>CM048840.1:72975225-73397039 GCA_026545765.1 Plantago major | reverse complement strand
CTGCTTCTGACTGCTGATCTTATACTGGTTTGGGGAGGTAGTATTCTTGCTACCCCCATTATTCTGTCCGCTAACACCTCTCTCGCAGGAATCATGTCTCGCAGACCAGCAAGTAGCAAACGCCAGAGGGCGAGGGCAGCAGCAGTGCAGCAGAACAGCGGGTAGCAGAACAGCAGGAACCCGTGGATGAGTTCCACTACCTGTCGATAAATGGCAGGGCTTTTATGGAGGAAAACTTCAAGGAGCCCCAGAAGGCTTGGCCAGAAAGGGAGCTGGGTCTTGAGGAACTAGAGGATGCGGTCTACGCCCGGATGTGGACACGGATCAGGTATTCAGGTTGGGAGAAGCTTTTTGGGAAGCAGCTACCATACAACCCGAAGCTGGTTCGGGACTTTTACATCAGCCTCTACGACTTGTCGGACGGGGTAATGACACTCCGAGGTCCGGATTCCATTTTCCAGAGATAGTATCCATGGCTTCCTTCAGTCCAAGCTGTACCATTCAGGGGATGACCGTTATAACCATTGGGGCGACAATCTGCACAACAGGCAGTTTGAGAGGGACTTGGCCGAGTTTGTTCTCCTACCTGATATCAACCCACAGGTCCACAGGACCAAGACCACCATTGACACACACTCCCTCAAGCCAGAGGTTCGCTTCTGGCAACACCTGATCTAGTATAATGTGACCCCCAACTCTCATTTCAACACCCTGACCCCTCCCACCGCCCGCCTAATCTGAGCTATCATGACCGGGCAGTTTGTTCATGCCCCTGATATTATCCTGGCGGAGGCTCTATCTCGGAAGGTTAAGGGGAGTCTCCTCGGTTTTCTCTGCCTCATCACCAGCATATGCCAATCCCACACAGTACACAGGATCCGGTATGTGACAAACCAAAGGGTGCCTTGAACTCCACCAGCGCCAGAGTCATCCTTGGCCGACATCGCATCCATGTTGCTAGGGAAGCTGAGGGCACTGCACTGGCCCCACTGATTTCTCTTCCTACTTTGAGCAGATGACGGCACAGTTCTAGGATTGGGCCGGACCACACTATGCCAGGATCGAGGAACAGTACTCCCGCATTGAGGAGCACTACCCGCGGCAGGAGGAGAGAGATAGGTACGCAGAGGCCCGAGAATAGCGCGAGATTGAGCGCCTAGCGAGGCAGGAGGCATTGTGGATGGAGCAGCAGGATTTCAGACCTGACATTTTGGTGGTGGCCCTTCTGGATCCACTTGATTCTGCCAGCCGAGATAACACTATGGTTGGTCACTCTTTACAGTCGCTTTCTTACACTTTCTCATTGCTAAGGACTAGCACTTGTGTAGGTTTGGGGAGGATGTCGACTGTATCTTTAGCTTAAGTTGTCTCATCTTTTGTACTTTATTTTTGACATTTGTACTCTAATTTGTTTGTTATGTGACTGTGGTGGTAGGTTAGCCACCTTTTCTACGTTACAGTTTTCTTTGTTAGTTTTTGTCTAGTTATTTTTCCTTCAGTACCTTCGTGGTGAGTCTGAGTCTTTTACAAAGTCGTATGTCTATTGTAGATGTTAAATCCACTCGCTGCTTACGTTTTGTTTGATGATTAGCTGAAAGTAGGATAGTGTACTTTTAATCCTGCAAGGTCGTTTCTCTTTTAAATAGCAAGTTCGTTTAGCTCTTTAGTCCAAAAAGCTTGTGAGATGCCTAAGAGCCGATGAAAAAATCTTGTACAGGCAAACGCATTGTGTGATTCCTGGGTTGTGCAAGTTCTTTACGAATTGCTTGCACCTTTTCATACTTATGTGTACTCAGTCTCCTTAGGGATGACGAACGACATGCTTCATCTTTTAAAACTCTTCCCCCTGCTCCAAGGAACATGTTTGGGGACAGAATTGTTATCTTGCGACTACTCTGAGCTATCTCACCTTATTGCTGAAAAGTCTGTTTACTGCTCCCTAAGCTTTTGAATTTGAGTCTCGGGGTGGATCTATGGTCTTAGTTGATCACCGTTAGCCGTGTACAAATACTACCATATACCGGCGTGGCTGAAAAGCTACATGTCCGTGAGGTTGATGGCGCGTAAACTAAACTGACATGCACAAAAGTGCTGGCTATCGGTAAAATAGACACTGATGTGCTCAAATTATTACTTATAAAACCAAGTAGTAAGCAGTTGTTATAGATAGACAAAGCTAAACCACAGGATCGTTCGCTAAGGAGCTAAGTAAGACACTATAGTGATGCAGAGCAAATACAGAGATGTTAGCAGAAAACAAGATTTGGAAATTTGTATTTTTACCTAAACTAAACCTAACACAGGAAACAGAAGAAAACTAGTTGGTGAAAATTAATGGAAAGAAGAGCGAACGCGGTAGTGATGATCCGGTTATGCTAATTCAATACTAGGTAATCGTTCATATTTGTCACACGGTCGGCGTACAGAAAGCAATCAATTCAATTCAACTGATTGTAATTTGAATATTTAAAACTAGAGTAATCGTGGGTTGTCATGCCACGATCCTTAACCAAAACAACTTTGAAAGTTTAAAACTAGCCTATTGAATTGAAGGTTTTACGAAGATTTAAAACTAGCCGAACCTATATGAACGAATATAAACCCGAGATTCGAATCTGCATAACCATCACATAACTACCGAGTTCTGGAGAGGTTTAACTACTCATGATGGAATCGAAGACGAAAGAAGGTATGGTATTGAATACGCAGAGCATAAACATGGTGATAATCGCATGCAAGATCATACAATTCGATAAACAGAAGAAAACAAAGAATTGTAGATAAGCAATAGAGAGTTATCAATAAATTACCAAGAATTCGATGTCGATGATTCTTACAAGATGAAAACCAAGCTCCAAAGATCAATCAATGATAAACTAGGGTTCTTAGGTCCCAAATAGGGTTTAGAATAAGTTATGTTCGAAGTTAAGGTGAAAGAAATCTATTTATAGGAGAAAAATTGAAAAAAATCCGTCCAGAATTCGGCTAGAAATCGCCCATCGCGAAATCTCGCCGCGGCGAAGAAAATAGCTCGCCGCGGTGAGACACTATTTAGGTCCCCAAATTGCTCTCGCAAAATCTCGCCGCGGCGAGAACATCATTCGCCGCGGCGAGCTTAAAACCTCTGTAGTTTTTGCTGCGGACACAATTTGGCCATGCTTCCAAAACAAAAGTTGTAGCCCTATGAATTATCTTTTCGTGGCCACCAAGCTCAGGTCAATCGGACATTATATGAGAGAGTTATGGCTAAAATGGATAGACTGCTTCGTAAAACTTCACTTTTGCAAGCTTCGCTAAAACGGCTCTCAAATCTTCCTCCGAACTCCGAATCCACTTACGTTTTCGCCCAGTTACTCTAAATTCAAAGATCTAGAACCAAAGTTTTCACTCCGATTTTCACCTTCGGGACACAAAAATCCTACAAAACACAAACAAAGCACCAAAGCATTAAAACGTACAAAAACACTATAAAACTAAGGTCAAAGACTAACAAAAGACCGCTAAAAAGGATCAAATGAGACGTTAGAATATTGTCTCATCAGACACCTATCAAAAAATTGAGATTAAAGGAGCCTAATGAGGCGAAACCGAATATCTGATGAAGAAATTGATTGAGATTTGTGTTGTTTTACACAATTAGGGGGAGCAATTTCAGCCTTTGTTTTTTGAAAAAATGAGTCGCCTATTAAGTCCCTTCCGATATAATGAGACGAGTACTATAGCATAAGAAAGTTTAGGCACCTTTGTGACGCAAGTCACCGTCGCAGTTTACTTTTTTGAGCTTATACCCCATTTGGATACTTCCAAGAGAGTGAGAGATACACTGCATTCACCTGTGAGGGATTAGCGAGCTAAACTTAAGTACTATTTATCTAAGAAATGATTGTGTTTGATTTTCTGTACACTATTTTGCCAAAGTTAGTTTGAAAACAAAATTTCTGCATCTCGTGGAGTTACTGTTTACAATGGTGGATTCGGTCGCTTGGGACATTGACTCTTTGTTTGTCTTCGTGGTTTCGAGTCTAGTTTGTGTCTAGGTCGTTTGTTTGCTCGAGGGCGAGCAAAGGTTCGGTTTGGGGAGTTTGATGAGACGATAATTTAGAGTCTCATTTGGTCCTTTTTAGCGGTCTTTGTGAGTCTTCGTCTTTAGTTTTTTTGTTTGTTTTTACGCTTTGGTGTTTTGTTCCCTTTTTGTAGGAATTATTCATTTTGAGCCAAAAAGAGGAAGAGCCAATCAGCCAGGCTCGCCTCGGCGAAATTCTGAGCTAATTCTTGGTACTAAAGAGGCTATTGGCGAGGAAATTTGTCCTACAGCGAGAATTTACGAGAAGATATATAATTCGATAACAGAAGGCTCGCTGCGGCGAGGCAAATCGCCCGCCGCGGCGAGAAGCGCAGAACATATTTTTATTTTCCTTATTAGCTTAGAATTGGGACTTCTTATCAGACTTCTTTTTAACCTAGTTCTTAGAAAAAAGCTCCATATTCATACTTTGACATTATTGGAGCTTGGTTTTCATCATTGTTGAAGATTTGATATCGAATTCCTGGTAACATTTGATAATTCTCTATCATTTATCTCTTCGATTCATATTTTTATTGTTTATCGAATTGTATGAGCTTGCGTGCGATTGTCAATAGGGTTGTGTTTATCATATGCAATACTTTGAAATCTTTGATCTTTGCTTCTACTATGAGTAGCTAAACCACTCCGAACACGGTAGTTATGTGACGGTTTTGCGTATTCGCTTCTAGGGTTAGGATTCGTTCATATAGGTTCGTCTAGTTCAAAATCTTCGTAAGAACTATCAATCCAATTCACTAGTTCAAGATTTTGTAAATCGTTTTTGGTTAAGGATCGTGGATTAACGACCCACGATTACTCTAGTTCAAAACAATCAAATAACAATTGGTTGAGGTTGGATTGATCGATTTATGTACAGCGACCGTGTGACAAGTATGAACGATTTCCCTAGAGCGAATTAGCATTATTCGATCATAACTGTTGTGTTCTCTCTATCTCATTGATTTTTAACCTTTACATTGCTTTATCTGATTTCTAGTTTAGAAAGCATTCAAAACTCAAATAATTCAATTGTTTACACAAGTAACTGTTTGCTTTCAAACCGTTGTGGTAGCTTAATTGGTTCCTTAGCGAACAATCCTGTGGTTAGCATCATCTGTCTCAACTGGTTACTACTTGTTTTCTAAGTAATAATTTGAGCACATCAATAACTAACACCATTATTGATATAACTGGTAGAAAGGTTTCTATGTTTGTTAATGGACTGTTGAGTGACATGGAATTGTCCATCGGAAGGTCGCACCTGAAGAAGGGGAAGCTTGTAGCTGAGAGATCGCCAAAGAGAAGGAAGGATCAACCACTTGGGGAATTTCAAGATGCGCTGACGAAGATGAAGGAAATAGATATGTACTATTTCTATTCGCATGAGATTCACTTCCAGTTTCCGGATCCGAGAGATAGGGAGAACAAACCATATAAGATCTATTTAGCCAAGTGGATGACCGGAAGATGGAAATTGAGAAACGAGGGGCTATTCTACGAGAACTTCAAGGATGACAAGGGTTTTAGAAACCGACTCAAGAATGAAGGAAGTACCCTCTACAAGTTTGCGTTTACAAGGGAAGGTGACTGATTCAACATGGGAGCGAAGGATTGGAATACCGACTCGAGTTTCATGGAAGATTTGTTGACTACTTGCACCGATGGAGAACGGGGGTCCTACCCCGGCAACTGAGTTATTAACAACCAGGGGTCGAGCTATAAGACCTTAAACAAGCACTTCTTGGGAGACAACCCAAGGTTAAACGCATTTGCATTTGCCTTTTCAATTTTCATCTTTTTTGTTTTCATTTTCCGTACCAAAATTATTTTTCGAAAAACTTTTCAAAATCATTTTCAAGATTTCTTATTTATTATGTTTACTTTTTGAAAAAATGAAAAAACCAAAAAATTGAAAAAATGTGAAACATCGCGAAGAACGAAGAGGCCGGGCAGCAGCCTCACTGCGGCCCACTGGCGACCGTAGTGAGCTGCTCCCAACTCACTTCTTCTCCTTTTAAACCCCAAAATCATTTTTCTCCCTCCCCATTTCATTTCTCTTCAAAAACTCTTCACTTGCTCTTCAATTCTATCATACCCATTGCATTTTTATCTTGCACATCCATCATCAACATCAAGTAAGTGATCTCTACTCATTTTTATCCTCATTTTATCTTCAATTAATTGTCTTTATCATTCAATTATTTGCTTGCACTTTCTTCTTGTTTATTTGGTGCTTAGCAATTATGTGCTTTAATTGATTGATTTGTTGATGTTTGAGATATGTGGATACATGCTTACTTTTAGTATTCACTACTTTATTACTTGCTTGTTGGAGATTTGACAAATCGTTTGAGAATTTGAAAGTTTTTGTTCTTGCCTACCAAGTGTTCGATAAAATGTCTCAATAGAACAAACTCCTTTGTCGACCCCTTTCTCCCTCGATTACTTGCTTACATGGTAGTAACTTGTTGAAGTATGCCTAGAAAATATGTTTGCATCGTCATATGCTCAGAGGATGGAGACTACATTACAATTTGCCTTTCAACTTGATGCTTGATACAACTTGAAAACTTGAGTTACATGCCTAGTTCTTGCATTATTTTGAAGTGGCTCTTGATCTTATTACAAGCTATAATTTTGCATACACCTTGTACCACACATTAGGTTTGGGGGAGAAGAAACCCCATTGGATTTGCATGTAATCCTTAGAATTGATTTCACTCCAAACATGCTATCTCACACACTTTTTGGCCTAGTTACAATGGGAAGAACCAAAGGAGGAAAGGATGTGGGTGAACTGAGCACTAAGAGAGCAAAGAAAGGGAAGAAGTGGCATTGACGACCCTCTCAAGAAAAGCTCGGAGTTGGCTATTGGTTAATAGCGACCGATGGGTGATTCCCCAAAGGAAAATATAGATCGAATGGGGGATGAACCCGGCCCTTAATTGGATCCACGACGTTTTGAGCCTCTATGCTTGGGGAACTTTCATTTCCATTCTCCGAGGATACGATATAGAGATAGTCCGGGAGTTCTACGCGGAGTACTTCCAACTGAAGGCCAAAAAGCCGGAGGATGCACTTTTAGATCGCCCCCTCATCATTCGAGGGGTAGAGGTCATGTTTGGTCCAGGAGCTATCAACGAATTCTTCGAAATCCCGGAGGAGCACATCCATGGCGAATACAAGGAACCAACATATGACGAGATGGAGTACGGAGAGATCCTAGAAAACATCCCACAGGTATTACTCGGAGAAGAGTTTAGAGAGGATGCAGTGGGAATGTCTATCCCAAGGGCTACGCTCAACGGAAGAGCAAGATTTTGGATGCACTTTGTAGAGACCAACTTGAAGCCAACCCTGCACCACGAAGGGCTCAAGGGCGACGTAGCCACTCTTGTCTACGCAATTATGGAGGGCCACTGCATTGATGTTGGAAGAATCATGGTGAAGGAGATGCATATGGTGAAGAACAACACAACAAGGAACCTACCATTCCCCGGTCTCATTACCGCTATATGCCATAAGAATGGAGTTCCTACTAGTGAGTCAGTATTCGCTCGACTCATAGAACCTTTTGATGAAGACAGAACTATCCACCTCCTTGAGATGCAGGAGAAGGCCACCAAAGCCGAGCTTAGAAGTAGAGGAGTAGCGGATCAGTCGCAAGGAGCTTTTGATATGAATTCGTTCAACGAATTTGTGAACAACTATCAGATGGAGAGTCAAGGGAGTGCGCAAAGGCGAGATGATATGAATGGAATGGGTCGGAGGTCAGAATGGAACAATCATGTCACCCTCCTGCACCGTTATGAGCAGATCTCCTTCCGGCAGGAGAACGTTGACGGGTATGGTCACTACGAGTATCCACCTTATTCCCACAACCGCAGCTCTATCCACCACCCGACGTCGATCCGACGCTGTACTACCAAGGCTATCAAGGATTTTATCCTCCACCACCTCTTGGAGGATCCTCATCTTGAAGCGCCATCTGGATTGGAGAAGCACCACCGAGAGGGGAGTATCTTTTCTTTTTCTCTTTACTTTCCTAGTTTTCTATCTACTCTTAGCTAGGTTTGGGGGAGGAATTTCATTTGATTGCTACCTGCTTAACTATTCGGTTTGTAAGAAGTTGAAATACTCGCACTTAGTAATTTGCATTTTAAGTTATGTTTAGCCTTATCTGTTACGTCTAAGGTCTTTTACTTGTTAAAAAATGTTTTGATCTGTGGGAGAGTATCGAGTGTGAGCCATAACTGAGATGAGGGGCTGTGGATTTATTTTTCTGCTTTGTTGTTTGCTGAATATATGCTTTGACCAAATCCGACCCATGCTACATTGATGAGTAAGTTTACTTGCTACTCTAATTGAAGTCATGTGTGCACCCATGTGAACACTGCTACCCTTGAGTCGTTATTTGTCAGCAGCATGAATATGATTAGTGGTACTCACTTTTCTGAATCCTTTTCTATACCTTTCGCTAACCCCACTGAAAGCTTTTTTGAGCCCTTATGAAACTCTACCATATATCCTATACTTGCTTTAATTACTAAAGCGGTGACAGCAACCTACCGCCGAGCTTGAACGAAGAAACGAGGCAACAAGTTCCAAAGAATGGAGGAGAATCATATTTTGATCATGATTGAGAATTGGTTTTGGGGAAAGAAGAGGAAATTGTGTTGAAATTTAATATACTTAAATATTTGAGTCCTTACTCTTTGTAATTTGTAATACTTAAGCGTGTACTTACCCTATACTAGTAACTTAGCAGAGAAGAAAACCCTGACCCCACTTCGAGAAATTGGTTTGGGGGAGAAGTGGAAGATGATCATCATTGAAAGGTAACTTTGTTGGCCCTACTATTTATTACCGGTGCTAAAAATCACTAGCTCTTGCTCCAGAAAAAATAGAAAAGAAAGTACCGAAAAAAGCAAACGTACAAAAGTCTCGGAGTGGATCTGCGGTCCTTGTGATCACCGTTTTCATGTTGGGCATGTTATAGATACTACCCACATACCGGCGTGGCCCTAAAAAGCTACATGTCCGTGAGGGTTGATGGTATGTATACCAAACCAGCACGCACAAAAGTGCGAAATTCGGTAAAACAGACACTACCAGAAAATGTAGAGACTAAAAGAGCCCAGTGATGGCCAACCAAAAGCATATGAGTCAGTAAAACGACTGCAAAAATAGTATGCCAAAAAAGAAAAAGAAAAAAGAAAAATAAAGGAGCAAGTAATCTATGTGTGAAGCAACCGATGGAGAAGTTACGATTTTTTTTTTTTAACTGAACTTGTATTAAGAAAAAAAAAAGAAAGGAGAGTACACCGGGAAAAGTAGAGATGACTCTCAAGCTGATCCCACAGGCGGGTAGTCAAGAGAGAAACTAAAGCAAAAAGAACACAGACAAAGGAGGTACCCACTAACCCCTGGGTGAATTACCCAAGGTTGCAACCACAGGCCTCGTTAAAACCCTTCCACAGAAAAACCCAATGGGAAAAACCTGTGATAGGGAAAGAGTACCTAAGCGTTAATGTTGCATAAACCTATAAAAAGGTTGATAGGACATATCTCGACCAATATGCGGAAGAAGGAAATCCGGTGCTGAGGTCCAGAAACCGTCACGATCATGATTAGCTAGAGCATCTGCAACTGCATTCCCCTCACGAAAAATATGCGAGACCCGAAAATCCATGCCCTCCATAAGGGAAAGAACTCTCAACCAACGATTCCTATATCTCCAAGGAACGGTACGCGCTTTGGAATGAAGAAGTTCTACCACATAAGTCGAATCTGTTTCTAGCCAAAGCATCCTCTAACCTCTAGCATGTACGGTTTCAATACCAATCATAGCCGCAATCAACTCCGCTTCAAAGGCACACAAGTAACCTAGCTTTGTGACAAAACATCCCTGAACGAAACCTCTACAATTGTGAAAAACACCTGCTGTTGTTGAGGCACCTGGTGCTCCTCTTGAACTACCATCCGTGTTGCACTTCGTCCAACCCGACAGTGGAGGTTGCCAATGAACCTCAGTAATCTGTGGGGCCTTCCGAGGGCAACCACGTACCCTAAAAGAGTGTAAAATATGCAGATCAACTTGTGAATTAAACATAGTGTCCAAAGGCAGAGAGTTAGATTCCCCAACAAGACACCAAATCGCTGTCAAAATCGAGCGATGAGAGAAAACAACTCCATCAAAAATCCATTTGTTCCGTGTGTTCCATAGCACCCAAACACTAGTAACAATAGAGAGTCTCCAAAGTGAGAGAATCTGAGGACTAAAATGTCGATCCATCGCAAACAGAATAAGCTCCCCTATACTCGCAAAATCCCGATATGGAACTTGAAAGATACCAAAAAGACGAGCCCAAATAGTCTGAACAAAGGTGCAAGTTGCAAAGATGTGATCAATGGATTCCGCAGCAGCCTGGCAGAAATGACAAATTGAGGGGCCCAACAAACCAATAAGACACAAACGGTCCATGGTCGGGAGTCTACCATGTATAGCCCTCCAAGTCGTAATAGAACGACATGGTGGAATAAATTGTGCCCATATCCAATCACCCCAATTCACCTTTATGTAAGTGGGTGGAATCTTATGGTACATCTGTTTGGAGGAAATTGAACCATTAAGAGAGTATGTCCAAACCCTAACATCCGAATTTGCTGGTGCCAAATGATAAGAGATGATGTCCCTAACAACCTCTGGATAAGCTATGCGAAAATCTTCAAGAAGCACCCAATTTCCATGAAACCAATAATCTGATATCGGATGCTCGAAATGATGCCGAAGATGCAAAGGAATTTGAACCCTATCGGCAATACAATAACCAAGCCAATTATCCAACAAAAAATGAATAGTTGAGCCCTGACTTGCCAACCGACGAGAGCTCAAGTGAAGAGATGGATAACAGAACTTAAACCCATACCATATTGAGGAGTTGACATGCGAACGTAGATTCTGATGACGAAAAAATCGACGTTGGAAGATCTCCAAATATGGCTTCTTCACAGTCCAAATGTCCCAACTTAAACGAGAAAGATAAGCCTCGTTGGATGCCACAAGAGACCGAATGCCGAGATCGCCCTCAGATTTTGGAACACAACATCTACTCCAAGAAACTGAAGTAGCCCCTTTCTTATGTATATCACCAGTCCAGATGAAATTCCTGATATGAGTATCCAAATGCTTAAGAAGAGTAATCGGCCATCTATAAATCATCATCGAATATACAAAGGACCCCTGGATGACTGATTGAACTAAGCAAATACGCCCAGCCATTGATAAAGATGTGCCCTTCCACTTAGCAAACTTTTCTAAAATGGAATCAGCAATGACATGCAAGTGAATAGTACGTGGTGCTCCTCGAAATAACGGCACTCCAAGATAAGTAAAGGAAGAGTACCTTCAGTGATACCCAAAATTCGTCGCATCCTATATTTCCTAGCATTGGTGACTGACGATCCAAAATAGACCCGTGACTTTTGAGGATTAAAATGTTGTCCAGACCAGATGGCATAGTGCTCCAGAATCCTTAGAATTGTTCTGCAATTAGCATTAGAGGCCCTGCAAAAAATGATAACGTCATATGCATTTAGAAGATGTGAAGGAAAATCAATATCACGACCAATAAACAAAGGAGAGATCTCCCCCGTTGCATTTACTGAGATAAGCGCTTTGAGAACCTCTTACGCCACCTGAAAAGTAGAGGGAAAGTGGATCCCCTTGTCGTACACCTTGTGAGAAACCAAAATAACCTTCTGGAGACCCATTAACCAGAATAGAAAGCCTGGCAGAATGCAGGATATGACTAATCCAACCCACGAAGGTATCTGAGAAACCCCAACTCGAGAGAACAGCAAGCAAGAAATTCCAATCTAACGTGTCAAAGGATTTATGAATATCCACCTTAAGCACCAGGTTTCCCTCTCGAGAATGATTCCCTAAGCTGTTAACACCCTCTGAGGCCAAAGCAATGCAGTCATGTATTCGATGACCCGGAATGAATCCAAATTGATGAAAGGAAATTAATCCGGAAAGGATATGTCCTAAACGATCAGCCACAATTTTAGCAATGATCTTATACAAGAAGTTGCCTAAGACAATCGGGCGAAAATCCTCAATATGCAAAGCTTCCCTGATCTTCAGAATTAGTGTGACAAAACTGGCATTCATACCTAGAGGAAAATGTCCATGAATAAAGAATGTACGTACTGCACTTATCACATCATCCCCAATAATATGCCACATAGATTGATAAAAACGACCCCCAAATCCATCCGGACCTGGAGCACTGTCAGGGCACATCCCGAACACCACATGACGGATCTCCTCACATGTAGGAAAGCGAAGAAGAGCTGCATTCGGCTCAGCGGTGACATCAGAAGGAATAAGATCAGCAAGCCCATCAAAGGTAGAGGTAGTCAGTTGCGGTGGTGAGAAAAGGCGTTCATAATAATCAACCATATGATCACGGATTGCCTGCCTATCTTGAGAAACACTGCCATCAATTAGAAGGGAAGAAATGCCAAAACGTCCTTTGTTAATCTTCAAACTACGATGGAAGAATGCAGAATTCCTATCACCATCTCGCAGCCAATGTTCCCGACTTTTCTGTTTCAAAAAGGTCGCCTGCTGAGCCAATATACTATTATAGTCGGAAAGAGCAGCCAATTCCTCCTGAGGTATATCATCTACATGTCCCAACATACTAAGGCGATCCTGAACCACCTGTAGACGATTCTGGGCTTCTTGAAGACGAATCTGAATATTCCCAAAAACAGTGAGATTCCACTGTTTAAGGACCCCTTTAAGACGTTTCAACTTCCCGATCACCACAGATATTGCGCATGTAGCTGAAATAGACACGTTCCACGAGGATCGAACTACATCAGAGAAAGAATCATGACTCAACCACATGCTCTGGAACCTAAAAGGACGAGGCCTACCAATCTCTTGCTCCCGCACAGAATGAACAAACAGAGGGCTATGATCCGAACAATATCGAATCCCGACATGATATCGAACTGTGTCCCATAAATCCAAAAAAGACTCTGTCGACAGAACCCTATCAATTCTAGTCTCCAAATAACCACTGGTGAATCTCCTATTTGACCACGTAAACCGACACCCTGTGCTAAGAGACTCAATGAAGTTACCATCATTGATAAATGATTGAAAGTCAAGAACCTCATGCCGTGCTGGGGGTCTTCCATCTGATCTCTCCTGAGCCCCCAAAACAGAATTAAAATCGCTAACAAGAATAAGCAGACCGGCAGGGAGGCTAAGAATATCTTTCCAGAGCTCACGCCGTCACAAATAATCAGCATTTGCATGAATAAATCCGATGGAGAAGTTACGATGATAGAAGAGAAGTTGAAGATTTTTCATTTCGAGAAGATGAAGTCGAATGAAGGAACTCAGTGTCCGAAAGGATAAGTCCCCCTGAAATACCCTTTATTCTACCTTGTTATCTTTTAATGATACTTGGCCTTTCACTCCTCTATATATTATCCTACCTGATTTACTTACCAAGCCAACCTGAGTACTACTTTGATTTGTGCCTTGACTTTTGGGAGCAGGATTGCATAACATTACTCCGAGGTAATGATTTTGAAGTACACCTATAAGGACATTGGGTTACACTTGTAACCGCTGGTTGTAGTGAGTGATGCTTACTTTTTATATGTTTGTTGTGCAGTCATGAAGTTGGAGCTGAAACTAAGCGAGTCAGTAGAGTTTGGAACCCTGAAACTCGCTGCTTGTCTATGTGGTGGTTTATTCTTGATGTTCATTTCATGGTCACTTCTTAATTATCGTTTTTGCCTTGCTCAAGGATGTGCAATAAACTGGTTTGGGGGTGTGATGTGACAATGAAATGTGCGATGTAGCATACTTTTAGACCTTCCTTTTTTGCCTTAGATGCAATATTTGTAAATGCATACTTTTAGACCTTCGTCAGACACCCAGAAGGAGGAAACCCTTGAAGCAGCAGCACGAAGACATCAGAGACATCAGAGACTAAGCTTCTTCTTCCTTTCTTCTTAGATTTCGATTTATGTTCTTTGTTACTATGAGTAGCTAACTTTCTCTTGTACGAACCGCCGTAACTCTACTTTTGCTATTTCTTTACATACCGTGATATGTTAACGGAATATTTATTTGACATAAATCATGGTTATACAACTCTATACATCCTTCGTGGTGTGATGTTACATTAGCGACGATAGTTTCATTGAACTGAGTAGGGGTACTCGTGCTGACTGCGCCTTGAGCACCATAGTATTATACCCTGCTGTCGTTAGAGGTAACTGCGTAGGATTTTAACTAGGAAGTTGGGTGTAGCATAGCAGAGGGAGGTTGGGGAACCTTTACGCCTTTCCATCATTGATTTACAAACAAAGCTATTTAGGGTTTACTGCAAATTTAATTATTCTATATGAGATTAATCTGTTTACTTTTCTGCATTCAATCACAAACGTTATTTGCTTGTTCCTATGCTAAGTGTTCGTGGAGAACGACATACCGAGTCAACTTTCTACTATAAACTGTGGATTTGAGGACTTCCAACTTACAAATTTAATCTTGATTGTATTTGGAGATTACATGTTGATATGCTCAAATTACTACTTAGGAAACAAGTAGAAAGCAGTTGTTGTAAATAGACAATGCTAACCACGAGGTCGTTCGCTAAGGAATCAATTAGGCTATCACAACGATTGAAAATAAACAGTTGCGAAACAATGTTGATTTGTTTGAATTTGAGTACTTCTTAAAACTAGAAAATGAAAATTAACAATGTAGTTGTTTGTAAGAATGAGGTAGGAGGAACACAGTAGTTACGATCAAGCAATGCTAATTTGCTCTAGGGATACGTTCATACTGTCACACGGTCGGTGTACAGAAAACTATCAATTCAACCTTTACCAAACGAGTTTGAAGATATTTGAACTTGAGTAATCGTGGGTCGTCAATCCACGATCCTTAACCAAAAAATTTTAGAGAATCTTTGAACGAGAGTATTGAATTGAAGGGTTTTTACGAAGATCTTTGAACGAGCCTAACCTATATGAACGATTTCGAACCCTAGAAGCGAATATGCAAAGCTATCATGCAACTACCATGTTCGGAGTGATTTAGCTACTCATAATCGAAGCAAGGATGTAAGAATACAAGATATTGCTCATGGTTAACACAAACAGAATGATAATCGCATGCAAGCTCAAACAATTAGAAAGCAGTAAGAACGAATTGAATAAGATGAAACAATGTAGATTTACCACGATGTCGAGGATTCGATATCAATCATTCGATGAATAATCAAAATCAAGCTCCAAATTGTTATCAATGTCAAAGTATGGATATGTGGATCTTTTTCTATCAACTAGGTTTATATCTAGGGCAAAGTGTGTTTTTGACAATCGAATAAATGTCTCAAAACAAAAACGTCTGACTTCTTCTAACTAAAATCGCAGAAAGCGAAAAAGAAAAGCGGCATCGCCATTTAGCCAAACCAACGAAACTTCTTGGTGTACGATTTGATAAATGGCATCGCCAGTTCTTTTGGAATGAATGTTTTTCCCTTTTGACGCCTTTTGACCCCAATTCTTGGTATGTTGGCCTTCCCGCTCCACTTCTAGCATCCATACGAGTCATTGGAACTCCATATCTTGTAGATGCATATAAAATACACCATTTTGCCTACAATTAGCACGGTTTAGCCAAATACCTACAAAACACACAAAGAACAAAACAAGTAAAAATACCCTAGGAAAACTAATAAAACTATACTCAAGGATGACAAAAAGGCGTTAAAAAAGACCAAATGAGACGGTATAAAACCGACTCATCAAACTCCCCAAACCGAACCTTTGCTTGTCCTCGAGTGAACAAATAAACCTAGACATAAACTAGACTCAAACCACGAAAACAAACAAAGAGTCAAGGTCCCAAGTGACCGAATATATCATTGTAAACAGTAAGTCCACGAGATGCAAATTTTTTTTCATAAAACCAACTTTTGCAAAACAGTGTACAGAAAATCAAACACAATCGTTTTCCAGACAAATAGCACTTAAGTGTAGCTCGCTAGTCCCTCACAGGTGAATGCAGTGTATCTCTCACTCTCTTGGAAGTATCCAAATGGGGTATAAGCTCAAAAATAAACTGGGAAGGTGACTTGCGTCACAAAGGTGCCTAAAATATCTTATGCTTTTGTACTCGTCTCATTAGATCGAAAGCAACTTAACAGGCGACTCAATTTTTCAGAAAACAAAAGCTGAAACTGCTCCCCCTATTCAGTTCAAAACAACATCAGATCTCGTAACACTTCGTTGAACTCAGTGCATGGCCACATTGGGCTCTTTTAATCTCAATGTTTTGCAGGTGTCTGTTTTACCGAAAGTCCGTGCTTTTGTGCGTGTCAGTTTGGTGTACGTGCCATCAACCCTCACGGAAATATAGCTTTTTAAGACCACGTCGGTATATAGGTAGTATTTGAAACACACCTAACACGACTAACAGTGATCAATGAAGACCATAGATCCACCCCGAGATTCAAATATCAATAAGCTTTTAGGGAGCAATAAACAAACTTTTTAGCAATAACGCAAAACAACACATATAGTCGCAAGATAACAGTTCTCTCCCCAAACCTGTTCCTTGGAACAGGGGGAAGGGCTTAAAAAGAGCATGTCGTTCGTCATCCCTAACAAGACTGAGTACACATAAGTATGAAAAGGCAAATGTCGTAAAAACTTGCACAACCCAGGAAATCACACAATATATTTGCCGGTACAAAATTTTTTCATCGGCTCTTAGGCTCCTCACAGGCTTTTTTGGACCAAAGAGCTAAACAAACTTGCTTTTTAAAAGAGAAACGAGCTAGCAGGATTAAAAATACACTGTACTACTTCCAGCTAATCATCAAACAAAACGTAAGCAGCAGGTGGATTTATCATCTACAAAGGATGTTCGACTTGGTAAAAAACTCCGACTCACCACGAAAATTAAATTAACTAGACCCAGACTGACAAAGAAACTGTAACAGAGAAAGGTCACATAACACACAATAGAACAGAATACATAGAAGTAAAGACGGAAAACTATAAAGATGCAGATAACGGAAAAAATTGCAGACAAGACACTAGAGAGCACATTCCCCCTCCCCAAACCTAAACTCAAGCATGTCCTCATGCGTAGAGTGGAAAAGAAAAGAGAATGGGAGCTATAGTGACTTGCCTACTGGTGTACCTTTATAGTCATGTACAAGATTCTTCCGTGTTGGCTAACGGGTAGTCTGGAAGTTCACCTCCTTTTCTCCCCTTCAGATAAGTGTGCACCTTTGGCAATTTCACATCGCAAAATTGAAATCCCAAGCCTCGACTCGGAGTTTCACGAGTTTCCTCATGTTAGTACAAGGGTTCTATACTCCCAAACATGCAAGAGAATAAATAACAAAATCAGTAAAGGCATCCGCAATGTCTAAGGTCGTAGATAAATAGTCTCAACGGTAAAGTAAATAGTTCAACAGTATGAAATGCGAGATAAAAGGACAATGTCTAAAGTAAGGAAATAAAAGTGCATTTGTTTAAAGTCGTTAGCTCGACATTCCCGGGTGAAAATATATGGTACTTGATCTTCCCAGTCTTCTGAGCTCCCTTACATCCCTTTAGGGGAGAGTAAGTATACAGGGCACCTGTGTGTGCACTGATATAGTTACTGGTTTGAACCTGTAGGGGTGAGTATGGCGTGGTGGTGGCTCGCAACTCACGTTTCTTTCCATGTACCTCTATGGTGCAGGTACGGGCGTGAAGGTTGACAATCATGCGAGTGGTCTTGATGAACGGTCGCCCGAGTAGTAACATATCCTTCTCCATCACTTTGCCTTTGATCCGTGTCGACTCCACAACCACAAAATCAGCCATAAAGGTATCCCCATCAAGCTCAACCGAAACATCCTCGATAACCCCAATGCACTTGCTCCTTGATCCATTGGCCAATGTGACAAAGCATTTCCTGGGTTCCAAACCCTTCAAATTGAGCTCCTCATAGGTCGCAAAAGTCATCAGGATAACTGCTGCTCCCGTATCAACAATGCCAGTCACCTTAGAAGAATTTCCTATCCCAACTACCAAGTCGAAGCTGTCGGCATCACTGATGCTCTTATCTGCTTTCTGGATCACTCTAGCAATGGGTTTAACCTCAAGAACAACCAGTGTTGCACTTGCCTCCTCTACTGGAGTCGCAACACTGGACTTAACTACCTCATCTACTTCCTGTACCTCAACTATTTCTTGTGGCCTAGTCACCTGTGGTGCCTCAACTTGGGCTACCGCCTTATTCTGTCCACAAGTACAAGTAGTCACAACTGTCTTCACTCTTCCCGGCTTGTCGAAAGATACCTCCACAACAAGAACCCTGTTGGTCTCTACGGTAGCTGGAAGCTTACCCCTTTATCTCTGCTGAAGATTCCCAACCAAATCGCCTAGAGTCTTCTCAAGCCGCCTCTAGGACTGCTCAATACTATCAAACCTCTGGTCGTTCATGCTCTGATTCTTCTGTGCCTCTGCCCAAAACCTTTCTGACCTCTCCATGTGATTACGGATCTCCTGAACGGCATTACCCTGCACTCTCATAGGCTGAACTTGAGTCTGCTGTGCTGGAACTTGCTGGACCGGAACCTGTTGCTCCTGTGGCGCATTCTCGTAGAAGTTATTGCCATATCTCAAGTTGGCACAGTTCGGGTTAAAAGTTTGAATCCTGGGCCCTCGTGTGTTACCACCTTGGTTCCCCCTGTAGTTCCCTTGCTGTCTAGTTTTTACCCAGTTGACTACCTCCGGAGTTGGGTTCTCATTCATAATCTCAGGAAGCCTACACATGCTGGCACCATGCCCAAAATTACCGCACAGATTGCACCTTTCACTTACCTGTTACGCCGGGGCTGAGACATTGCCAAGCATCCTCATTTCCTTGATCTGTTCGGCCAGGTCGCAGGTACTAGGTCCCGACGCCTCTTCCACTATTTTCACCTCTGCTCTCCTGGACCTTCCATGTGTTCCCTTAAGCTGAGAGATAGCGGATAGTTTCTCGAAGGCCTCATTCAAAACTGCTGAAGATGCTGTAACTATGGTCCCATTAACTATCATATCCACCATATTCTGCGCCTCCTAGTCCAATCCCTCATAAAACTTGCTGCACAAATCCATCTCACTCATCCTGTGGTGAGGGTACTGAGAAAGCAGATTCAGAAACCGTTCCCTAGCCTCGTAGAAGCTCTCATCGCTCATCTGCATGAACTTCTCTATCAGGGTCCGAAGCTGCCTAGTCTTCTCTGCAGGGTAGAACTTGTTCATAAATGCCCTGTAACGCTCATCCCAAATCCGGAAAGACCTTTCATGCTGGTTCAGAAGCCAACTCTTAGCCTTATCCTGCATGCCCATAGGAAAAACCTTCTTCCTAATCTCCTCATTAGTAACAGTGATCTCCCCAACGGTAAGCGGGATCCTAGCAATCAATGCCTCAAACTCTTTCAGGAACCTGATCATGTCTTCATTAGCCATCCCATAGTACTTGGGTAGGTCATGTAAGTGATATGCCTTGATCTCCATGTTCTTGGCTTCATTAGAAAGCACAACAGCTGACCTCCCGACCTTAATCTCACCAGGCTGTATGTAGGTTCCATGGTGATCTCAGGCACCTCAGAAATTGGTTGGTTAATCTCTGCGTTTCCTGCCATTTCGATTGCTGCTAAGTTCTGTCTCCTGAGCTGACGAATGTGTCTATCGATCTCGTTCACTGGGGGTTGCAAAGGTGTTCCTTTTGATCTCCTACCAAGCATAAACCTGTAGTTGAGTCTACATAATAAAAAACCTCGAAGAATCTTAGTTTCCATTAGTGTAAAAAACAACAGGCTGAAAAACAAACTAATAAAAATTCGCAATCAACCGCTACAATAGGAATTGACTCCCCGGCAGTGGCGCCAAATTTGATATGCTCAAATTACCACTTAGGAAACAAGTAGAAAGCAGTTGCTGTAAATACACAATGCTAACCATGAGGTCGTTCGCTAAGGAATCAATTAGGCTATCGCAACGATTGAAAACAAAAAGTTACTTGCGAAACAATGTTGATTTGTTTGAATTCGAGTACTTCTTAAAACTAGAAAACGAAAATTAACAATGTAGTTGTTTGTAAGAATGAGGTAGGAGGAACACAGTAGTTACGATCAAGCAATGCTAATTTGCTCTAGGGACACGTTCATAATGTCACACGGTCGGTGTACAGAAAACTATCAATTCCACATTTACCAAACGAGTTTGAAGATATTTGAACTAGAGTAATCGTGGATCGTCAATCCACGATCCTTAACCAAAACGCTTTAGATAATCTTTTAACGAGAATATTGAATTGAAGGGTTTTTACGAAGATCTTTGAACGAGCCTAACCTATATGAATGATTTCGAACCCTATAAGCAAATATGCAAAGCTATCACGCAACTACCATGTTCGGAGTGATTTAGCTACTCATAATTGAAGCAAGGATGAAAGAATACAAGATATTGCTCATGGTTAACACAAACAGAATGATAATCGCATGCAAGCTCAAACAATTCGAGAAACAGAGTAAGAACGAATTGAATAAGATAAAACAATAGAGATTTACCACAGTAATCAGGGATTCGATATCAATCCTTCGATGAATAATCAAAATCAAGCTCCAAATTGTTATCAATGTCAAAGTATGGATGTGTGGAGCTTTTTCTATCAACTAGGTTTAAATCTAGGGCAAAGTGTGTTTTTGACAATCGAATAAATGTCTCAAAACAAAAACGTCTGACTTCTTCTAACTAAAATCGCAGAAAAATGGAAAAGAAGAAACTGGCGTCGCCAGTTTGGGCTAAAACAAAATAGAAAGTTACTGGCGTACGCCAGTTTGATAACTGGCGTCGCCAGTTCTTCTGGAATGACTGCTTTGCCCTTTTGACTCCTTTTGACCCCAATTCTTGGTATTTTGGCCTTCCCGCTCCACTTCTAGCATCCATACGAGGCATTGAAACTCCATATCTTGTATGTGCATATAAAATACACCATTTTACCTTCAATTAGCATGGTTTAGCCAAATACCTACAAAACACACAAAGAACAAAACAAGTAAAAATACCTTAGGAAAACTAATAAAACTATACTCAAGGATGACAAAAAGGTGGTAAAAAAGACCAAATGAGACAGTATAAAACTGACTCATCACAGGTTCTACAATGGAAAACGAAATCTTTGAGTGCACATCACCCATTATTCGCCATACTGCCTCAAATGCAGATACGTACCGGCAGGCAACATAATCGTTCACCTCATCCACAGTTAGTTTTGCATCTATCCTTTCCATACCCTTATTGGCGTACTTGAACAGATACTTGATTGAATTGGTCTTATTGCACCATTCAACATTTATGTGCGCCTGGTACTTCATCAACAGGAGCGGATTGTATGGAACAATAAACCTTTATATGTAGAGTGAAACAACTTATTATTCTTTAATACACGTGACAATCAAGTTCGATAAATATAGATGGAATATAATGTAATACTTCAAGCTTGATAGGTAATTATAAATTGCACCTGTTATCAACGATATTGCCATTCTTCTCAATAGTGGCACCGACATCATGCCTCCTATACACAGGATAGCCATTATCATTGAATATTGTGCACTCATTAAACGACTTTGGAAATTTCTTAGAGCATTTCTTGCCATCATGCATGCAAGATGAAGTTGAATTCAATGGTCTGCATGGTCCATGAACCATATACTCAGATACAGCTTTGTATAGCTCCGAATTGAGTTCCTAATCAGGTATCTCAGCACTAATGAAGTCATCTACGGAACTTGCTGACATATTTCTATCAGCTCAATCAACCCATAGTAGTATATGTGCATGAGGAAGCCTGCGTTTTTTAAATTCAATAGTATACACGACTACAAAGATAATAAAATAAATATAAATTAAGTAAATGTGAAATGTATAATATATCAATAAGTTGATATAATATAAGATACAATATTTATAAATATTTACCTCCGATTTCCTTGCCAAATACATGTTCTGTCTTCAAGCCTTTTATCAGCTGGTCCAACATCATTTTGATGACGCGACTCATAACATCAGGCCTATCCTCAGGTCGTAAACCTTTCAACTCGACAAAACGTGTTATCTCAGGCCATTTGGGATTACACGTGAATGTGATGAAAAGTTCGGGATAACCTATACTCTTGCATATGGCCATCGTGTCCTGGAGGTTCTGTACCATATATCTAGGTCCTCCTACAAAGGAGGATGGCAAGACAAACCATTTACCGATGTTTCTTGATGGATCGGCGGAATCAATATCACTTGTCCGAATAGCATCATCAAGTGACTTATATTTATTAGACCTCAATAACGGTTGGTTCCTCATTATGAAAGCAAGCCTTTGGGCTTCCATCATCATATAACCATCTACTATGAACTGCTGAAACAACATTCTACTAAGTAGAATGGTCTAAGCCTCTTTGATGAGACAATATTCTAACGTCTCATTTGGTCTTTTTTAGCGATCTTTGTGAGTCTTTGTCTTTAGTTTTGTAGTCTTTTTAGTTCGTTTTTACACTTTGGTGTTTTGTTTGTGTTTTGTAGAAATCTGTGTCTTTTGAGCCGTATGAAGACAAGTCGGTTAGCATGGCTCGCCGCGGCGAGGTATTCAGTCCGCCGCGGCAAGATTTTGCGAGTAGGATATATATTGCGATTAAGAAGGCTCGCCGCGGCGAGCTATTTCTTCCGCCGCGGCGAGAGACGCAGATTTAATTTAATTTTCCTTATTAGATTAGAATTTGGATTCTTTTCTTTCATACTTCTTTTAACCTAGTTTTGAGAAAAGCTCCAAGGGACACACAAGTTATCACCTAGTAGGTTTCCATACCAAGGCTCAATCCAATTAACATTGAGACATTCTTGGAGCTTGGTTATTGATTGATTTTATTCATCAAGATTATTGGTATTGATTTCTCAATTGCTTGTTCTTTACAATTCGTTCTTTATCTTATTGATTGAATTGTATGTTATTGCATGCGAGCTTTTCATCTATGTTTCACATGATTATTACCATGAATCTTTGCATGCAATCATCAATTATGAGTAGCTAAACACCTTTGAATACAGTAGTATGTGAAGATTATTCAAATTCGTTCTAGGATTTATCAAGCACTCATATAGGTTAGTCTCGTATTAAATCTTCGTAAAAACCTTCAATTCGATAAGTCCGTATTGAATTCTCTAAATTGTTCATGTTTAAGGATCGTGGATTGATGACTCACGATTTCTCCAGTATAATATTTTCTAAGAACAATTGGTTGAATCGAATTGATTGATTTTCTGTACAACGACCGTGTGACAAATATGAGTGTTATCCCTAGTTCGAATTAGCATAATTGGATCTTGCTACTGTATTCATCTTTCTCTCATTGTTAATCGTAATCTTAGCTTTAGTTAAACTAGTTACAAGTATAACAAAACCATTATTCAGATTGTTACTCGCAAGTATCTGTTTACTCTCACTGCTACATAGCTTAATTAATTCCCTAGAGATCGATCACGAGTTAGGCTTTAGTCTGCAACTACAACTTATTCTCTAATTGCTTTTTAGAGTATAATTTGAGCTTATCAAATTTGGCGCCGCTGCCGGGGAATTAATTCCTACTGTGGCGTGTGGGTGTAATATTTTATTTGCTTTTTTCTACTTACCTGCGATTTCTACACTAACAAAAACTAAGATTTTTCGAGGTTTTTGATTTTGTAGAAGAACCTTCGCAGGTTTATGCCCGGTACAAGATCGCAAGGAACACCTTTGCAACCTCTAGTACCCGAGATCGATAGACACTACCATCAGCTTCGAAGACAAAACTTAGCCACTGTTGAAATGGGTGACGTCAACGAGAATGCTCCCAGAGTCAATGGTGCTGTTGAGACCCCTGTGATCACTTATGGGACCTATATGCAGCCTGGTGAAATTAAGGATGGGGGAACAGCTGTTGTGCTCTCTAACAATGCTAGGAACATGGAGATCAAGTCTCATCACTTCCATGACATGCCTAAGTATTGTGGGATGGCTAATGAGGATGTTTTCCAGTTTCTCAAGGAGTTCGAGGGGCTGATTGCTAGGATTCCGCTTACTGTAGGCTCAGTAACGGTTTCTGATGAGGAAATCAGGAATAAGGTCTTTCCCATGTGTATGCAGGATAAAGCAAAGAGTTGGATGTTGAATCAACCTGAAGGCTCTCTGGCTACTTGGGATGATCTATACAGGGCCTTTATGAACAAGTTCTATCTGACGGAGAAGACTAGGCAGCTTCGGGTGCAGATTGAGAAGTTCATGCAGATGAATGATGAGAGCTTTTACGAGGCCAGGGAGCGATTCCTGAACTTGCTCTCTCAATGCCCTCACCATAGGTTGAGTGAGATGGATTTATGCTGCAAGTTCTATGAGGGACTCGATTGGGAAGCACTGAACATGGTGGATATGACCGTGGATGGCTCTATTGTTACGGCATCTCCGGCTGCATTGAATGCGGCTTTTGAGAAGCTTGCTGCCATCTCCAAGCTTAAGGGAACTAGAGGAAGACCAAGGAGTGATGAATCTAAAGCCGTGGAGCAAACACCAGGCCCTAGTACTATTGAATTGGCCGAACAGATTAAGGAAATGAGGATGCTTGGCACTATCCCTGCACCAGTGGCTCCGGTTAACGAGAGGTGTAATCTGTGTGGTAATTCCGGGCATGGTTCTAGTATGTGTAGACTTCTTGATATTATGGGGGATGACCCAACTCCGGAGATCATTTGCTGGGTGCAGAACAGGCAGCGTGGTGGTTGGCAACCAAATCCGGGAATGAATGCAGGCGCCACTAAGGTGCAGCCCTTCAACCCTGACCGTTCCAATTTATCCTATGGAGGTAGCTTCTATGAGAATGCACCACAGCAGGTTCCAGCACAGCAGGTTCCAATTCAGCATGCTCCGTTTCGACATGTTCCGTTTCAACAGGGTTCAGCACAGCAGTTTCAGGCTCCGCCTACTAGTGCACCGAGAAACGTTGATCAGGAGATTAGAGCTCACATGGAGAAATCAGAGAGGTTTTGGGCAGAAGCACAGCGGAATCAAGCCAAGAATGACCAGAGGTTTGAGAGCATTGAGCAATCGCAGAAGAGGTTAGAGAAGACTCTTGGTGACCTGGTCGGCGCCTTCCAACAAAGAGAGAAGGGTAAACTACCCGCGACTGTCGAGAATAACAGAATACTTGCTGTGGAGGTAGTTTTTGACAAGCCAGGAGTAGTTAAGACTGTTATTACGACTTGCACTTGTAACCATGATAAGGTGGGTTCCCAAGTTGAGGTAGCACCGGCACAGGAAGCAAGAAGGGTGATAACATCTAGTCCCGCGATTCCAGAAGAGAAGGCGAATGCATGACCAATTCAGATGATCCACAAGGAAAAGAAGAGCATTAGTGATGCAAGCAGTTTTGATTTGGTTGTCGGGATGGGCAGTTCTTCTGAGGTTACTGTATTATTGATCTCTGGGCATAGTTAACTTGATGACATTCGAAACTTATGAGGAACTCAACCTGAAGGGTCTAGAACCGAGAAGATGCTTTGTGACCATGGCTAATGGTACTCGGAGCAAATGCATGGGAGTTGTTGAAGATGTCCCGGTAACCATTGGAGGAGATGTGTTTATGACTGATTTCGTGGTTGTTGAGTCACCGCAGGTGAAGATCAAAGAAATGGACAAGGACATGCTGCTTCTTGTGAGTCTTTGTCTTTAGTTTTGTAGTCTTTTTAGTTCATTTTTACGCTTTGGTATTTTGTTTGTGTTTTGTAGAAATCTGTGTCTTTTGAGCCGTATGAAGACAAGTCGGTTAGTATGGCTCGCCGCGGCGAGATTTTACGAGCTTGGCATTGAAAGTTCCATCATGGCTCGCCGCAGCGAGAAAATCAGTCTGCTGCGGCGAGATTTAGCGAGTGATGCTCCTGTTTGAAGATTGAAGCTCGCCGCGGCGAAGGAATAGATCCGCCACGGCGAGATTTTGCGAGTAGGATATATATTGCGATTAAGAAGGCTCGCCGTGGCGAGAGACGCAGAGTTAATTTAGTTTTCCTTATTAGATTAGAATTTGGATTCTTTTCTTTCATACTTCTTTTAACCTAGTTTTGAGAAAAGCTCCAAGGGACACACATTGACATTGAGACATTCTTGGAGCTTGGTTATTGATTGATTTTATTCATCAAGATTATTGGTATTGACTTCTCAATTGCTTGTTCTTTACAATTCGTTCTTTATCTTATTGATTGAATTGTATGTTATTGCATGCGAGCTTTTCATCTATGTTTCACATGATTATTACCATGAATCTTTGCATGCAATCATCAATTATGAGTAGCTAAACACCTTTGAATACAGTAGTATGTGAAGATTATGCATATTCGTTCTAGGGTTTATCAAGCACTCATATAGGTTAGTCTCGTATTAAATCTTCGTAAAAACATTCAATACGATAAGTCCGTATTAAATTCTCTAAATTGTTCATGTTTAAGGATCGTGGATTGACGACTCACGATTTCTCCAGTATAATATTTTCTAAGAACAATTTGTTGAATCGAATTGATTGATTTTTTGTACAACGACCGTGTGCAAATATGAGTGTTATCCCTAGTTCGAATTAGCATAATTGGATCTTGCTACTGTATTCATCTTTCTCTCATTTTTAATCGTAATCTTAGCTTTAGTTAAACTAGTTAGAAGTATAACAAAACCATCATTCAGATTGTTACTCACAAGTATCTGTTTAATCTCACTGCTACATAGCTTAATTAATTCCCTAGAGACCGATCACGAGTTAGGCTTTAGTCTGCAACTACAGCTTATTCTCTAATTGCTTTTTAGAGTATAATTTGAGCTTATCACTCTTCAACACGATCAAAAAGCCTAAATGATAAGAACTCATTAATTATAAGTGTGTGTCTTACTCCTTTTGACTTAGAGCCTAAATTGGACAGTATCATTTTAGAGTCCTAAATTGGCGGTGTCTCATTCTAGAGTACCTAAAAAAAATTACCCATTAGAGGTGCCTTTGACTCGTTTATGCATTTTTGTATTTTATTTTAATCGTTAGCTATATAGCGTATTAATTATCTATACGATATGAAAAATAAAATAGTTATATTTATAAAAATTTAATGTTACTAGAATTTGAAATTGGATGTTATAGATAAGTTTAGAAGTTTATTCGTATACATTATGACGTGCAGGTTCAATCCGCAGTGGTCATATTTTTGCATAAATTTACGAATGCATATGTGCATAATTTGGACCCACTTAAAATTTTACGAATATGTATGTATAAATTCGACTGTTTGTTATTTTAAAATGAAAGAAACTACTTTAGTTAACTACTCAAAATAAAGATACATTAGGTTCGTGATCTTGTACGGGAGCCGTACGAAGAGACACTTTGTTCACATCGAAACTTAGGTAAATACCAAGCCACACCATGCATCCCGAATTAAAAGATTACTACGAAGTTTAACATAATTTGAGGGGTGAGAATCAAAAAATTCAAAAGTTTCAAAGTTTCCAAAAGTATATCCACTTCAAATTTTTGCAAAAAAAGATTCACAACTCCAATGAATTCTCTCTAGATCATCTGCAGATAAACATTCTCTTCCCTCGCATTGCTTTCCTTAAGTTGATCCACCAGCTCATTGTGTTTCCATGATGGGATCATGTTCCTGACAATACAATTAAACACATATTTAGAGTTAGGTTGCATAATATATTTGTTTAGTCTCATCTATCTTGCCATTTTTATTCCAAGATCATTAGCTTGAAACTCAGCCGTATTGTTACAAGTGACTCCCACATAGGAAGTAGCAATTATAAACTTTCCATGACTATTTCTTATTATACATCCAATTTCCACATGTTCAAGAGCTCCTAAGGCAGAACCATCAGCGTTAATAAACACACATAGTTAGCGAGGGGGGGGACCATTTGCAACTAACCTACTTCGAATTTGAAACACCCATTGGGAATAAGGTCTTAATGAAAAACTTAAGCATAAACTCAGCAGGAGCACTTTTGTTTTAAAAAACAAAACTTGTTTCTGTTATAAAGAAGTAGTCAAATATTGAATACCCACATATTTCACATTTAATCTTCATCATCATATCATGAGACATGGTTTTCTAATAAGCTTGGTGCATACATTTAATTAGCAGCTATATTTAATGTTTGTACTACATTTTGATACGTGATCTTTACTATAAATATAGATCATTTTGCACACCGTAAGATCCATCACAATAACAATGTAAAGCTTTAGAATCATATAAATATTGAAATACTTTTGTTCCTTCTTTATTTTATATCACGTTATCATCACGAGCTGCCCTAGTCAATTCTTGCAAGAGGAAAATCCCAAAAGAAGGTAGATTTATTTTCAAGTCAAGTATTATTTAAAACATACTCCCATCTATTTCATATATAAGACATTGTCTTTTTGGAGCATTTCAACAATTATAAGACATTTTGTGTCTTATTCAATGAATCACATTTACTTCTTGGTTAATAGACTGAAGTGACCCTTTAATCTTCATTTCATTTACTCACTCCATTTCTTCCTTCATTAATTCTAAAGTTTCTTTTACTACTCCTCTCCATTTTTCCCCGCATGAATTTCTATAACCCATTTCATTCACAGAGTGCTTTTCTTCCATCAAATTTTAAGCAGTCTCCATATTTTTCTCATTCTATTCATGGACAAGAACAACTTTGTTAAGGACCTGAGTATTGGTCTGCAATTGGCTAAAGCTGAGTATGAACTCCATAAGAGTTTGAGTAACGCAAAATCCATGTTCGATGAGGCACTAAAGAAGACAAAGTTGAAGTTAGATGTTGCTGAAAGAGTAGCTCAATAGTTAAAATTGATATTCGATGAAGCAGAAAGAGTAGCTCAAGCTAGAGGAAAATCAAGTCGAGATGTGGTGAAAGGTACCCGTTAGAGATGGGTCGAGCTCACAAAAGTTGTATGTATCTGATTCCGACGTAGAAGACGATCCTAATGAGCCTAGTACACGCTATTTAATTCACACGTGCAGGAAAAAAAGAAAAAGAGGTTAGTTTAACACCTAATGAGCCTTATACATGTAAAATGATGGATGTGTTGTAGAGATGATATGGATAATTATACTTGCTTAGATGATGTTGTGTTTTGTTTAAATACTCCACTACTCATGTAAAATATGTTTTGTTTTATGTTCGTGGCTCAGACCGCAACAGAACAGATCCAACCGATCTCTGGACGTGTTAATGTCAGTAAGATTTTGGAAACATGAGTGAACTTGGAAAACAGATGTTGAAAATTTGTCTACCGAGATTCTTTGAGATCTAAGTTGAGTTGTTGTTAAAAAAGTCATTGTTGCTTACTATTATGCAATTACTAGTATGATTTATCATTGGGATATTGTTACAGGTGCTTGGTTTATCATTGATGTTTCGTATTTTGTCAAAGAGTGTGGGGGAAATGGTCTCTGATTTTGATATGCTTCAAAAAACATATCAAACATTTCCTCCAGCAAATATGTTATTAATGCAAGGTTATCGGATTTACCAAATATTCACAGTTTCTCACCCACATGTTGGTGGCATAAAAGAATAATGAGTTGCTCCTAAGAAGCCACCAGATGCATGCGATTGGCTCTGCCCCACATCCATAAATAAATACTGCAAATTCTGAAGCCCCACGTGGCATGAATCCGACCGCATATAATAGTCATGTACCAAATAATGGTCATGACAAAAGCCGTGGAAATAGACGTGGTGGTTGATGAGTCGATATTTTAACGACTCATTTAGTGCCTTTTTCAGTATTTTGTTGCGTCTTTTAGCCTTTATTTAGTATTTTTTGTTCCATGTAACGTTTGGGTTTTTTGAGTGTTTTTGTGCATTTTTAGGTGTCTTAGCGTCATTGGCAAGGAAATGGAGGACCAAAGTGCAAAGAAGACTTCAAAACATTCTAGAAGCACCACAAGGCTAAGTTAGTGGGCCACTACTCCAAGAGAGGTGACATGCAGGTTGGAAAAGGGAGAGAAAAGTGGAGAAAATGGGAAAAATGGAGGAGTTCCCTGACACAAGGCTCACTGCGGTGAGCCCCACATCCAAACGGGCTCACTATGGTCCAGACTATCAGAATGGCGGACAGAAAGGCCAGACCGCGGTGAGGAGGATTCCCCAAAGAACCTCACTGCGGTGACACCTGTTTTGACAGATTCAACCCACGTTTTTCTGGCAGTTTTTCCCATGATTTCGAATTTCTTCTTCCTTGGTCTATAAATAGGACCCTTTTATCGGTCATTAGGACATATCTTCACTTACTTCTACTTTCATATTTTCAATTCCAAGCATTGTAAACACTTAGAGATTTCAATCTCTCTTTTAATTCGAAGAAGCATTATTGATCTTTCTGACGATCGCAGAGACTAATAGGCGCCCAGGTAATCAATAGTACTAGTTAGGTGGATGCCGTATTAACTTGTATTGTGACATATTTTTATCTGATCGTTGAACGCATGCTTGATCGTTGTGAACTTGCATCAGTCTTTACCTCTAATTAGTATATATCTGATATGCTCAAATTACTATTTAGGAAAACAAGTAGGAAGCAGTCGCGTAAACAGACTATGCTAACCACGAGATCGTTCGCTAAGGAATCAATTAGGCTATCACACAGTTGAAAGCAAACAATTACTTGTAGAAATAATTTGATTTGTTTGAAATAAGTACTTCTAATAACTAGAAAACAGAAAATGCAATGTAGTTGTTTGTAAGAATGAGGTAGAAAGAACACGGTAGACACGATCAAGCAATGCTAATTCACTCTAGGGATACGTTCATACTGTCACACGGTCGATGTACAGAAAACTATCAATCCAATTCAACCAAACATTATTTGAAAATCATTGAACTAGAGTAATCGTGGGTCGTCAATCCACGATCCTTAACCAAAACGTTTTAGAGAATCTTTGAACTAGCTTATTGGATTGAAGGGATTTTACGAAGATCATTGAACTAGCCTAACCTATATGAATGATTTCAAACCCTAGAGGTGAATATGCAAAGTTATCATGCAACTACCATGTTCGGAGTGATTTAGCTACTCATAATCGAAGCAAGGATGAAAGAATACAAGATATTGCTCATGATTAACACAAACAGAATGATAATCGCATGAAAGCTCATACAATTCGATAAACTAAGCGAGAACGAATTGAATAAGATTAAAGAATAGAGATTTACCACAGTAATCAGGGATTCGATATCAATCCTTCGTTAAACAAGCAAAACCAAGCTCCAAAATTGTCAAAGTATGATCTCGAGTTTTTTCTATGAACTAGGTTAAAAGAAGTATGAGAGAAAAATCCAAATTCTAAGCTAATAAGGAAAAACAAAAATTCTATTCTGCGTCACTCGCCGCTGCAGAAGGAATAGCTCGCCGGGGCGAGCCTTCTTAATCGAAAAATATATAGCTCTCACATAATGTCGCTGGGGTGAGCTTCAATCTTCAAAACAGGAGCTTCATTCGCAAAATCTACTTGGATCGATTTCCTCGCGGCGAGCCTTCCTGCAATTTCCAGGTCCAAGCTTGTAAAATCTCGCCGCGGCGAGCTATGCTAAGAAGCTCGTCCTTATTTAGCTCAAAAGACATCAAATCCTGCAAAATGTAAATAAAACACCAAAGCGTAAAAACGAACCAAAAAGACTATAAAACTAAAGACAAAGACTCACAAAGACCGCTAAAATGGACCCAATGAGACTCTAAATTATCGTCTCATCAATATCCGGATGAGGGCATAGCTAGTGACAAGCTTTTTGCCATAACTCATACGTACTTATAATCTGTATCTGGTTCGATTTTTCAATAGCAAAGTTGTTGCATTCGCGGCCAGTGTACCATTAGCTATATCGCGTCAGCACTTTTGATAGATCCGCTTGCTTCGTTTTAATTGTAGAAATTGCATGATCTAAGTATTACCTTGTCTTGTAATTGTAATTTGTTCTAGGGTTTTGAAGTATCAACCTTACCCACACTATTTGTTTACAACTCACAACTTGAGCCTACACCTTAGAACTAGCTTAATCAATTCCTCGAGAGAACGACCCTATGGTTTAAGCCTTGTTGTACTATGACAACCGCTTTACTACTTGTGTTATTTTACAAGTATTAATTTTGAGCGCATCAAAATTTGGCGCCGCTGCCGGGGAATTGATTCCTACGTTCTTCAATAAGTAGGATCAGTGTGTAGTTGTGTATTTTTATTTTTATCGTATTCGAAAACCAAAGAAAAAATCTGAAAATTTCAAAAAAAAAAAAAAGAAAAAAGGAGTTTTTGCTTTGTGTGTTTTTTTTTTTGTTTTGTCTTGCGAACCCTAGCCTGCATGGTATAGCTGGCCTTACTTTGGAAGTAGGTCTAAGCTTGCATGGGAAAGGCGGGTCCCGCTTTTAAAGTGGGTTGTTGTTTTCTCTTTCAGGTTTATCAATGGACTCAATGAAAATTCAACAAGAAGTTAAGATGGAGGAAACAAACGCAGCAACAACGCTCGACATGAAGGACAACAAAGCTGCTCCCAGCAGTTTTGTTTTGGTTAGGAGGATGGTCTCTGAGGACAAAGGTCCGCATTAGTTCGGACTTTGTGGTAAGTGTGGAGCAAGCCACCCTCGACCTGGAATGCGCGCAGGTACAAAGGACTTTCCCATCACATTCTCCAGTGACTCCGATGATGAATCCGAGGAAGACGAAGAGGATCCGGAGGAGGATCCCGAGGTGTTGCCTCTAGCCCCTGAGTATGAACCGGAGGATCCCGAAGAAGGTGAAATTATGGACACAGACGAGGTTCTAAGCTTCGCCGACCATAAAGACGACGAACCAGTCAATATGGTGTTCAAGATGGAGCCACAACCACAAGGAGAGATCCGACCAATCCTGGTTATTCAAAGCCAACCCATGCCGATGTTAATACTGAGCATGAATATCGAGGTTGGAATTGGAAATTCCAACCGCGTGATTGGAACACTTGACTCAGGGGTTGGGGTGAACGTGATGACTCTCAGCCTGTACAGGAAGTTGGAGCTTACGGGGGTGTTACCCCTAGAGGAGCACATGGTTTTGGCGGACGGAGCACTCAAACGACCGGAGGGGATGATTCGGGGAGTTGATGTACGTGTTATTGGCTTCCATGTTCGAACTGATTTCGTGATCATGGAGTGTGGTAGTCAGGACAGAGACGAACAAGAACTTATCATGTTGGGAAGGACATTCCATTACACTGCAGGAGTGACCATCAACGTCCGGGACCGTAAATGCATTATGGAGGTGCTCGGAGTCCCCTACGAGGTACCTCTATACACGAGGCCAAAAGTCGGAGGTCCCTTCGCAAAGTACGCCAACCCCTTGGGCGAGAGTAAGACTCCATAGGTTGGACCTGTGGAGCAAGAGGCATAGTCGACGCTAACGACTCTAACTAAAGCGACATTTTCTATTGCTTTTCGCACTTAGTAACTACGATGCATATAGGTAAAATTTTCATTCCTTGCATGAATTTTGTATTCTTTATTCCTGAATTATTTCAATGGTTCATTCTTTCATTTTGTCAACTTATCTTTTCGTATTATATATATAAAAAAAATTGCGGGAGAACAGATCTCGCCGTAGTGAGCCAGGGCAAAAAGGGATCTCACCGCGGTTGACACAAGGCAGAAAGTTGGCCTCTCTGCCAGACCGCGATGAGAAGCGCCCCTACCCCTGCCTCACGGCGGTGAGGCCTGACGATTTAAGAAAAGGAGGGCTTCCTCCTCCTTCACTTTCTTCACTCTCCTTGCCCGTTTTTTCCCCAATTCTTGAGATTTTCACCAATTCTCCACCATTTAACTTGGATAGTAGACCGCTGCGAAGGTAGTAAGTTCCTCTACTACTTGGAGACTTCAATTTGTGTTTTTTTCCATCATTTCTTCCGGAATCGAGGTAATTCTTTCTACTCCCTCAGCCTTACAAACTTGGATTTCCATGTTTAATTGGTTGATGTTGGGTATGTGAATAAGCTATTAAGGTATGAATTTATCTATATAGGCCATAATCCATGATTGTTTAGTTAGATTTTCAGGCAATTATGATGTTTTGTGGTGGAAAAGCTTTGACGTGTTAGCTTGTCTATCCTAGAATCTCTACTCGTGCTGCGTATTTGATAATAGGATTGAACATGCTACCTTTTCGATTGGAAAAATCCCTTGTAGTAACAATGTGTGCACTATGGGTGTCTTGACTATGTTATAGGATTAGGCATTGTTGTCACTACATGCGAGAATTGTTTTGGGGAAAAGCATGATGCAGCAACACTTGAATGCACTATGGTTTACTTGAGACTAAGAGTTAGGATTAGGCATTAGTGTTGTTGCATGTTAAATATGGGTGTACGCTAACATTATCTATCCAGGTACTATGGAACCCAGGCGAAAGAGTGTGTCCAATAAGAAGCAGAAGGTAGGAGAAAGAAGCTCCAGGGCCCCAGCTCCAAGGACTAGGGCAGACGCTTACGGAATAAAGCTGAGTAAGGAAGCAGATGACTTTAGGATCAAGCACTTCAGCACCTCGAGAGGTTTCATAGCGGAACGAGGGATAAGTGTCTTCGGGTCTCTTCACCCAATGATAGAGACTATCAACGCGAGCATAAGGAGGCTAGGATGGCAAAGGTTGGTAGGTTTGAGGAGAATGTACGATCCGGTCTTGGTCAGAGAGTTCTACATCAACCTCGCTGATCAAGATATCAATGGATTTGTGCCTATCCGTGGGAAGAAGGTGGAGTACACTCGTAACTCCATCCACGACTTTCTTAGAGTACAGATGGTGACACATGCTCACGCGGATGAGATATTCAACTAGACCCCTGGACTCAAGGTGGAGGGAGAAGACATAGCTACCATCTGCAATTCTGGTCACAGGGTAGTCGATGGAAGCAGCAAGCTTAAACTCAGGAACCTCAACCCACTTGCGAGGGTTTGGGGGCATTGGGTACAGTACAACACAATACCAAACTCCACCTTCAGTAGGATATATGCGCAGACAGCCCGATTGGTATCAGCATTGATGAGAGGGCAGCATATCGATGTAGGAGAGATCATCTTGGCAGAGACATTTACCCACAGACACAGTCGCAAGGAATTGGTATTTCCATGTTTGATCACCGAGATGTGTGAGGCAATCGGTGTGCCAGACATCATCAAAAATGGCTGCCCAAAGAGTTGCCTAGACTTGAAAGAGCTACAAAGAATAGAGGCAAATGTGAGGGACTGGGGAAATATGATATCAAGATCATTGGGCGAAAGCGATGAGGAATATGATCCCGAGGCGGATACCGGATATGAAGAGGTATCTGTGGAGGAGACCGACGACGAGGCTGAAGATCCACCACCTTCCAAAAATGGGGAAGATCTCGCCGCAGACTTTCAGCGGCTGAGCACGAGACTCCAGGACTGGATGGGACCCAAGTTTGGGCACATCGAGAGGAGGCAAAGTACGCTAGCCTCCGATCTTTCACAGTTGGGAGAGTGTTACCAGGGACTTACCGTGGACCTCAGAGTCATACATGGAGTATCGCAACGGTTTGGTATGCACTTGGATCAGTGGGACTCATGCTACTCAAGCCTCACACAGCACATGTTTGCAGCGGACATACGGGCAACTGAGCGCCTAGCACATATGGAGTGAATGTGCAAAGCTCAGATGGATGATTGGCATCAACAAAGTGGAGGCTCATCTTCCGGACCCCATGGTCCGCCCTCTCTTAGTGATCATGCCGACCGAGGCATACTACGGACGGTAACTCTGAACTTTCTCCTTTTAATTTATTCCTTATGCTAGGGCCTAGCTATCGAATAGGTTTGGGGAGGGAAGTATACTCATTGTCTTACATGCCACAGATTATTTGTTGCCTTGTATATATTGTATATATGTGCTTTTCCCTTTGTTTTTCATTTTTGCGATTATGTAGGGTGGTATGTTAGCCACTTTTGTGTGATTGCAGTTGACTCGAGTCTTTTGGCCTATTTCAAAAATTTTTGTGTCGAGTCTTGAGTTCTTTTGACAAGTCTGGTTATCTATTGCCTTAGTTAAGCCTTTTTACTGATGTGATCTTAGATGGCCTCTGACTGAGTGCTAAGGAATTTTCGAAAATCACTCTAGTTCATCACTTGTAAATAAAAAGTCTTCATGTTTTAGTAGTCAAACAGCCGGTGAGAAGCCTTAAAACGAGTTTGACGAACGACATTTTTGACTTGTTGTCTCGATTCTCGAACTTGTTCCAAGGAACAAGTTTGGGGAGGAGGACTCTTGTCAACTTCATACTCAGGCTCACTACTTTCTATATTTGAGCTATGGTCGATTTCGAAATTATTTTGAATTGCTATGCTACCGTTCTTAAAAAAGAAAAAGATAATAAAAAATCTCGAGGTGTATTCCAGGATGATTTATGATCGTCTAAGATTGTGTTGGACATTTCCAAATACTACCTATAAACCAACGCGGGGTTGATTGTGCGTATGCTGTGAGGGTTGATGGTTTTGTTTCCAAAATGCATGCCAAATACTACCTATAAACCGGTAGCGTGCGGTGCTAAATATGTTGTGAGGGTTGATGGGGTGTATACCAAACCAACACGCATACAAAATCTGGATCTTAGGCAACCTATTGGGATACACTTGCAACATTGAGATAGAAAAAAATGAAAAAATAGAAAATCTGTGCAAAAAGAGCAAAGCACAAGAAGAAGAAAAAAAAGATAAACATGCAAAAAGAGAAATACACGAGAACGGCAGCTAATTTTATTCCATTGTATTTGATTTCGACCACTTTCCTAAAAAGTCCTTTCTGACTTGTTCGAATTGAGTGCAAAAGCATGTAATATTAGTGGCAGCTTGTGACATTTGTTGTCACAATCCTGAGTTAAGTCTTGAGCGAATACCCTATTTACTGGACACTTCCAGATGACAGACTTGAGAGTTGCACTATTATATTCTTTTGTGAGGGACTATTAGGATAGGATTAACTTTTATTTACTTGTGAAACGGAAGATTGTGATCTTTTCAAAGCTACTTGTCAAAGTTAGAGGGGATAGAAGTTTACATCAGTATAACGGCTTATCTCTGGCAATACCTGTCCCGGTAGCTTGTCGATTGAACTCTTATGTTTGTTTGTCGTGTCTATGTGTTTTTTCTTTTTCTAGGTTTTAGAGTTGTTTGCTCGAGGACGAGCAAAGGTTCGGTTTGGGGAGTTTGATGAGTCGATATTTTAACGACTCATTTAGTGTCTTTTTCCATATTTTGTTGCGTCTTTTTGCCTTTATTTAGTATTTTTTGTTTCGTGTCACGTTTGGGTTTTTTGTGTGTTTTTCTGCATTTTTAGGTGTCTTAGCGTCATTGGCAAGGAAATGGAGGACCAAAGTGCAAAGAAGACTTCAAAACCTTCTAGAAGCACCACAAGGCCAATTTAGTGGGCCACTACTCCAAGAGAGGTGACATGGAGGTTGGAAAAGGGAGAGAAAAGTGGAGAAAATGGGAAAAATGGAGGAGTTCCCGGACTCAAGGCTCACCGCGGTGAGCCCCACATCCAAACGGGCTCACTATGGTCCAGACTATCAGAATGGCGGACAGAAAGGCCAAACCTCGGTGAGGAGGATTCCCCAAAGAACCTCACCGCGGTGACACCTGTTTTGACAGATTCAACCCACGTTTTTTTGGCAGTTTTTCCCATGATTTCGAATTTCTTCTTCCTTGGTCTATAAATAGGACCCTTCTATCAGTCATTAGGACATATCTTCATTACTTCTACTTTCATATTTTCAATTCCAAGCATTGTAAACACTTAGAGATTTCAATCTCTCTTTTAATTCAAAGAAGCATTATTGATCTTTCTGACGATCGTAGAGACCAATAGGAGCCCAGGTAATCAATAGTACTAGTTAGGTGTATGCTGTATTAACTTGTATTGTGGCATATTGTTATCTGATTGTTGAACGCACTTGATCGTTGTGAACATGCATCAGTCTTTACCTCTAATTAGTATATATCCGGATGAGGGCATAGCTAGTGACAAGCTTTTTGCCATAACTCATACGTACTTATAATCTGTATCTGGTTCGATTTTGCAATAGCAAAGTTGTTACATTCGCGGACAGTGTACCATTAGCTATATCGCGTTAGCACTTTTGAAAGATTCGCTTGTTTCGTTTTAATTGTAGAAATTGCATGATCTAGGTATTACCTTGTCTTGTAATTGTAATTTGTTCTAGGGTTTTGAAGTATCAACCTTACCCACACTATCTGTTTACAACTCACACCTTGAGCCTACACCTTAGAACTTTCTTAATCAATTCCTCGAGATAACGACCCTGTGGTTTAAGCCTTGTTGTACTACGACAACCGCTGTACTACTTGTGTTATTTTACAAGTATTAATTTTGAGCGCATCAGTGGTCATAAGAATATGTACCACGACTCCCTCTTGTACTCTCTCGCAAGATGAACAAAGCCAGTGTCATATTCATGGTTCGACATCTATTGATGTATGCCGAGTTAAACATGTGGTGTTATAGTCATAAAATCCAGCAATTCATCGGCATTGTGCACAACATGCTTGTCCAATGTATTGCCAAGGATAACGATAGTGGAGGTTGACAAACTCTGATTGAATTAGTTCTCCTTAGGAAGGGTCCTCAATGGGATGACACTGGCTGTGGAATTGACTTCTTCAAATATAGGAATCGTTGCGACCATATGGTTTGGGCGGAAATACGTACATACGATTCTAACGCCCAGGTTTACTATATTGTTGGAGAACCACCTTGGTTTGAACTCCAACTCCAACAATTGCTCAAGAAATGTCAGTTCTGATCCAACTCCTACACCTCCACTATGTTCAAAGATATTCCTTGTGATTGTGTGGGTTGCTCAGGAAGTGGTCATGGAGGTTTCAACACATAATTATATTGGGCTTCCGGTGTGACTTTTATCGGCACAACATGTCAAGCCCCCTCCCCCCTCGAGTGATTGCCTATCGTACGTTTAAGTAGTTTATGAGTGTAATATTAATTCATCGTTAGTTATTGTATTAGGTTGTATGAACGCTTATTAATGAAATGGGTGACTATTGCTATTATTACACAAGTACAAATTCATTCACTTAAATATAAAAACAATACATTAAAATACAAAGGTCATATTACAACAAGAAACACTATAATACATAATCTGAAATTACTTACCCGAATAAAATAAAGCACACAACAAAAAAAGAACAAAAAGCAACATCAAACATCGAAACAATTGCACATCGAAGACTTGTTATTCCGACAAGTCCCTCTTCAGTTTCTCCGCCAGGTCAAGTTGCTCCCAGGTCAAGTTTACATAGTTTTGATACAAATGCATAACGTTTAGTACTTCTGCATCTTCATAGCTTCCTCTTGTACCCTTGCGAGCCTTGCTACATCTTCAGATCTCTTATCAATCTTTCCCTGCATAACCTCAATCCTTTTCTCCTGTATTTGAAGTCTCTTCGCCTCAATTTCCGCCAGTTCACTATGTTTGTGTTAAATGAGACAATGCCCTTGCTTAAAGTTTCCATGTACGAGTGGGTACTCGTGTGAGAAGTATTACATTGTTTCTATTGCATCTTAGCCTTATTACGACCCATAGGACGCATGGAACTGACAATGTGAGGATGTTTGCTACCTCCACCACACCTTGTTCCATTGGAAAAGGAGCATTTTTTACCTCCAAAATTGGTCGGTTTTGGTATTGGCTTCCCGTTCCACTCCATGTCTTTCTGCCACTAGGGATACTCCTTCAATGCTAGCCAACAATGTATGTCGTTGAACAACTTGTGCTCCTTGTGATTCTCCGAAAACATTCTACACGCCATTACTCGGACGTCATCTTCATTGTGACCACTTGATGCGTCAAATGAAGTCCTTAATTTATAAAGCCAAGAGCAATATAAAGGTTCACTAGAAAACACGTAGTGAGTTGATAAGTTGCCCCGAGTGTCGTTCTCAGAGGACTTGACTAAGCTTGTCGGTGTTTTAAAAGACTAATTGATGTGCACTCAGTGATTTCGTTTTTTGTTGTAGAACCTGTAATCCCTAAATACAATCAAGATTAAATTTGTAAGTCGGAAGTCCTCAAATCTACAGTTTATAGCGGAAAGCTGACTCGGAATGTCGTTCTCCACGGACACTTAGCATAGGAACAAGCAAATAATGTTTGTAAATTGTATGCAGAAAAGTAAACAAATTAATTAAATTGTAGTAAACCCTAAATTGATGAGATGAAATCGATGGTGGGCAAGCGTAAAGGATCCCCGACCTCCCTCTGCTATGCTACTCCCAACTACTTAGAATCAAACAACGTACTAGGCGTCTATAGGCAGCAAAGAAACATGCCAAAAGGATTAAGTCGTAGTTAATCCAGACACCTTCACTTACCAACAATGTTTTGTGTCACTCAACACACTATCTCGTCACGTTATCAGACAAATCACACAGGATAATGTATAATTCGTTACCAAGTCGTAGTCAGTAAGGATTTCCCACATAAAGAGTCGGACGAATAAAGAACAAGCACGAATTACGTTTTAAAACTAATTCATTAATATATCACGGTATATAAAGAAGTAGCAAAAATCATAGTTATGGCGGTTCGCCTTTACAAAAGAAAGTTAGCTACTCATAGTAATCTAAGAACAAAAATCGAAATCTAGAGAAGAAATGAAGAAGAAGCATAGTCTTTGATGTCTTTGATAAGCTCAAATTATACTCTATAAAACATAAGAGAATAAGCTTTAGTTGTAGACTATGCCTAACTCGGTATCATTCTCTAGGGAATTAATTAAGCTACCACAACGAAATAGAGCAGAACGTTTGTTTGTGAGTAACAAGTAGGTTTTGAGTAGTTTTACTTCTAAAGCACAAATTCATACTAGTAAGCAAATAAACTGTTTTGATCAATGAGAGAAAATGAACATGGTAGCAATGATCCAGTTATGCTAATTCAATCTAAGGTAATCATTCATATTGTCACACGGTCGGTGTACAGAATGTAATCAATCCAATTCACCCAATGTTGGTCCAGATAACGGCAAATGAAAAGACTAGAGGGGGGGGGGTGAATAGACTTTTAAAACTTTTGTCGATAAACACAGTTTCTCAGAAACCTGGGGATCTCTGATACTTAAATTCAGAGCGCGGAAGACTTTAAGATAGGTAAGTGCAGAAACAATAAGTATGTTTGTGTGCTTTGCTGAAATGTAAATACAGAAAGGTAAATGACACAGCAAGTATAGTGGTATCTGGAGGTGGCGTAATCCTCCAACTAATCCACTTCGGTCTTTCTGAGACCTAGAATTCACTAGAACAGATAATTGAGTTCACCTTACAATAATCCTATTCTAAGATTCCTAAACAAATGGTTCCCAACCAAATGTTCCCCCTGAGTTATTCCCCAGCTCCTAGAGCTAAGTACTTCCTCTACTCAGATAACCTTGGAGTTATTCCTTGATTTCCCAAATCAAGTACTTCCTCTACTCCGATAACCTTGGAGTTATTCCTTGATTTCCCAAATCAAGTACTTCCTCTACTCCACGCCTTGATGGTGTTGGTTATAAGGTTTGTCAGAGAGGCTTCTCGTATAACTTTTCAGTTATGTTTTCAGAGAGCCTAATAGAACAAGACTACTTAATACACTTGTTCAGTGGATGGCAGTCTGCTCTTTACTGACCCAAGTAATTGATGTCCATTCTGGAGAATGAGCTTCAAAAAGGGTATCTGATAGATCAACTCTTTCATGAATAACAATCTCTTGTTAAGGTTCAGGACAACTTAGAACTACTAGTGATTCTTGACAGCGAAAGCTTTCGAAAGGGTAGTAGAGTGCTTGAGAGAATACTTTGCTTGATGGTAAGTTTGCAAGATAGAGCGTTCTAAGGTGTATTTCTCAGCATCTAAGTGTGTGATATATATAGATGAATTTGAGAGTTGTTGGAATGATATCCGTTAGACACAATTCAAATTCATTCCATACTTATCTTGAAATGAGTACTCAGAAGTCCTTGTCTCATGTCTCAAGAGGACTGTGCTTGACTTTTTACGCCGATGCAATTAATGCACTTGTACTATTTCTTGTCCTGTAGTCTTCAACGGATACATGAGCCTTTCTGATGGCTTGCATGCTCCATACTCATGATGTCATATGTCCAGAATCATATTTCAAAAGTAAGTAAATACACTTAAGAAAGGATTAAGGACATAGTCTTTCTGAGTTAGACTAAACCTTGATATCTTCATAAATCTTCTGCAATCTTCAGTCTTCTAATCTTCAGAAAAGCTCCATTGCTAGGATTGATCTTCATGGTCTTCTTGAAATAAAAATTACACTCAGAGACCTATAATCCTAATACAAGATTTACTTGACGAATCATACTCAGTGATTTCCTCTTTTACAATGTTCAAGTGAACCAAGAGCACTTAATCACCTTTCTGGCTAAGATAAGAACATGTGATGAGTGATCAAAATACTAACAGATATTCCTAACAAATTTCCCCCTTTTTGATCAGTCATCCATGACTATCTTTTAAGTCCTACTACAAATTTGTAACCTGGAAGAGAAAACAATCCACCACTTAATTATTTCAAATGACATTCAATTTTAGTTGAATTAAGTGCAGAAAGTAAACATCAACCAAATCACAAGAAGTGATCTTTGCTGATAAGTTGTCATCTATTAGAATGTATCTGAGAGTATGATCTTCAGATAGGTACAGTTTACATAATAAGATGCAACTTTTACAGATAGAGAAATTCAGAAACAATCAGCAAGATTACAAAAAGTAACAAAGCATACTAAGTAAATTAGAACAAAGGAGAATCCAAGCTCTAAGAGAGTATTCTAATATTACTAGTCTTCAAGTCTTCAGAAATGCAACTTGGGTTCAGATACCTCAAGTTCTTCAGCATCCTTTCTGGATCAGTTGACATGATCATCCACTTTTCCGCATTCTTGGACATAGTCATAAAGAATCCTTCTGACAGAGAGCTATGTCTTTCTGGATAAGTCACATATTTCATGGTAACTCTTGCCAAGCTTGTGATTCTTCCGCAGAAAGTGTTTGACCCAGAAGTAGTTTCCCCACACCCAGGAGTGGTCTATATGCAGCTGAGATAAGTTGAAATACTTGTATATTTATTCCAGATAGTGCAAATCATCTAGGTATTCATCCAATGTCATATAGAATGACTCATAGGTTGGAACACCTAGTTTGTTCTTTCTGCTGTAGCTACCATCCAGTTTTCTTACCTTGTGTACATCATCAGGCTTTGGGTAAGGACAGGCAAAAGAAAGATCCATCTTTCTGGCTTCATTCCTCTTTTCTACTTCAAAGTTTAGCCAAGTATGAAGGTGCTCAGGTTTTAGCAATTCTGGCTTGCCTTCTCTCCATTTCAGGATCTGGTTAAGGATGGGAGTTGGAAACTTATCATTGACAAGTAGATGTTGTGGTTCCAGAATCCAATACCCTATATTGTTCAGAATGCACCTATATGAAGACTCTTCATTACTAGTCTTCACATACTCAATGTGGCCATCAGTTGTCCTTTCTTGATGAGTTTCTCTGTTTACTCTGCCAAACTGGGAATCCCTTCTTGCCTTTCTGTTAGGTGGCCTTATCAGAGATCCTCTAACCCTTTCTTCACCTTGGGGAAATTTGTCTTTGGTGGATGTTCCTTGTATTGACTTGGTATTTCCAGAAGGAGTTCTGGGTGCTAAAGGCCTTGCTGCCAGAGGAGGTTGTGAAGTAGTTGCTTGTCTCCTTTTCTTGTGAAGTGGATGTTCATCTGTATCAGATTCATCCTCATCATCATTGAAGTCCAAAATTGGAGACTTGCAGCTTTCTTGGCCTCTCACTTCTCCTTCTTCCTTTTCTTCTTCTTCAGAAGTCTTCTTCTCTTCTGAGATTCTAAGGGACTTGGCTCCCCTAGTTATCATACTCCTCAGCCTTCTAGCTGGTTGATCTGGAACAACTTCTTCAGTAGGGGCATCTCCAGTGTCCTTGATTACTAGTTGACTTGAGGAGGGAAGATTTGATTGTTTTTTTTTTCTTCCTCTGCCTTTCTGAGGCATCTCTTCCCCCTAAGTCATGATTGACTGACTCATGATAGCATAAGCTTCAGAGAGTGACTCAAATTTCTTTTGGAGATTGTTGTGCACCCTGACTAATTCTTGAAGCTCCTTCTTCAGCTCTTTGTTCTGCTTAACCAGTTCCTGCTCCTTTCTGTTGAGCTCTTCAAGCGGCCTTAGGATGGCATTGGCTTGTAGGATGACATGGTCGTGCATTCAATGTTGCATTAGCATTGTTACAATCCTCATCCCTGACCAACCCTAGGTCTTTCTGAGAGAGAGCTATGCTGGTTGCTCTGTTGAGTAAAGCAGCAGCCAATGGCTTCATCTCTTCTGGGACGGATTTTAGCACTTCTGTGTCTTGGGCAACTAGTGTCTCTCTGAGTTCCAAAAAGACAATGTTCCTTGCACGGTGCTCTTTACTTCTTGAACTACTTGGTGCAGAGAAGATATGAGGAGCAAGTAGGGTTCTCTTTTGCTGAGTGATAAGTCTCTCATCTTCTTCTGCAGTAATCAAGTTGCGGTCTTCTTCAGCATCACTCTCATAATCCTTCTCTGGGATTGTTTGCAAGCTGGCTAACATCTTTTGTTTTCCTTGGAGTATGCTGGCCTTCTGAGAGGATGTAGAAGGTCTTTCTGATGCAGCCTCAGCATCATGCTCTTCATCATCATTGTCATCCATGGCATCTATCTCAGCAGTTGTGACAACAATGGCATTCTTCAGATTTCTTTGCTCATCTAGGAGTGCCAATTCCTTGGCATTAGCTTCTTTGAGCTTCTTGAGTTTGGCCTCCTTTTCATCAACAAGAGCTTGACACTCAATGATGATTCTCTTTTCTTCTTCCAACACCTTTTTGAGTTGTTCAATCCTGAACTCAGCGGCCAAAATTTCTTCTATGGCATCATTGTGCTCAGCCTGTTGGATATCTTGATGAGACTTGGGAGGTGATGATAATGGGGCTCTCTGAGCATTTGAAGGAGTAGCCTTTTCTCCACTTCCTTTGCTAGCTTTCTGAATCCCGCCTTGTCCAGGTTGGGGATCATCATTCTGATCATCATCATCATGACTCTTGTTCTTTGCTTCTTGGTTTGGATGCTCAGAGGGAGGTTCTTGATAATCATTTTCGTCCATCTCTTCCTCATCTTCAAAAACTAGGTTGATCACATCAGGAAGTGTGATCATCCTCCCATTAACTTCCTCTTGCTCAGTTGGGTAGGTTGTGAGCTTGCTAGGCAAGGCAGGATGGGTAACCATCTGCTCTTGGGTTTGAGCATCCGCAGACTTGAAATCTGCTATAGGTCTTTGTGCTACTTCATGAATGAAGTCTTCATGCATCAGAGTGGCAAATGGGTAGGACTCTGTTGGGAACAATGCATGGATGTGATCCTCCAGATTGAAGGAGATTGCTCTCCTCTCTGGGACGTCGATTACTCTGGCTAATTGTAAAGGTCACCTTTACGAGTTTACTCGTCTCAAGCACTTGAGATGTTTCTTTAAAGTGTATACGGAAGGCCTTGAGTAAATCAACTGGCACTAGACTTTGGGCCAGAAAGAAAGGGATCAAGTTAGTTTTGTTCAAACTACTTGTGTTAGTATCTGTGTGCAAAAGTAAGCTTTCTGAGCATACCTGTGTAGAAACACTTGGCTCATCAGCTTGGACTTCTGCTTGCTTGGTCTCAGAGACCTCAAATACTTTGGTGTGAGGAGAAGACTGATCCTCAACATCCTTTCTTTCTGCTTGAACCTGAGAATTAGAATCAATTATGTTTTAGGAACTTATGTAACAGAAAGAGATAGATGGAAAAAATGCTTTTCTGAGGCTTCACTTACTTCCAAGTGAGGAAGCTCAGTAACATGTTCCTCAGAAACCTTTGGGGTCTCTGGAACCTCTTCTGCATATACTGCTTGTTCAGCAGTTTTAGTTTCCTTTGGAGGAGATAACACAACTGTTTCTCCATCCAATTGTTCTTCTGAATGAGCCTGTAAGAATAAACATAAAAGATTGAGTAGTGGTATTTCCAGAGTATTCTTGAAGGAGATTATTACTGATTGCTTACCTTCTCTGCAGAAGGCTCAGTAAATGTTTCCTCAGAGAGCTTTTCAGCCTCTGGAATCTCTTGGTGTTGGGGTGTTGGTTCCACCACTACTTCCTCAGTTGGAGCCTAATAAGAGACATTAAGAAGATTAGAACACAAGATTTAAGAGCATTTTTAACTTAGTTATTTCTTGTTCAGAAATAGCTGTACTACCTGAGGGATAAGCTCTTCTTGTTGTTCTGAGATTGGAGGAACCTCTTCTTGATTCAAGGGGGTGGACAAATTTTGTTCCCCCTGAAAGTGTGTCTCCATGTTGGCCTGTAACAAATGAAGCTTATGAGTAACAAGTTAACATTTTAATGTTGACAAGTTAGATACAAACTACTTTTGCTACCTGAATAGGTCGGTGATCATTGGTCTCTTGGACTTGTGGTGATTCCAGTCTCTCATGCTCATTGTTGGTCTCCTCTGCAGTATCATTCTGAGTCTCCATCTCAGTTTGATCCCTTTCTGAGAGTTGAGTTTTCTCAGAAGGTTGAGGAACCTGTGTTAAAATAGGATTTTCTTCAGCAACATTAAGTGCTGACATTGTGAATGTGGAAGCAATGGCGACATCTTCCATCATTCTATTTTCTTCTCCCAGGCCTTCTTCTTCCTGCTGGGCAGAAGTGCTCCTTTGACCTTGAGGAGCTGAGCTAGATGCTCCTCCATGTGTTTCTATCTTGGACCTCTTGAGTGCCTCTCGGATTTGTTCATCCTCTTCAGAGTCACTGTCCAGATTGGGAGCTGACCCATCTATAATGTTGCGGTCATCCCTTGATAGTTCTGGAGCTGCCTGGCTCAGAATCTTTGGTGCTTTCTGGAACTGCCTTTCTGGGCGAACAACATTTTCTGAGACCTTGTCTCCAGAAGGTTGTGCCTCTATTTCTTTTTGTTGGGGCTTAGGTACTCTTTTGTGTTGAGTCCTTTTTCTCTTGGCAGTTTGAGGTTGAGCTGAAGCTGGCTCAGAAACCTTATCACCTTGCTGGGCAGTTTCTTCTTCTTCTGCCTCTCTGAGTGCTTTCTCAGCAGCAAGTCTCTCCTTTTCTTCAAAGGCGTGTCTGAAAAGGGAGTTGGTGACTGGGATTTCCTGCCTCTCTCTGAGAGTGATTCCCATTGTTTCCAGAATGTGACAAATTCTGAGACCAAAGTGCATATTGGCCTTTGGCTCAGCAAGGCCATTGATGATCTTGGGCTCAAATTCTTCAATATGTCCAAGGAATTTGTTGAAGGCGTACTTCCCCCAGTTAAAGTGGGTTTCCTGCCCTTCATGCTTCTTGTTCAGAAGATGCATCATCATCCATCTCTCCATGCTTATCTGGTCTACTCCACCTTTGTTGCCATCAAAGCAACGGACCAGAATGAGAGCTAAAGTACTCCAGTGTTTCTGGAGATGACTAGTTCTGATGGCTTTCAGAACAAAGTCTCCTGGGCAACCCTTTGCATTTTCTAATTTGATTGCTTCAAATAGATCTTTAACACCTTGAATCATGGAAGCATCCCTGATGTTGATGTCTTCAATTGTTCCTCGATTTTTCAATCGGAATATCTTGCAGAAAGTCTTGCAGTCTAGGACGATCTCTTGTCCTTGAACTTCAGTCTGCATGTATTTCTCTTCTTTATCATTCACAACCTTTGTGAAGATTTTGGAGTTGTTATAGAACTCCAGCACATCCAGTGTGCATAGTCCACTTGGTGTAGCAGACAGAATCTTGAAGATATGGGAACTTTTCAGCATCCCCAATATCAGTTTCCTATCTGGTCTTGAAGGTATGACTGTTGGTACATACTTCTTCACTAGAAAAGCTCCCCAATTCATTTTGTGGTTTGGATTCCAGTCAGATGGGGTGAACTTTCCCAGAAGGCATTTATTCAACAGCTTAAGTTCCTTTCCTCCTTGCTTTTCAGCAGGAGCAGATGATGCGGCCTTAGGGTTCTTGGTGGTCATCTTCTTGGGTGCCATCTCTTATATAGAGTCTTGAGTGAGTGTTTTCAGAGGGATTTTGCAAGATTAATCGGGATTAGTCTGTCTTTTCAGAAGAGTAAACACAAGAAGTTGAGTTTGCAGAAGGGGTTTTGCAGAAATCTTGAGAGATTTTGCTGTTTTGATGCAAGTATGAAATTTTGGATTTGGTAAAAGTGTTTGTCTTTTGTCCAAGTCCTATATATATAGCAGACAAAATGTACATAGATACAACATACATACAACTGAATATGAATGCATGTCTTTGTATCTGCATAGGCGTGGTATCATACACGTACTCCATTAAATGCGTAGTGGGCCATGTCTGTATTTCTCAACAGACATTACTTGCTTTGTTTTAATCTCAACCGTTGAGATCAAACATTTATTCATCAAGGGCTTATATTGAATATCTTGTAATGATATCAATCAACAAATGGTATTGTGCCGACTTGATGGATTTTTGACAAGTTACATCCATTATGTCACTTAGTAAAGAGTAAGAGTACTCAATCGTTTGAACTTATCATTCTGAGTGTCAAGTCCTTATCTTTATATTGTTTATCATAAAAATGGCAAAAATACAAGACATTGGACATGTTTGACTTCCAGAACTTATACTTTTCGGGCTTTGTGTGTCTTTTCTCTTTATGACTAAATAGCTTTCTGAATTCAAGTGTCAGAAGCTTCAGTTGTTTGAATGTATTTGACCCACTCTCAGTAAGTAAGTTCTAGTCTTATTTACTTATTGACTGTGTACCAACCTTTGCCTTTTTGGATACCCGTTCCAGAAATGTTTTGCCTTTCTGAGTGTTGCTACTCAGAAACCTTTGCATCACTTTGTATCAACTTGGCTTTCTGAGAACATGTTCTCAGAGGCCTACTTCTTTTCTACCTCACTTACTCAGACTTTAGAGTTTCAGGACATTTTTCAGTCCTTAGGCATCTCCATTAACCTAAGACTTTGTCTTAAGGTCAAGAACCGGCATTCTTGTAGGGGCTTGGTGAAGATATCTGCAAGTTGGTCTTCTGTGCCAATCTTGAGTGTCTCTATATTGCCTTTCTCAACATGGTCTCTGATGAAGTGGTGTCTAACATCAATGTGCTTTGTTGTGGCATGGAACTTGGGGTTCTGTGTGATTGCAATAGCACTTGTGTTATCACAGAAAATGGGAGTTTTCTCTTCATTGAGTCCATAGTCTCTGAGTTGTTGTTGAATGCACAGAATTTGTGTTGCACAACAACCAAGACAATATATTCACCTCTGTGGTAGAAGTTGCAATTGAGTTTTGCTTTTGCTAAACCATGAGATAAGTCTAGTTCGGTAACAAGTTCCTGAGGTGCTTTTCCTATCAAGCATTGATCCAGCATAATCAGCATCTGAGTAACCAGCCAAACTCAATCCACTTTATTTAGGATACCACAAACCTACATCTACTGTACCTTTCACATACCTTAATATTTTCATAGCAATGTTGTAGTGTGATTGCAATGGTGTTGGTCCAGATAACGGCAAAGTAAAAGACTAGAGGGGGGGGGTTGAATAGTCTTTTAAAACTTTTGTCGATAAACACAGTTTCTCAGAAACCTGGGGGTTTCTGATACTTAAATTCAGAGCGCGGAAGACTTTAAGATAGGTAAGTGCAGAAACAATAAGTAAGTGTGTGCTTTCTTTGAAATGTAAATCTGAGAAGGTAAATAACACAGCAAGTATAGTGGTATCTGAAGGTGGCGTAATCCTCCAACTAATCCACTTCGGTCTTTCTAAGACCTAGAATTCACTAGAACAGATAATTGAGTTCACCTTACAATAATCCTTATTATAAAATTCCTAAACAAATGGTTCCCAACCAAATGTTCCCCCTGAGTTATTTCCCATCTCCTAGAGCTAAGTACTTCCTCTACTCAGATAACCTTGGACTTATTCCCTAATTTCCCAAATCAAGTACTTCCTCTACTCCACGCCATGATGGTGTTGGTTATAAGGTTTGTCAGAGAGGCTTCTCGTATAACTTTTCAGTTATGTTTTCAGAGAGCCAAATAGAACAAGACTACTTAATACACTTGTTCAGTGGATGGCAGTCTGCTCTTTACTGACCTAAGTAATTGGTGTCCGTTCTGGAGAATGATCTTCAGAAATGGTATCTGATAGTTTAACACTTTCACGAATAACAATCTCTTGTTAAGGTTCAGGACAACTTAGAACTACTAGTGATTCTTCAAATGTAAAGCTTTCAGAAAGGGTAGTAGAGTGCTTGAGAGAATACTTTGCTTGATGGTAAGTTTGCAAGATAGAGCGTTCTAAGGTATGTTCTTCAAGCATCTAAGTGTGTGATATATATAGATAAATTTGAGAGGCGTTTGAATTGTATCCGTTGTGCTCTCTATCAAATTATATCCGTTTATATCTTGAACTATGTACTCAGAAGTCACTATCTCATTTTTCACAGAGGACTGCTTTTTGATTTACGATGCATTTAATGCATAAATCTTGTTCATTGTCCTTTAGTCTCAACGGATACATGAGCCTTTCTGATGGCTTGCATGCTCCATACTCATGATGTCATATGTTCAGAATCATATCCCGAAAATAAGTTTATATACTCAAGAAAGGATTAAGGACATAGTCTTTCTGAGTAAGACTAAATATTTGTGTCTTCATAAACCTTGTGCAATCTTCAGTCTTTAATCTTCAGAAAAGCTCCATTGCTAGGATTGATCTTCATGGTCTTCTTGAAATAAAAATTACACTCAGAGGCCTATAATCCTAATACAAGATTTACTAGACTAATCATACTCAGTGATTTCCTCTTTTACAATGTTCAAGTGAACCAAGAGGACTTAATCACCTTTCTGGCTAAGATAAGAACATGTGATGAGTGATCAAAATACTAACAGATATTCCTAACAAATTTCCCCCTTTTTGATCAGTCATCCATTACTATCTTTCAAGTCCTATTACAAAATTGTAATCCTGGAAGAGAAAACAATCCACCACTTAATCATTTCAAATGATATTCAATTTTAGTTGAATTAAGTGCAGAAAGTAAACATCAACCAAATCAAAAGAAGTGATCTTTGCTGATAAGTTGTCATCTATTAAAATGTATCTGAGAGTATGATCTTCAGATAGGTACAGTTTACAGAGTAAGATGCAACATTACAGATAGAGAATTTCAGAAACAATCAGCAAGATTACAAAAAGTAATAAAACATAATAAGTAAATTAGAACAAAGGAGAGTCCAAGCTCCAAGAGAGTATTCTAAAGTTACTAGTCTTCAAGTCTTCAGAAACACAACTTGGGTTCAGATACCTCAAGTTCTTCAGCACCCCTTTCTGGATCAGTTGACATGATCATCCACTTTTCTGCATTCTTGGACGTAGTCATAGAGAATCCTTCTGACAGAGAGCTCTGTCTTTCTGGATAAGTCACATATTTCATGGTAACTCTTGCCAAGCTTGTGATTCTTCCGCAGAAAATGTTTGACCCAGAAGTACTTTCCCCATACCCAGGCATGGTCTACTTGCAGCTGAGATAGGTTGAAATACTTGTATATTTCTTCCAGATAGTGTATATCATCTAGGTATTCATCCAATGTCATATAGAATGACTCATAGGTTGAAACACCTAGTTTGTTCTTCCTGCTGTAGCTACCATCCAGTTTTCTTACCTTGTGTACATCATGGTTTTGGGTAAGGACAGGCAAAAGAAAGATCCATCTTTCTGGCATCATTCCTCTTTTCTACTTCAAAGTTTAACCAGGCATGAAGGTGCTCAGGTTTTAGCAATTAAACTTGCCTTCTCTCCATTTCAGGATCTGGTTGAGGATGGGAGTTGGAAACTTATCATTGACAAGTAGATGTTGTAGTTCCAGAATCCAATACCCTCTCTTGTTCAGAATGCACCTATATGAAGATTCTTCATTACTAGTCTTCATATACTCAATGTGGGCATCAGTTGGCCTTTCTTGATGTGTTTCATTGTTTATTCTGCCAAACTGGAAATCCCTCCTTGCTTTTCTGTTTGGTGGCCTTCTGTCAGGAGATCCTCTAACCCTTTCTTCCTGCCTTGAAATGTCTTGGTGGATGTTCCTTGTATAGACTTGGTGTTGCGGAAGGAGTTACTGCTAAGGGCTTTGCCGGAGGAGGTTGTGAAGTAGTTGCTTGTCTCCTTTTCTTGTGATGTGGATGTTCATCAGAATCATCCTCATCATCATTGTAGTCCAAAATTGGAGACTTGCAGCTTTCTTGGCCTCTTACTTCTCCTTCTTCCTTTTCTTCTTCTTCAGAAGTCTTCTTCTCTTTTCAGATTCTAAGGGACTTGGTTCCCCTAGTGACCATACTTCTCAGCCTTCTGACTGGTTGATCTGGAACAACTTCTTCAGCAAGGGTGTCTCCAGTGGTGTCCTTAATGACAAGTTGACTTGAGGAGGGAGGATTTGATTGTTTTCTTTTCTTTCTCGCCTTCTGAGGCATCTCTTCTTCCCCCTTAGTCATGAATGACTGACTCATGATAGCATAAGCTTCAGAGAGAGTTTCAAAGTTTTTCTGGAGATTGTTGTGCACCCTGACTAATTCTTGAAGTTCTTTCTTCAGCTCGTTGTTCTGTCTAACCAGTTCCTGCTCCTTTCTGTTGAGTTCTTCAAGCGGCCTTAGGATGGCGTTGGCTTGCAGGACAGCATGGCTGGCTTCATTCAATGCTGCATTAGCATTGTTACAATCCTCATCCCTGACCAACCCTAGGTCTTTCTGAGAGAGAGCGATGCTGGTTGCTCTGTTGAGTAAAGCAGCAGCCAAAGGCTTCATCTCTTCTGGGACGGATTTTAGCACTTCTGTATCTTGGGCAACTAGTGTCTTTCTGACCAACCCTAGTTCTAAAAAGACACTGTTCCTTGCACGGTGCTCTTCACTTCTTGAACTACTTGGTGTAGAGAATATATGAGGAGCAAGTAGGGCTCTTTTGTGCTGAGTGACAAGTCTCTCATCTTCTGCTTCAGTGATCAAGTTGTGGGTTTCAGCATCACTATCATAATCCTTTTCTTGGATTGTTTGCAGATTGACAATCTTCTTCTGCTTTCCATCAAGTGTGTTGGCCTTCTGAGAAGATGTAGAAGGTCTTTCTGATGCAGTCTCAGCATCATGCTCTTCATCATCATTGTCATCCATTGCATCTATTTCAGCAGCTGTGACAACAATGGCATTCTTCAAATTTCTTTGCTCATCTAGGAGTGCCAATTCTTTGGCATTAGCTTCTTCGAGCTTTTTGATTTTGGCTTCCTTTTCATTAACAAGAGCTTGAGTCTTAATATTGATTCTCTTCTCTTCTTCCAATACCTTTCTGAGTTGTTCAATTCTAAACTCAGCGGCTGAAATTTCTTCTAAGGCATCATTGCGTTCAGCCTGTTGGGTATCTTGATGAGACTTGGGAGGTGATGATGATGGAGCTTTCTGAGCAATTGAGGGAGTAGCCTTTTCTCCACTCTCTTTGCTAGCTTTCTGAATCCCGCCTTGTCCAGGCTGGGGATCATCATCCTGATCATCATCATCATCACTCTTGTTCTTTGTTTCTTGGTTTGGATGCTCAGAGGGAGGTTCTTGATAATCATTTTCGTCCATCTCCTCGTCATCTTTTGAAACCAGGTTGATCACATTTGGGAATGTAATCATCCTCCCATTAACTTCTTCTTGTTCTGCAGGATAAGCAGTGAGCTTGCTGGGCAAGGCAGGATGGGTAACCATCTGCTCTTGGGTTTGAGCATCCGCAGACTTGAAATCTGCTATAAGTCTTTGTGCTACTTCATGAATGAAGTCTTCATGCATTAGAGTGGCAAATGAGTAGGACTCTGTAGGGAACAATGCATGGATATAATCCTCCAGATTTAGGGCAATTGCTCTCTTTTCTGGGACGTCGATTACTCTGGCTACTTCAGAAAGGTCAGCCTTTCTGAGTTTCTGCCATTGTCTGAAGCACTTGAGATGTTTCTTTAAGGTGTGCTTCTGGAAGGCCTTGAGTAAATCAACTGGCACTAGACTTTGAGCCTGAAAGAAAGTGTACAAGTTAGTTTTGTTCAAACCACTTGTGTTAGTATCTGTGTGCAGAAGTGAGCTTTCTGAGCATACCTGTGTAGAAACACTAGGCTCATCTGCTTGGATTTTTGCTTGCTTGGGCACAGAGGCCTCAGATACTTTGGTGTGAGGAGAAGTTTTATCCTCATCAACCTTTCTTTCTGCTTGAACCTGAGAGTTAAAATCAAACATGTTTAGAAACTTTTAACAGAAAAGATAGGTGGAAAAGTGCTTTCTGAGACTTCACTTACTTCCAAGTGAGGAAGCTCAGTAGCATGTTCCTCAGAAACCTTGGGGGTTTCTGGCACCTTTTCTGCAGATACTGCTTGTTCAAAAGTTTTAGTTTCTTTTGGAGGAGATGACACAACTGTTTCTCCATCCAATTGTTCTTCTGACTGAGCCTGTAAGAACAAAAATAAGAGATTTTAGTAGTGGGTTTTACAGAGCATTCGTTGAAGAAGACTATTATAGATTACTTACCTTCTCAGCAGAAGGCTCAGTAAATACTTCCTCAGAAAGCTTTTCAGCTTCTGGAATCTCTAGGTTTTGGGGTGTTGGTTCCACCACCACTACTTCCTCAGTTGGAGCCTAAGAAGAGGCATTAAGAATATTAGAACGTAAGAGCAATTTTAGTTAGTTATTTCTTGTTCAGAGATAACTTTTACTACCTGTGGAACAGGCTCTTCTTGATGTTCTGAGGTTGGAGGAACCTCTTCTTGATTCAAGGGGGTGGACAGGTTTTCTTCCCCCTGAAAGTGTGTCTCCAAGTTGGCCTGTAACAAATACAGCTTATGAGTAACAAGTTTACATACAATTATGTTGACATGTTAGATACAAACTATCTTTGTTACCTGAATAGGGTCAGGCTGATCATTGATCTCTTGAACTTGTGGTGATTTCACAGTCTCTCTGTGCTCATTATTGATCTCCTCTGCAGTATCATTCTGAGTCTCCATCTCAGTTAGATCCCTTTCTGAGAGTTGAGCTTTCTCAGAAGGTTGAGGAACCTGTTCAAGAACAGGGTATTCTTCAGCAATATTAAGTTCTAGCATTGTGAATGTGGAAGCAATGGCAACATCTTCCATCATTCTATCTTCCTCACCCAGGCCTTCTTCTTCCAGCTGGGCAGAGGGGCTCTTGTCTTTCTGAAGAGCTGAGCTTGATGGTCCTCCATGGGTCTCATACTTGAATCTTTTGAGTACTTTTGCAAGTACTTCATCATCCTCAGAATCACTATTTTGTGTTGGTGCAGACCCATCTATGATATTTCTATCATCTCTGGAGAGTTCTGGAGCATTCTGGTTCAGGACTCTTGGGGCATTCTGGATTTGCCTTTCTGAGCGTCCAACATCTTCTGAGACCTTGTCCCCAGAAGGTTGTGCCTCTTGTATGATTAGGGACTTGGAGGCTCTTTTGCTATGAGTCCTCTTTCTCTTGGCAACTGGAGGTTTAGCTTTGGCTTACTCAGTGACCTCCTCACCTTTCTGTGCAGTTTCTTCTTCTTCTGCCTTTCTGAATGCGTTCTCAGCAGCAAGTTTCTCTTTTTCTTCAAAAGCGTGTCTGAAAAGGGAGTTGGTGACTGGGATTTCCTACCTCTCTCTGAGCGTGATTCCCATTGTTTCCAGAATGTAACAGATCTTGAGACCAAAGTGCATATTGTCCTTTGGCTCAGCAAGGCCATTGATGATTTTGGGCTCAAATTCCTCAATGTGTCCAAGAAATTTGTTGAAGGCGTACTTCCCCCAATTGAAGTGGGTTTCCTGCCCTTCATGCTTCTTGTTCAGAAGATGCATCATCATCCATCTCTCCATGCTTATCTGGTCTACTCCACCTTTGTTGCCATCAAAGCAACGGACCAGAATAAGAGCTAAAGTACTCCAGTGTTTCTGGAGATGACTAGTTCTGATGGCCTTCAGAACAAAGTCTCCTGGGCAACCTTTTGCATTTTCTAACTGGATTGCTTCAAATAGCTCTTTGACGTCTTGAATCATGGAAGCGTCCTTGATGTTGATGTCTTCAAATGTTCCTCGATTTTTCAATCGGAATATCTTGCAGAAAGTCTTGCAGTCTAGAACAATATCTTGTCCTTGGACTTCAGTCTGCATGTATTTTTCTTCTTCATCATTCACAACTTTTGTAAAGATTTTGGAGTTGTTATAGAACTCCAGTACATCCAGTGTGGATAGTCCTTTGGGTGCAGCAGATAGAAGCTTGTAGATATGGGAATTCTTCAGAATTCCCAATATCAGTTTCCTTTCTGGTTTTGAAGATATAACTGCTGGTACATATCTCTTTACTAGAAAGGCTCCCCTATTCATTTTTTGTTTAGGGTTCCAGTCCGATGGGGTAAACTTTCCTAGAAGGCTTTTATTCAGCACCTTAAGTTCCTTTCCTCCTTGCTTTTCAGCAGGAGCAGAGGATGTTGCCTTAGGGTTCTTGGTGGTCATCTTCTTGGGTGCCATCTCTTATATAGAGATTAGAGTGAGTGTTTTTCAAATGAATATTGCACAATTAATCGAGATTAGTCTATCTTTTCAGAAGACTAAGCACAAGAAGTTGAGTTTTGCAGAGGGGTTTTGCAGAAATCTTGAGAGATTTTGCTGTTTTGATGCAAGTTTGAAATTTTGGAATTGGTAAAAGTGTTTGTCTTTTGCCCAAATCCTATATATATAGCAGACAAAGTGTACATGGATGCAACATACATATAGCTGAATATGAATGCGTGTCTTTGCATCTACATAGGCGTGGTACATCCTTTGTACTTCATTAAATGCGTAGTGGGCCATGTCTGCATTTCTCAACAGACATTACTTGCTTTGTTTTAATCTCAACCGTTGAGATCAAACGTTTATTCATCAAGGGCTTATATTGAATGTCTTGTAATGATATCAATCAACAAATGGTAATGTGCCGACTTGATGGATTTTTAATATGCTACATTCATTATGTCACTTAGTAAAGAGTAGGAACACTTAATCGTTTGAGCTTATCATTATGAGTGTCAAGTCCTTATCTATATATTGTTTATCATGAAAATGGTAAAAATACAAGACATTGCACATGTTTGACTTTCAGAACTTATGCCTTTTGGGCTTTGTGTGTCCATTTCTCTTTATGACAACATAGCTTTCTGAATTCAAGTGTCAGAAGCTTCAGTTGTTTGAATGTATTTGACCCACTCTCAGTAAGTAAGTTCTAGTTTCATTTACTTATTAAGTGTGTACCGACCTTTGCCTTTCTGGATACCCGTTCCAGAAATGTTTTGCCTTCCGAGTGTTGCTACCGAAACCTTTGCATCACTTCTTATCAACTTGGCTTTCTGAGAACCTGTTCTCAGAGGCCTACTCACTTATTCAGTCTTTTAGAGATTCAGGACAATTTTTCAGTCCTTAGGCAACTCCATTAATCCAAGATTATGTCTTAAGGTCAAGAACCGGCTTTCTTGTAAGGGCTTCGTGAAGATATCTGCAACTTGGTCTTCTGTGCCAATCTTGAGTATCTCTATATTGCCTTTCTCAACATGGTCTCTGATGAAGTGGTGTCTAACATCAATGTGCTTTGTTCTGGCATGGAATTTGGGGTTTTGTGTGATTGCAATAGCACTTGTGTTATCACAGAAAATGGGAGTTTTCTCATTGAGTCCATAGTCTCTGAGTTGTTGTTGAATCCACAGAATTTGTGTTGCACAACAACCAGCAGCAATGTATTCAGCCTCTGTGGTAGAAGTTGCAATTGAGTTTTGTTTCTTGCTAAACCATGAGATAAGTCTAGTTCCCAGAAACTGACAAGTTCCTAAGGTACTTTTCCTATCAAGCATTGATCCAGCATAATCAGCATCTGAGTAACCAGCCAAACTCAATCCACTTTCTTTAGGATACCACAAACCTACATCAACTGTACCTTTCACATACCTTAATATTTTCATAGCAATGTTGTAGTGTGATTGCATTGGATTTGTTTGAAATCTAGCACACACTCCAACTGCATATTGAATATCATGTCTGCTTGCAGTAAGGTAAAGTTGTGAACCTATCAATTTCCTATACTTGTGTTCATCAACACTCTTATCTGATTCAGTATAGGTCATCTTGGTTCCTATGCTCATAGGTATCTTAGCATTCTTTTCAGAAGGCTTAAGTTTGAACTTTGTGAGCATGTCTTTTGCATACTTTGTCTGACTAATGAATATTCCATCATTGAGTTACTTGACTTGCAATCCTAGGAAATAGTTTAATTCTCCCATCATGCTCATCTCAAACTAACTTTTCATGAGATTTGCAAAGTCATCACAAAGTTGCTTGTCCTTAGATCCAAATATGATGTCATCAACATATACTTGAACTAAGAGTAGTTTCCCATCATGGTTTAAAGTAAATAGAGTTTTATCAACTTCACCTTTCTTGAAACCACTTTCCAGAAGGTATTTGGCCAAAGTGTCATACCATGCTCTTGGAGCCTGTTTCAGTCCATAAAGAGCTTTCTGTAGCTTATAGACCATTCTACTTTCTGAGGAAACTTCAAAACCAGGCGGTTGTTCAACATAGACTTCCTCAGCAAGTTCACCATTCAAGAATGCACTTTTGACATCCATCTGATAAACTTTAAAGTCTTTATGAGCTGCAAAGGCTAGAAAGAGTCTTATTGCATCCAATCTGGCAACAGGTGCATATGACTCATCAAAATCTAAACCTTCAGTCTGGGTGAATCCCTTGGCAACCAACCTTGCTTTGTTTCTGGTTATTTTACCAGATTCATTCATCTTGTTTCTGAAAACCCACTTAGTTCCAATCACAGATATTCCTTCTACAAATGGAACTAGTTTCCAGACTTTGTTTCTTTCAAACTGATACAACTCTTCTTGCATTGCAGAGATCCAGTCTTGGTCTCTTAATGCTTCTTCTATAGTTTTTGGTTCAATGTTTAAGATAAAACATCCAAAGAGAGAATTAGCATTTTCCGCTATGGCTCTCCTAGTCCTAACACCTTGATTGATTGGTCCAATTACATCTTTTGCAGGATGATCATTGATCCATCTCATCATGGGTTTAGGGCTAGTAGGGTCAACATCTATGTGATCTGAATGTGAATCACTATGATTATGACTTGATACTTCTTCAGTATCTGTGACATTTTGCACCTCAGACGGGCGGTGAATGTCTAACACTTTCTCATTGTGAGAGCTTTCTGGGACATGCCTGTCAGAGAGGTCATTTCCAGAATTAGCTCTCTGATGAACATCTTCAGTTTCCATTTCTAGAATTCTCATAGGAAATTCTTCATCATGTCTGAGAATCATCTGGTTGTTACTAGGCATTTCATGCTTTTCTTCGTCAGAGTCATCCTCCCTTTCCACAATGATGTTTTTCCTTTCTGAGAGTTCCTCTTCAGAATCCTTTATCATTAGTTCCTTGAACCTTTCTGAGAGTTCATCAGCAAGGGGTGTTTTTTTGCTTCTTCATAGAATACAACATGAACTGATTCTTCAATCTTCTTTGTTCTTTTATTGTAAACTCTGTATGCTTTGCTATTCATAGAATAACCAAGAAACACACCTTCATCTGCCTTTGGTTGAAATGTCCTTAGATACTCTTTTCCATTGTTAAGAACAAAACATCTACAACCAAATACTTTTAGATGTTTGATATTAGGGGGTCTACCAACCAAGAGTTCATAAGGGGTCTTGTCATTGTGTTTGTTTATCAAACATCTGTTCTGAGTGTAGCATGCTGTGTTTACATCTTCAACCCAATAAACTTCACTTATCTCAGTGTCAGCTAGCATTGTCCTTGCTGCTTCTTTAAGTGTTCTATTTTTCCTTTCTGCAACACCATTTTGTTGTGGTGTTCTTACAGAGGAAAGTTGGTGTTGTATACCTTTGTTGGTACAAAACTCCTTAATGTACTGGTTGACAAACTCAGTACCATGGTCTGTTCTGATTGCAGATACCTTGTCATTTTTCATGACTTCAAGCTTATTCAACAAGTTTGGTATCTCCACCCTTGCATCAGATTTTTACTTCAGAAAGACAACCCAAGTGAATCTTGAGAAGTTATCTACAACAACAAGACTATACTTCTTTCCTGCATAACTAGTTACAGATGATTCAAAAAGATCCATGTGTAATAGTTGCAGTGGTCTAACACTAGAGTGTCTGATTTTGGACTTAAAAGAGATCTTAGATTGTTTCCCCATCTGACAGGCAGAACAGATACCATCCTTTCTGAAAGATGTTTTGGGAAGGCCAACCACTAACTCTTTCTTGGCAAGTTTGTTCAGAGTTTTGAAACTCAAGTGACTCATTCTTTTGTGCCATAACCAGTGCTCTTCTGTGTGACCTGATTGACTCATCATGAGACATTCTTCTGGTTGATGCCCAGATGCCCAGCAACACAAAGATCGCTTTCCACGAACAACCAAGACTGTCTGCTTTGACTCATTATCTATAAGTTTGCAATACTTTGCTTTGAATTTCACAGTAAATCCCTTGTCTGCAAACTGGCTCATGCTAAATAGATTATATTTCAAACCCTTAACATGTAATACGACAGTGATAGTTAATGATCCTAATTTGACGTTGCCAAATCCCAGAGAGGGATTTAATTCTCCTCCAGAAAATCTGATGTCTGGTCCATTGTTGCAAGTTTTGTAGTTGACCAGATTTGCTTTGTTTCCAGTCATGTGCTTTCCGCATCCACTATCAAATAGCCATTGAGCCTTAGTCCAAGAGGCGTTCTGCAAAAAACAGGAAACAGGAGTTAGGTTCTTGCTTCAGAGATAGAACCATTTAGACTAAACATTCTTCCAGTAGGAATCCACATTTTAGTGAATTTCTTGGGAGTTTGTTTTTGTCTAACTTGATCAGAAGGAGATGCAATAAAATCAGTAATTTTGATCTCAATTTTCCTTCTCGTGGTGTTTCTAGGTGTTCCTTTTGGTGCTTTCTGGACCACAGGTTTCGGATTGCTTTTCAAAGAACTTAGCCTTCGGCGTTCCTTCTAGCTCTGGCATTCAGTTTTTCAGTGGCTTGAGATTTCTTCCACTTCTGTCTATTGCTACGTGCAATATCAGCCTTGCGCCATTGTTCTTGTCCTTCCTTATATTGTTGCAGAAGAACTTTTCCAATAGCACGATAGCCAATGCCATTTCGAACACCTTTGGCTTTCTGAATACGTTCTTCAGAAGCCTTACTAGTTTCTGCACCATCTTTATTTTCATAAAATGGTACAGTAGAGAATTTGCCTATTCCAGCAATTCTTCCTTTCCTAGTAATGTAGCAACGTCGATGGTTACATGTCTGAGGGTTATGTTTCTTTTCAGAAACCTTATCCGCAATTTTCTTGTGAACTTGTTGTTCTTTCAAAGGCTGGGTTGCTACTCCTTTTCCTTTGTCAACTACCCTAGCTTTCTGACCAATGCCATAGGTGGTTGAAGAACCATTCTGTTGACTTTTTACAAAGGTCAACCTTTCATCACTCTTCTTCAGAGGAGATGAATTAATCGATTGTTCATCAAGTCCAAGTCCACCTTTCTCTGAGGGATCTCTCAGATAGGATTGAACCTCAGTGAGAGTGTCACTAACCTTTGCATAAGATTGGAAGGATAGCTCTTTCTTTCTGAGTTCTTCATTCTCAGAAAGCAGCTTCATCATTTTCTTAGTAAGTTCATCCAAGGCTAGTTTGTGAGAATTTTTATTCTCAGATATCTGAGATTTCAGAAAGGCTATTTCGGCGTTCTTGTTCTCAGATACTCTGGTTAGCTCAGAAACCTCTTTTTCAAGAGTTTCTTTGCTTTCCTTTAGAATTCTGGTTTTGGATTGTGCTTCCATAAATTCTTTCTCATAACGATCCAATTCACTCTTGACCAACTCCAGATCCTCAATTCCATCATCACTCTCATAGTACAGAAATTGTGAATTGTTAGTTACCTCATCAGCCATAAGACACATTTCAATGTTGGAGATGTCTGGACCAGCAATCTCAGCAACTCTACACATTTCTTTCTTCTTAAGGCCGAAGTCAATTACATCGTTGGTGATTCCACACAATTCTGGTGATGGTAGGTTTGAGTCATTTGAATCTCCATTTTTAGAATTTGTCTCAAAGTCTAGAGCATCAAGTTGAATTTGAATCTTCTTCCTTTCTCCAGTCAGTAAGGCCCTTTGATTTCTCTTGAAATTTCTTCTGTCCTTCTTGTCACCTTTCTTGAGCTTGTTTAAAGCAAGACAATCTCTCTTGAAGTGACCAGGCTTTTGACAATAGAAGCAGATATCATTTCCTATTTCAAGATCGACACCTTTCTGAATGGGGGTGTTCAGAGAGTTGTTCACTTGTATGTTCTTTTACTGATGATAGTTTGGGCCAAGATTCTTTTTCAGCTTTTCTTTAGCTTTTCTTCTCTCAATCTCTTGACTCACAAATTTCTTCATGTGTCTTACTGCAAGAGCATTTTCTTCAGATGCTTCTTTGGTATCCTTCTTTTCAGAAGTACCTTGAGAAACTAGAGCAACACTTTGCAACTTTTCAGCTGTTTGTTCTCTCTGAGTTGTCTCATAGTCTACAGTAGCAAGCTCTACTGAAGTAATATTTGGCATCCCTTGATTGAAATAAAAGAACTTTGTGTGTTCCAAGTTGTGATTGAGACTTCTGACAATAGTCTTAATCTTTTCTGACTGGAAGTATCTATTGCTTTCACCAAGTGCAGCCATATCACTCATAAGAGTAGTAAATCTGAAATCAAGTTCTTCCAGAGTTTCAGTGGGACCTTGTTTGAAGTTTTGGAACTTCAATTTAAGAACTTCAAACTTGTTTTCTTTGGTTTTCTCAGTTCCAACACAGATTTCTTCAATCAATTGCCAGGCAACTTTCGCCGTTTTAGCACCCCATAGTTTACACTGTATGTGCTCAGGTGTCGATCTGATGATTATATTACGAGCTTGACCATCCAATCTGTGTCTCTTGGCATCTTCAGATGTCCAGAGCTCTCTTGGCTTGTCTTCATATATAATGCTTCCACGAGCAACATGACCACTATCACTAGCAGCCATGTCCTCGCTTCCATCTTCCTTGTCTGAGGCTTTACTTCCATCAGACACCTCAGTAACTTGTTTGAGTTGTCTGAATTTGATAGGCCCTTCATTGATGACATAGATCATCTCATCACTAATGGCCTCCAGATGGAGCATCATGTTGTTCTTCCATTTCTCGTAGTTTTCTGGCTTCAGAACGGGTGCATCACTCAGAGACATACCTACACACTTAATACACAAATTATATAGTCCTCAGAAAGGGAAAAAGTTCCTTCACCTATCTGGGGATCTAGCTTCAATGCAGAAGGCTTGTGAACCTCCTGCTCTGATACCACTTGTTGGTCCAGATAACGGCAAAGTAAAAGACTAGAGGGGGGCGGTGAATAGTCTTTTAAAACTTTTGTCGATAAACACAGTTTCTCAGAAACCTGGGGGTTTCTGATACATAAATTCAGAGCGCGGAAGACTTTAAGATAGGTAAGTGTAGAAACAATAAGTAAGTGTGTGCTTTGCTGAAATGTAAATACAGAAAGGTAAATAACACAGCAAGTATAGTGGTATCTGGAGGTGGCGTAATCCTCCAACTAATCCACTTCGGTCTTTCTGAGACCTTGAATTCACTAGAACAGATAATTGAGTTCACCTTACAATAATCCTTATTCTAAGATTCCTAAACAAATGGTTCCCAACCAAATGTTCCCCCCTGAGTTATTCCCCAGCTCCTAGAGCTAAGTACTTCCTCTACTCAGATAACCTTGGAGTTATTCCCTGATTTCCCAAATCAAGTACTTCCTCTACTCCACGCCTTGATGGTGTTGGTTATAAGGTTTGTCAAAGAGGCTTCTCGTATAACTTTTCAGTTATGTTTTCAGAGAGCCTAATAGAACAAGACTACTTAATACACTTGTTCAGTGGATGGCAGTCTGCTCTTTACTGACCCAAGTAATAGGTGTCCGTTCTGGAGAATGATCTTCAGAAATGGTATCTGATAGTTTAACTCTTTCACAAATAACAATCTCTTGTTAAGGTTCAGGACAACTTAGAACTACTAGTGATTCTTCAAGCTACAGAAAGCTTTCAGAAAGGGTAGTAGAGTGCTTGAGAGAATACTTTGCTTGATGGTAAGTTTGCAAGATAGAGCGTTCTAAGGTATGTTCTTCAAGCATCTAAGTGTGTGATATATATAGATAAATTTGAGAGGCGTTTGAATTGTATCCGTTGTTTCTATCAAATTATATCCACGATATCTTGAACTATGTACTCGAAGTCACTATCTCATTTTTCGTAGAGGATCGCTTTAAAGATTACGATGCATTTAATGCATAGTATCGTTCATTGTCCTTTAGTCTCAACGGATACATGAGTCTTTCCGATGGCTTGCATGATCCATACTCATGATGTCATATGTTCAGAATCATATCCCGAAAATAAGTTAATATACTTAAGAAAGGATTAAGGACATAGTCTTTCTGAGTTAGACTAAACCTTTGTGTCTTCATAAACCTTGTGCAATCTTCAGTCTTCTAATCTTCAGAAAAGCTCCATTGCTAGGATTGATCTTCATGGCCTTCTTGAAATAAAAATTACACTCAGAGACCTATAATCCTAATACAAGATTTACTAGACTAATCATACTCAGTGATTTCCTCTTTTACAATGTTCAAGTGAACCAAGAGCACTTAATCACCTTTCTGGCTAAGATAAGAACATGTGATGAGTGATCAAAATACTAACAAATATTCCTAACAATTGTATTTGTTTGAAATCTAGCACACACACCAACTGTATATTGAATATCAGGTCTGCTTGCAGTAAGGTAAAGTAGTGCCTATCAATTTCCTATACTTGTGTTCATTAACACTCTTATCTGATTCAGTATAGGTCATCTTGGTTCCTATGCTCATAGGTATCATAGCATTCTTTTCAGAAGGCTTAAGATTGAACTTTGTGAGCATGTCTTTTGCATACTTTGTCTGACTAATGAACATTCCATCACTGAGTTGCTTGACTTGCAATCCTAGGAAATAGTTCAATTCTCCCATCATGCTCATCTCAAACTTATTTTTCATGAGATTTGCAAAGTCATCACAAAGTTGCTTGTCCTTAGATCCAAATATAATGTCATCAACATATACTTGAACTAAGAGTAGTTTCCCATCATGATTTAAAGTAAATAAAGTTTTATCAACTTCACATTTCTTGAAACAACTTTCCAGAAGGTATTTGGCCAAAGTGTCATACCATGCTCTTGGAGCCTGTTTCAGTCCATATAGAGCTTTCTGTAGCTTATAGACCATTCTACTTTCTAAGGAAACTTCAAAGCCAGGTGGTTGTTGAACATAGACTTCCTCAGCAAGTTCACCATTCAAAAATGCACTTTTGACATCCATCTGATAAACTTTAAAGTCTTTATGAGCTGCAAAGGCCAGAAAGAGTCTTATTGCATCCAATCTGGTAACTGGTGCATATGACTCATCAAAATCTAAACCTTCAGTCTGGGTGAATCCCTTGGCAACCAACCTTGCTTTGTTTCAGGTTATTTCAACAGATTCATTCATCTTGTTTCTGAAAACCCACTTAGTTCCAATCACAGATATTCCTTCTACAAATGGAACTAGTTTCCAGACTTTGTTTCTCTCAAACTGATCCAACTCTTCTTGCATTGCAGAGATCCAGTCTTGGTCTCTTAATGCTTCTTGTATAGTTTTAGGTTCAATGTTTGAGATGAAACATCCAAAGAGAGAGTTAGCATTTTCAGCTATTGCTCTCCTAGTCCTAACACCTTGATTGATTGGTCCAATTACATCTTTTGCAGGATAATCCTTGATCCATCTCATCATGGGTTTAGGGCTAGTAGGGTCAACATCTATGTGATCTGAATGTGAATCACTATGATTATGACTTGATACTTCTTCAGTATCTGTGACATCTTGCACCTCAGAGGGGCGGTGAATGTCTGACACTTGCTCAGTGTGAGAGCTTTCTGGGTCATGCCTGTCAAAGAGGTCATTTCCAGAGTTAGCTCTCTGATGAACATCTTCAGTTTCCATTTCTGGAATTCTCATAGGAAATTCTTCATCATGTCTGAGAATCATCTGGTTGTTACTAGGCATTTCATGCTTTTCTTCGTCAGAGTCATCCTCTCTTTCCACAATGATGTTTTTCCTTTCTGAGGGTTCTTCTTCAGAATCCTTTATCATTAGTTCCTTGAACCTTTCTGAGAGTTCATCAGCAAGGGGTGTTTTCTTGCTTCCTTCATAGAATACAACATGAACTGATTCTTTAATCTTCTTTGTTCTTTTGTTGTAAACTCTGTATGCTTTGCTATTCATAGAATAACCAAGAAACACACCTTCATTTGCCTTTGGTTGAAATGTTCTTAGATACTCTTTTTCATTGTTAAGAACAAAACATCTACAACCAAACACTTTCAGATGTTTGATATTAGGGGGTCTACCAACCAAGAGTTCATTGGGGGTCTTGTCATGGTGTTTGTTTATCAAACATCTGTTCTGAGTGTAGCATCTTTGTGTTTACAAGATCAACCCAATAAACTTCACTTATTTCAAAGGTCATTAGCATTGTCCTTGCTGCTTCTTTAAGGGTTCTATTTTTCCTTTCTGCAACACCATTTTGTTGTGGTGTTCTCACAGAGGAAAGTTGGTGTTGTATACCTTTGCTTGTACAAAACTCCTTTATGTACTGGTTGACAAACTCAGTACCATGGTCTGTTCTGATTGCAGATACCTTGTCATTCTTCATGACTTCAAGCTTATTCAGCAAGTTTGGTATCTCCACCCTAGCATCAGATTTGTGCTTTAGAAAGACAACCCTAGTGATTCTTGAGAAGTCATCTACAACAACCAGACCATACTTCTTTCCTGCATAACTAGTTACAGATGATTCAAAAAGATCCGTGTGTAATAGTTGCAGTGGTCTAACACTAGAGTGTCTGGTTTTGGACTTGAAAGAGATCTTGGATTGTTTCCCCATCTGACATGCGCGCAGAACAGATACCATCCCTTCTGAAAGATGTTTTGGGAAGGCCAACCACTAACTCTTTCTTGGCAAGTTTGTTCAGAGTTTTGAAATTCAAGTGACTCATTCTTTTGTGCCATAACCAGTGCTCTTCTGTGTGACCTGATTGACTCACCAAGACTGTCTGCATTGACTCATTGTCTATAAGTTTGCAATACTTTACTTTGAATTTCACAGTATATCCCTTGTCTGCAAACTGGCTCATGCTAAATAGTTTATATTTCAAACCTTTAACATGTAATACGTCAGTGATTGTTAATGATCCTAATTTGACGTTGCCAGATCCCAGAGAGGGATTTAATTCTCCTCCAGCATATCTGATGTCTGGTCCAGTGTTGCAAGCTTTGTAGTTGACCAGATTTTCTTTGTCTCCTGTCATGTGCTTTCCGCATCCACTATCAAATAGCCATTGAGCCTTAGTCCAAGAGGCGCTCGCAAAACAGAAATGTGAGTTAGGTTCTTGCCTCAAAGATAGAACCACTTAGACTAAACATTCTTCCAGTAGGAATCCACATTTTAGTGAATTTCTTGGGAGTTTATTTTTGTCTAACTTGATCAGAAGGAGATGCGATAAAATCAGTAATTTTGATCCCAATCTTCCTTCTTGGGGTGTTTCTAGGTGTTCCCTTTGGTGCTTTCTGGACCCTGTGTTTCTGGGGTTGCTTTTCAACAAACTTAGCATTTCTGGCCAGGTTCCTTCTAGCTCTGGCATTCAGTTTTTCAGTGGCTTGAGATTTCTTCCACTTCTGTCTATTGCTACGTGCAATATCAGCCTTGCGCCATTGTTCTTGTCCTTCCTTATATTGTTGCAGAAGGACCTTTCCAATAGCACGATAGCCAATGCCATTTCGAACACCTTTGGCTTTCTGAATGCGCTCTTCAGAAGCTTACTAGTTTCTGCACCATCTTTATTTTCATAAAATGGTACATTAGAGAATTTGCCTATTCCAACAATTCTTCCCTTCCTAGTAATGCAACAATGTGGATGGTTGCATATCTGAAGGTTGTGTTTCTTTTCAGAAACCATATCCACATGTTTCTTGTGAACTTGTTGTTCTTTCAAAGGCTGGGTTGCAACTCCTTTTCCTTTGTCAACTACCCTAACTTTCTGACCAATGCTATAGGTGGTTGAAGAATCATTCTGTTGACTTTTTACAAAGATCAACCTTTCATCACTCTTCTTCAGAGGAGATGAATTACTTGATTGTTCATCAAGTACAAGTCCACCTTTCTCAGGGGGATCTCTCAGATAGGATTGAGCCTCAGTGAGAGTGTCACTAGCCTTTGCATAAGATTGGAAGGATAGCTCTATCTTTCTGAGTTCTTCATTCTCAGAAAGCAGCTTCATCATTTTCTTATTAAGTTCATCTAAGGCTAGTTTGTGAGAATTTTCATTCTCAGATATCTGAGCTTTCAGAAAGGCTATTTCAGCGTTCTTGTTCTCAGATACTATGGTTAGCTCAGAAACCTCTTTTTCAAGAGTTTCTTTGCTTTCCTCTAGAATTCTGGTTTTGGATTGTGCTTCCAGAAATTCTTTCTCATAACGATCCAATTCACTCTTGACCAACTCCAGATCCTCAATTCCATCATCACTCTCATAGTACAGAAATTGTGAATTGTTAGTTACCTCATCAGCCATAAGACATATTTCAATGTTGGAGATGTCTGGACCAAAGATTCTCGAATTCCACACATTTCATTCTTCTTAAGGCCGAAGTCGATTACATCGTGGGTGATTCCACAGAATTCTGGTGATCGTAGGTTTGAGTCATCTGAATCTCCATCTTCAGAATCTATCTGAATGTCTAGAGTATCAAGTTGAATTTGAATCTTCTTCCTTTCTTCAGTCAGTAAGGCCCGTTGATTTCTCTTGAAATTTTTTCTGTCCTTCTTGTCACCTGTCTTGAGCTTGTTTAAAGCAGGACAATCTCTCTTAAAGTGACCAGGCTTTTGACAATAGAAGCAGATATCATTTCCTATTTCTGCTTTCAAGATTAACACCTTTCTGAATGGGGGTGTTCAGAGAGTTGATCATTTGTATGTTCTTGTACTGATGATAGTTTGGGCCAAGATGCTTTTTCAGCTTTTCTTTAGCTTTTCTTCTCTCAATCTCTTGACTCACAAATTCTTCATGTGTCTTACTGCAAGAGCATTTTCTTCAGATGCATCTTTGGTATCCTTCTTTTCAGAAGTACCTTGAGAAACTAGAGCAACACTTTGGAACTTTTCAGCTGTTTGTTTTCTCTGAGTTGTCTCATAGTCTACAGTAGCAAGATGAGAGAAGAGCTCTACTGGAGTAATATTTGGTATCCCTTGGTTGAAATAAAAGAACTTAGTGTGCTCCCAGTTGTGATTGAGACTTCTGACAATAGTCTTAATCTTTTCTGGCTGGGAGTATCTGTTGCTTTCACCAAGTGCAGCCATATCACTCATAAGTGTAGTAAACCTGAAATCAAGTTCTTCCAGAGTTTCAGTGGGACCTTGTTTGAAGTTTTGGAACTTCAATTTAAGAACTTCGAACTTGTTTTCCTTGGTTTTCTCAGTTCCGACACAGATTTCTTCAATCAATTGCCAGGCAACTTTCACCGTTTTAGCACCCCACAGTTTACACTGTATGTGCTCAGGTGTCGATCTGATGATGATATTACGAGCTTGACCATCCAATCTGTGTCTCTTGGCATCTTCAGATGTCCAGAGCACTCTTGGCTTGTCTTCATACATAATGCTTCCACGAGCAACACGACCACTATCACTAGCAGCCGTATCCTCGCTTCCATCTTCCTTGTCTGAGGCTTTTCTTCCATCAGACACCTCAGTAACTTGTTTGAGTTGTCTGATTTTGGATAGGCCCTTCATTGATGAGATAGATCATCTCGTCACTAATGGCCTCCAGATGGAGCATCATGTTATTCTTCCATTTCTCGTAGTTTTCTGGCTTCAGAACGGGTGCATCACTCAGAGACATACCTACACACTTAACACACAAATTATATAGTCCTCAGAAAGGGACAAAGTTCCTTCACCTATCTGGGGATCTAGGTTCAGTGCAGAAGGCTTGTGAACCTCCTGCTCTGATACCACTTGTTGGTCCAGATAACGGCAAAGTAAAAGACTAGAGGGGGGGGGGGGTGAATATTCTTTTAAAACTTTTGTCGATAAACACAGTTTCTCAGAAACCTGGGGGTTTCTGATACTTAAATTCAGAGCGCGAAAGACTTTAAGATAGGTAAGTGCAGAAACAATAAGTATGTGTGTGTGCTTTGCTGAAATGTAAATACAGAAAGGTAAATGACACAGCAAGTATAGTGGTATCTGGAGGTGACGTAATCCTCCAACTAATACACTTCGGTCTTTCTGAGACCTAGAATTCACTAGAATAGATAATTGAGTTCACCTTACAATAATCCTATTCTAAGATTCCTAAACAAATGGTTCCCAACCAAATGTTCCCCCTGAGTTATTCCCCAGCTCCTAGAGCTAAGTACTTCCTCTAATCAGATAACCTTGGAGTTATTCCTTGATTTCCCAAATCAAGTACTTCCTCTACTCCGATAACCTTGGAGTTATTCCTTGATTTCCAAAATCAAGTACTTCCTCTACTCCACGCCTTGATGGTGTTGGTTATAAGGTTTGTCAGAGAGGCTTCTCGTATAACTTTTCAGTTATGTTTTCAGAGAGCCTAATAGAACAAGACTACTTAATACACTTGTTCAGTGGATGGCAGTCTGCTCTTTACTGACCCAAGTAATTGATGTCCGTTCTGGAGAATGAAGGGTAGTAGAGTGCTTGGAGAATACTTTGCTTGATGGTAAGTTTGCAAGATAGAGCGTTCTAAGGTGTATTTCTCAGCATCTAAGTGTGTGATATATATAGATGAATTTGAGAGTTGTTGGAATGATATACGTTAGACATAATTCAAATTCAGTCCATACTTATCTTGAAATGAGTACTCAAAAGTCCTTGTTTCATGTCTCAGAGAGGACTGTGCTTCAGCGGCTTTTCTGCCGATGCAATTATTGCACTTGTACTATTTCTTGTCCTGTAGTCTTCAACGGATACATGAGAGTTGTTGGAATGATATACGTTAGACATAATTCAAATTCAGTCCATACTTATCTTGAAATGAGTACTCAGAAGTCCTTGTCTCATGTCTCAGAGAGGACTGTGCTTCAGCGGCTTTTCTGCCGATGCAATTAATGCACTTGTACTATTTCTTGTCATGTAGTCTTCAACGGATACATGAGCCTTTCTGATGGCTTGCATGCTCCATACTCATGATGTCATATGTCCAGAATCATATTTCAAAAGTAAGTAAATACACTTAAGAAAGGATTAAGGACATAGTCTTTCTGAGTTAGACTAAACCTTGATATCTTCATAAATCTTGTGCAATCTTCAGTCTTCTAATCTTCATAAAAGCTCCATTGCTAGGATTGATCTTCATGGTCTTCTGGAAATAAAAATTACACTCAGAGACTTATAATCCTAATACAAGATTTACTAGACTAATCATACTCAGTGATTTCCTCTTTTACAATGTTCAAGTGACCCAAGAGTACTTAATCACCTTTCTGGCTAAGATAAGAACATGTGATGAGTGATCAAAATACTAACAGATATTCCTAACACCCAAGTTGTTTTTCGAAGATTTCAAACTAGAGAAATCGTCAGGTTTGTCAGACCGACGATTCTTAACCAAAACGATTTAAAAGGTTTTAAACTAACGTATTAGATTGAAGGTTTTACGAGAATATCAAACTAGACGAACCTTTATGAACGAAGATAAACCCTAGATTCGAATTTGCATAACCATCACACAACTACTATGTTCTGGAGTGGTTTAGCTACTCATGATTGAAGCAAAGACGAAGGAATTCATAATCTTGGATACTCAAAGCATAAACATAATGATAATCGCAAGCAAGGGCATACAATTTGATAAATTTATCAAGCACAAGAATTGTATGGAAGCAATAGAGAATTATCAAACTTACTAAGAATTCAATGTCAATGATTTGTTACAAGAGAAGAACCAAGCTCCAAGATCAATCAATGTTCAAAAACTAGGTTTTTGGAGCTTTTTATGTGTCAAACGTAGAAGGAAGTTATGTCAAAAGAGGCTAAAATCGAACATAAAATGAAGATTTTCGATATATACTCTACATGGCGAAGCGATTCTCGCCATGCGAAAGGTCATTTAAGCCTCCTTTTTGCTTCTGGAAATCTCGCCGCGGCTTTCTCGCCGCGGTAATTTGAAAACCTTCTTAAGTTTGTCTACAGACAGAATTTTTCTATTATTTCAAAACGAAAGTTGTATCCCTTTGAATTATATTTGCGTGGACACTGAAATCAGGTAAATCAGACATCATATGAGAGAGTTATGGCCAAAATGGCTAGACTGCTCCGTAAAATTTCACTTTTGCAAGTTTCGCTAAAATGGCTCTCAATTCATTGTCCGAACTACGAATCCACTTCTGTTTTCGCCCATTTACTCCAAATTCAAAGCTCTAGAACCATAGTCTTCACTCCGGTTTTCACCTTCGGAACACAAAAATCCTACAAAACACAAACAAAGTACCAAAGCATAAAAACGCATAAAAACACTACAAAATGACAACAAAGACTAACCAAAAGACGGTAAAAAAGATAAGATGGGACTCTAAATTATCGTCTCATCAGTCTTCGTGTTGCTTCTAGGGTTTCCTCCTTCTGGGTGCCTGACGGCCAGCGGTTTTGGGGTTTCACTTCCCCGAGGACTGGTTCTCTCTCAGGAGAGCTGCTTTGTGAGTGGTGTAGAATTATGAGACCCCTGAGGTCTTATTTATACTGAAAATCTCGAGCTCTGGCCGCCATTCATCATAAGGAAGGTTTAGAAAGGTGAGCCCTAGCCTGAAAGGCCAGTAAAATGGCCCAGGAAGATTTCAAACCCTTCATTGCGGTCCCCTGTGGACCGTAGAGAGGCCTTCTGCGGTCCCCTGGGGAGCTCCATCATCGATTTCTGCAGATTCGAATCTGTTTTCTTTGTTCTTCGATTTCGGGCTTCGTAACTTCGTTTTCTTGAAAAGTGGTCTCCTACAATGTTGTTGCATCTTCAATTATCTTCGCATTGGTTGGTCGCATGATATGTTTTGACTCCTCGAACTCTATGCAATGTTCAATCCGGCGTATTTGACTCCTCGATCTCCATGCAACGGTCAATTCGGCGTATTTGCTTCTTCGTCTCGATTTCGCACAATTATGCCGTTTTGGTGCCAGAAATCGTGCAATTCCTCAAAAACGTGATCATGACCTACAGGAAACACGTGAATTGATAATTGACCATAAAACGATACAAATATTGCATCTAAGGTAAAAAAAACGAGGGTCTAAAAGCATGCTATATCGCACATTTCATTGTCACATCACTAGTTCAACTAAGAATTGCGCCATACGACCTCCAATTCTTTCTTTCACAATCGCACAAAAATTAATCAGCAAACACAAGTTTGTATATCAATCAAAGGAGACATGGGGTGGTGGTTTCATCGAGAGCTAGCTAGTAAGGATTGCAATGAAGAATACGACTTTTGAAAGTAAAATCGTTCAATGAACGTAGTAGAGTCGTCAATTCTACTAGTCCAGCGTTTGTAGTCGAATGTGTTGGGCTTACATCGTAAGTAACCTTGAGGTGTGAATTCCTCTTGTAGATTATGGGTGTTAGAAAATGATTGCTAAGGCATTGAACTTTAAACGATTCGCAAGATTTAATAAACGATAAAACATTGCATTTTTCTTCCAAAATCCTATACGAACATGCTCAAGAATTCACCACCAACCCATGGGTGATGTTTAGCTACTCATACTCATGTTGTCACAGTCAAGAAGTATGATAAACAAAACAATAAACATCAACAACAAGTAAGAAATTAGAAACGATGCAGATTTGACCGAATATGAAGAATTACCAAGCTTCAATGGATAACAATGGTGAATGTACTGTTACAGGAAGAAATCTTGAAGCTAGATGGTTGACCACATCTCCAACTTGATCAGATGTATGATGTTTGTAACCCTAGAACTCTCTCAAAACCTCTCCCAAAATGTTTGAATATGAAAAGTGATAGTTTGAATTACAAAATCTGGCATTAAAATGCCAAAATCAGACAAAAGTAACGCTCTGGAACAGAGTAAATCGAAGCAGGCGATCGACCGCTCTTCCTATCTGTGCAACTGCTTCTGTGGTTGCGTACAGAGCTTGGAGCGATTGCCCCGCTTCCTTTCGGGCCCGAATCGTGACTTCTAGTCCATCCTTGACCCGTTTGGCATCCCGGGCACCTTCATGGCACCAATTTGGAGTCTTGGAGCTTGTGATCTCCGACAAAGTGCATAAAAATCAACGCTTTGACTCCTTTTCTTCATGAAATGTACCTAAAACCTAGAATCAAGGTGGAAACACGAAAAACACAAACAAAAGACAAAATATATAAAAATAAAGGGAAAACTAAACTAAAAGTTAATGAAAACAAGGTAAAAAGAACCAGATGAGGTGTTATAAAAACGCCTCATCACCACTCTTATTACCAAGCATCCTTATAGCCTCATCATAAGCCGAAACGAAGGCATTGACATCTTCCTTGATCTGACTCCATATGTCGCGAAGCGAACTATCAATTCTTGGAGTGAGACCCTCAAGAACCACTTCATCAAGCATTGCAGTAGCCCATTGGTTTGCAACCTTCTTCGACAACCCATTATATGTTTGGTTGGTTGACACAATGGGATCTTGACTATACTACATGAAAATTTTGATGAGGGATAGGTCTTCATCACGTGAGTACTTACATATGTCTTGTTTAGTACCCTCGACTGATGCAGCAATGTTCCTCTTTCTGCGCATGCAGACTACTTTCGTTCCCTTCAAATCCTTGCAAGTCTCTGGAACAGACTTCAGAGTAGGATGGCTATAGGGTGTTGGAGTATAGGGGGAGTTGTCTGGATCGTGTGGGTTGTAGCAACCATAATTTTGGAAGTAGGTTTGAGAGGAGGAAAATGATGGATATTATTGTAGTAATATAATTGTGCAATCATTTTGCTGCATTATCCAGTCGGTGTCTGGCTAGCCAAATATATGTAGAATAAGGGATCAGGTTGAGTGAAGTTAGGAGTGTATCCATCCATAATGCCAGAACAAACCGAATGTAATTTTAGATTTAGAGAGCATTTTGAGTTTAAGAATGGAAGAAGGGAGAAAGTTGAGTGAAGATTGGTGCCAATTTATAGATATTGAAAATATATAGTCGTTGGTATAATTTATATACTTTATTATTAAATATTTAATTTTTTATAATTTTTTAAATTAAAAATCAATAAAAAAGAAAATGGGCCAGCTTTGCCCAACGGCTGGAAATGCAAACGGCCTGCAGCCTATATGAGCGGAAATTGCCGGCGGTGCCCCATAGCTGGGCACGACAGGCCTATGGCACTCGGAGTGGCCTAACCAAGCCGAATCACACTTCTTTTTACAGTGAAAAATTGTGCAATTTAATTTTCTACACAAGCAGTTCAACTTCAGACAACATAAAGGAATGAAGAATAAAACAATATTGTCATAGCCTACCTACTTCGGCCCTTCTACGGTTCAAAGAGAATGGACACAAAACATTTTTCTATCAGATGTCAATAGCATACTTCTACAAAACATTATGCATTTTTATGTTACGCATCAAATAATTTTTGTGCTTATATGGTCTCATACTCTCATGTGTCCAAGTTTAATATAGAGTGCGTTACTATAATAAAAATCGTGTAAATTGAACTCCAACTCTGTAATTACAGTATACCACCAGCTAAACAATTTGATACACTTCTGTACCTCTTCATCCCTTATCGTTACATGTCCATTCGTTTCTGAAATACAATCTGCTCCTTACAATTGATGTTCTGTCTTGCTATCAACTTAGCTCGAGTGAGTAACTTTCTTCCAGGTTCATTCTCAAAACCTGACAAGGCAACAATCATACTCAGTCCGGCCACTCAACTCATGCCATACAAACTCAGTATAACAATGCCTTGACAGAAAGCAGACTAACCTGTCGCCATATGATGGTATTTATACACACTGTCCACTACAACTGCTCATTCTGTATCTTCGGTAATTACTCTACTCTGTTTCAGTGAATGCATGAGCCTTGGCAGTATGACATGCTTGTAAAAGCTTCTTGTATGAAACAACAAGGCCAATGCAGCAACGGAACCCAAACATGTAACAGATGACATAATAATAAACGCCAACTTGAAACACCGGGTCCCAACACATGTCATCTGTGCATATCCTGATGCCTCCGTGTCATAAATGTAACCCACAACCCTGACTGAAAGAAGATAAGACCCGATTGGGGCTGCGATTGTGATAGTGTTGAAAATCGTACCTAAATGCAATTTGCCAAATATATCATATACAATTGTTGGCATTAATGACCACTGGGAGCCATAGCAAACACCGACCAAGATAGAACCAGTATATAAAGCACCAGGAAAACCAAAAGCAATCATTGCATGACCAATGCTCATTAGCAGAAGTGTAATTACGATAAACAATGGTCTCGGACACCCTTTCACGTGCAAGAAATACTCGGAAATGTAACCAGCTCCAAACCGACCAAGAAAATTCCATATGCTCCATAATGAGACTAAAGTATTGATCTCTAAAGTCTTGTACCCAAGAGATTGCCCTATTTGGCTCATATTATTCACAGTGGCCAGTCCAGAGCCCATTGCACATGCAGCTGTAAAGAACAAGAGCCAGAAACTAAGGGTTCCCATTGCTTGAAGAAGATTTTTGTCTCCTGTCCATTGCCTGGTGGCATTTTCGGTTGTGTCACTAACTTGCTCAGCACCATTGGAGATCTCATGATATTCCCCAAGACTCTGCGCTGTATCTTCATTCTCATATGTAACTTGGTTATGCTCAAGAAGAGATTTCACAATTCTGTAGGACTTATCCCTCTGGGCTTTAATCCCAACATATACAGGAGACAATAACAACACGATGAGTACAACAAATGCAAAAACACGTATAGATATGTTTAAAGTGAGAAAATTTTGGATGATTATTATTGCCATGAGATAGGCTGCTAGAGCAACGGCAAGAAAGGAGAAACCATTCAAGTTCTTCTTTTCATCTTCTTCATTTGTTTTGTAGATTCTTACGAATCCCATTAGCAGAAGTGAATTGATGGATGGCAACAATGCCAACATTAATAGATATGAACTAGGCTTGTTCCTGAATATTGTATGATAGATTTGGACTAAAATGGCTCCACTCAGACCTACAAACCCCTGTCGACAGTAAGATCAAACTATATGTTAATTGGGAACGGAGGTAAAATAAAGGAAAAAAAAAAGGAACAAGAGTAAGAAAAGCAGTATGTGTTTCATATACAAGGTTAAGAAAATAAATGCAGCAAACTCCTGTGTTTTCTGATGTGATGCCAATGCATGCATATGATCCTGTAAACTAGTAATTGGTAATAGTACTATTTGGAACAGATGAACACCGCATAGAGATTTCCCATTAAGATGTAACTCAATTGCAATCATTTCTAAATAACTGCAGTCAATCTAATCCGTTGAATAATTTGGCACTAGTGTTTGAGTATCAAACAACTAGGCAGAACAGCACAGCAGCTATGCCATGACTGACTTCATTACCTAAAGTACAACCTGTTCAGCAAATGTCACAGAACTAGAATATCTACACATATATTATCCTATACATCAACCTTAAAACAACATGTGAAAGAAAAAACAAAAACCCCCATTTTACATAAAAACAAAATATTACTATCAGTATCAGCTATCAAGATAAAGTCGAAACACATATAATAACAAAATCAACTACAACAAGTACAAAGGGAAGTTTAATCACCACAGTATGCATTGTATGTGCATGTGACGCCATTCTCAGAACTTGTAAAGCTGGATCTTTCCGTCAACTAACCTAACATACTTTCATTAACTATTTCTATGATAAGGTTTTATATTCTGAGAACTATTATAGAAGCAAGCTGGTTTGTAATTCCTTAATTTGTAAAAATAACTACTATAATCCACTCGGCACATAGAGTACTTGTTTAGCATCAAGCTGGCAGTAACTTCCATACAGATTCTTACTTACCAACATGTGCTGCCAAGACAGTCTTTAGTTAGAAGTAAGACAGTTAGCCTAGCTTCATCTACTTTTGAAATTGGAAGTAAAAAAGATCTTCAATTCAATCACCTACTACTACTACTACTACTACTATTATAGAGTAGTGAGTATTTCATAAATTAGGTAATACGGCTCTCTGTTTAGCACAAGCTTATCGATAAACTTACTTTTTTTAAATAACGTGAATGTAGTTGGTAACTTTAGCTGATAATGCCTAGCTGGTAACAGTTAAGTTAATGTAACTCATAAGTATGTACATGAAGTTTATTAAAAATATTATTAAAAAATAAGTTATGCCTAGCTGGTAGCAGCTAATGTAACTCATAAGTTTGTAGATGAAGTTTATTAAAAAAATTATTAAAAAATAAGTTAGCTGATTTGTTTTATTATATTATAATTAATTCACTAAACATTTTTATAAAAATCGGCTAAACAATCAGAGCTATCAGCTAAATACCAACTAATTATCAGCTATCAATACTCAATCAATAGTTTATCAGCTAGTTTTGTTTATACTACATTAACACCTAATTTAAACACTTAGATTGAGTGAGCTAGGTTATGAACAGGCTTGCAAGGAAAATAGTACTCCCTCCGTCACATAATTTTTGCAATAACATTTTTTAACTTTTGACTCCGATTTAATTTTAAACTGTAAATGTAAAATGTTTAATTAAATTATATGATAAAACTTTAGTTAAATCAGAGTAAACATTTAAAAATGTTGACTGCGAAAAGTCGGACGGGGAGTAAGCGAAAAGGAGATAGATAGTAGTTACTGACCTTCATAATCCCAACAACAGTGCCACTAAAATTGGGAAAATTAGAAACACCAGTAACAACATTAGCCGTATTGAAAAAGCTCATGGCATGAGCAGCAACAAGCATATACAAGCACATGACCCAAACATCTGGATTGGGAACTTTTTGAGTAACAGTGAGCCAAATCATAAAATATCCGAAAAAGCACTGGGCGGCACCGGCGAGAAGCACCGCCCATGGTCCGGCGGCAGAGTAGAGGAGGCCGGAGAGGACGCCGACATTAGCGCCGATGTCTTTGAAGACGGAAATGGTGTCGAGGGTCGATTGGGAATAGTTGAGTGTCGATTTTAAGGTTTCGGAGTAGATGCTGAAGGTGTATAGTGAGCCGCTTGTGGATTGAATCCATATGCTGGCTACTGTGCCGATCCATTTGTTTTTCAGTAGAGATTTTCGGCTTGGGTTGTAGTCTAGGACTGGAGAAGAATAAGAATAAGAAGAAGAAGATGATTCCATGTTTGATTTCTCTTTGTTTCCATAACTAAGAAAAGTAGGGTTATTATAGAAGTCTATATTAGATCTGGATAAATACGAGTTCTACGATCCAACAAGGCAAGCCAAGTCACAAAAGAGACGTGCTTGGATTCACAATCATCAAATCAGAGACGTGCTGGGATTCACAATCATCAAATCCAAAGAAGCGAGTCACCGTCGTTCAAATATGATAAAATTTCCAGCCTATTAGGATAAATTTTGTGACTTCTTTCGTCGATCAAGATCTTCTCACATACTCTAATTTTTCTTTTCCTCATTTTATGTCAAACCAAATGAGCTTCATCACTCAGGATAATTTTGGCAAACTTGTAATATGGGTGAAATTTAAAATTGATGAGTAAGTCAACAGTGGTCTCTACATAATTTTTTTAGATACGTGTCTATATTGTAAAAAAAATTATTGATGTTATTAATTAAAACATTTATATTTTCAAAATTAGTGTTTTTTATATTACAACAAGATTTATTTCGTTAATAACATGTACGTTTTGATTAGTAATATAATTGATTTTATTGTTAAAATAGATCATTTCTAGATAAAATGTATTTTATGAGACTTTGTGAGTATAAGATAATTTATTTTAAATAATGTACCTTATTTTTCAATCTATTGACTTGTAAATCATACTAATGAAATTTTTGTTAATTTAAGTCATATTTCACGGACATGTCATTTTATTTTTCGATGAATAGATAATAACACCAAAACTTCAACGTTACCAATTTGTATGTGAGAAGATCTTGATCCAAATTGACTAATAACAAATGCCAAATTGTTGCCATGAATCAATTCCCATTTTTTGTTACAAACTGATGTTGGGCATTCTTTCATGTTTGGTTTGGGTTTTATAAATGGGATGATTTCTTGCAATAACAAAATAGGAAAAAATCTTGTTATGAGTTAGTGGATGAGAGTTACTACCTCAGAGCTATGTTTTAAAAGTCGGCCCGAACAGTTGAGCCGGACACCCCTAAAAAAAAGGTTAAATCGAAGTCGGATCGGTTGGACCGTTTTGAGATGGTATGACGCCATAAGGATATTAATATACATAATTGTATGAATAAGTCTTCTGATAGGGGTTTCTAGATAACTTGTTTAGAGACGGATCTATGTTTTTAAAAAAATTATCGATGTTAATGATCAAAACGTTTATGTTCTCAATATTGGTATTTTTCTAATATAACAAAAAATACGTTTTGTTACAAAACAGACGTTTTCATAAATAATACTACGGATTATGTTATTAATAACTTAGGTCAGTCTGTAGATAATTTATCTAGAAATTGACTCACTAAAAACTGTGTGTAATTATGTTTAAATATTTTTTAAATAGCTAAATTCTCATACGTTTAATTTATATATTAACTTGTTATATGTTCCATAAAATTAATTTCGTTGAAATTAATGTTTTAAATATACAATTTATATTTTAGTACAATTCACATTTTTTAAAGAGAATCAACAATAATAAAATTCCCACTTTAAAATACATTATTCATGTATAGCTAAGGAGAAGAAGTAAGAAAAGAAATTACTAGCAACTACCTACCATCCATATTCATTTGACTTGTCATTTTATGGAAAGCAAATTGACTAGCTCTAGCCTTTTACTCTCGTGTCACTCTTTTCTTCTCTCCCAGATCTAGATCTTCAGTACTCTTGCATCTCTTCTCAGCTCCTCTCTAAATTCTACAGCTCTTCTAAAAGCCACCTTTTAACAACAATCCAGCCGCCTGAGAACGGAATCGGCCCGTCGGAGTCAATTGAATCTAATGCCAAGAATCGACTTTGAACGGAAAGAAGGAAAACGCCTGATGAAAGTGTGAAAGGAAACAAGATAGATTTTACTGATTTAGCGAGATTGGGTTTCAGGATTTTTAGTTTCTTCGTTGAAATTTTCAAAAAAATATACTTTTTTTTTGTTCCAAAAAACCGCCCAAGCCGGCGGTTCGCCGGTTCCCGGCTCGCCGGCTCACACCGGTTTTTTGCCGGCTGGACGGTTTTTTGGCTTCCGGCTTTTAGGCGGCTTTATAGTGTTATTCCGGCTGTTCTTCACCGGTTTTCCGGACCAACCGGTTCGACCTCCCGGCACGATCCGACTTTTAAAACATAGGATTGATGTACAAGTTAGTGGGTGAAGAGTTAAATGTGTGAAGGTGTTGCGATTCAACAATCAATTGATAACCAATCACACTTGCAAGCAACTAATCAACAAGATTCGATCAATACGCACAAGAACAAAGAAAACACAATGAATTACGTGGTTCGATAAATGCCTACATCCACATGAGTAATCAGAGATTCTTTTATTGATCAACACAATTATAGTGCTTTCAACAAGCTTCAATCGAACAACTTGCAGAGAAAAGCTCGAAGAAGAAAATTAGAGAATAAGAATGAATATGACAGTTATTTCTATTATCTTAGAGAAAAATGTAATAATCAGGTAAAAACGCAAAACTACTTATACTGCTCCTCCTCAGCCTTCATACGTCACTCCTTAACATTTCAGCCAATCAGAAACAAGTAGCGCTTTTGCCAAGTAGAAACACGTCTCTTGTACTGCAACACGTTTTTACTGAACAAGTCTCACAAACACAAATGTTGTACTCTTTCTTTTCCTTTTCATGTCTCAAATTCAATCTATTCCCACAAATCTCTACCATAGATTGAATTCCTCTCTAATGTACTCCAAGAAATACTCCTAAGGTTGGAGTAATCCCTTATGCACTTTCACCAACAAAGAAACACAACGAGAACTTAGCAACAGTCAAAGTTTTTGTTAAACTATCTGCCATGTTCTCAGAAGTGTGAATCTTCTCCACCTTGATGCTCTCTTCAGCCATTACATCTCTGATATAGTACAGTCTTACATCTATGTGTTTTGTCCTCTCATGATACACTTGATGTTTAGCCAACTGTAGAGCACTTTGATTATCACAATACATAGTAACTGATCTCTGATAGATTCCCAGCTCCTCAAGTAATCCCTTCAACCATAATGCTTCTTTTACTGCCTCTGTAAGAGCAATAAACTCACCCTCTGTAGTTGAGAGTGTAACAACATGATGTTGAGAACTCTTCCAGCTTATTGTAGTATCATGAAGAGTAAACACATACCCAGTCAGAGACTTCCTTGTATCAACATTAGATGCATAATCAACATCTACATACCCCACAAGTGGTTGATCAGTAGATTCAACAACTTTGAAACACAATCCATGCTCTAGTGTTCCCTTTATAAACCTCAATACACCTTTTACACTTTTCCAATGAGCATAACCATGATTACTCAAGTATCTACTAATAACACTAATGGAATAAGCCAAGTCTGGCCTGTTGATACGGAAATATGTCCAATCCGTCAAAGATGCCTTCGGAGTGCGTCCTAAGGCGTATCGAGCTCTCAAGGTCAATTACAGACGGTCCGACCCGATTGGTCCGACCCAACATGCCTCGGAGGTCACCCTCTCTGTAAGAAGCACCAGAGACTACGGATTAAGACACACAGTCCGACCCAACTCATGGTCCGAGACCATGATGATCCGACTCGGACGATTGTCTAGCCAACTTAATCCGGACATCCGACCCTAACCTCATAAGGAACCAAGTGTACTAGCTTAAAGAGACAAGGTACGGTCTTTGGCTCTCCAAGTCCGAACCGGACCACTTGTGATGACAAGTAAGGATCTCTTTACACTTATGAGAATTCCACTCGGACTAATACCTACGGACGAAGCTCCAGTACGGGCATCAACTGTCTCATGTCTCTCTAAAAAGACCATACTGCCCCTGAAAGCCCAAAAGGGAAATGGGTTAAACCTTCTTAATGGGCCTTGGGCCTACAAAGGCCTTGTTGGCTCAATTTAAGCTTTACACTTTGCACAATCTAGTGAAGTCCTTCCCTTTTTGGGAGAATCCTATAAATATGGCACAGTTTCCATGTACACGATAAGTCATCATTACGAACTAATCCCGATCACTATACAGAACTGATCTTCAGTCTCTCTCAAGTAAAGTCCTTACTCGGTTCGACATCCTGCAAACCGGGTTTTCGGTTCTAACCCCCCCCCCCCCCCCCCCCCCCAAAGTCACTTGTGCAGGTTCTTATCCATTGGTACTTTTGTGAGCTTTGGACCTTAACTTCGAACCATTGCTTTGGACTCGGACATTCTATAGTGATTTGGACCTGAAGACTTAGAGAGAACTTATTAAGTGTTTGGGGGACTAACCCTCAACATTTTGGCGCCGTATGTGGGAAACTTTACAAAAAGTTTCATAGCTCTTTAGGCAATGGCAAGACCAAGAAGATGAACAAGAACCGTAACTGCAGCTATAGGAACACCAGCTCCTAGGCCGCGAGGGAGACCTCCCACGCGAAAAGGACGAGTAGGGAGAGGGACATCTAGGAATGAAAATGAATATCCTACTGATGGCCGTACTGCAAGTGTCTCATCAGAGGAAGAAAGAGTAGCAGAGATGCCAGCGAGAGCCCAGGGACTTGTGACAGCAATCCATGGAGTGGGAGGACATGTTCCTCCGATAGGAACACATTGTTGGGTTTTTCGGAAAAATAACCTCCAAGGTTATGCAGCGGAAAGTTAAAATTTTAGTTCACCAACAACGAATATCTGATAAGCTATACGGAAAGATAATTTGCGATAATGTAAATCGAAAGCTTACTTTATATGGCGACATAATAAGCTTTCCGGATTTCTGATGAGGTGAACAACGAACCCTGGATTCGGTTGTTTGTATAAGTGGTCGACCTTAGTTGATCCACAACAATTGAGCACCAAAAGGACATGAGCACAATATCGCATATTATTGGATTCTCCTTCGAAGAATTGCTAGAATATCCTTCTAAGAGAAAACGTTCTTCTATACTATTTAGAGTATCGTTGTTTTGGAATTCTTGTTGAATTCAAGTGTGATAACGACTATAGAATTCGAGTTGAATTCAAGTGTCTAACAACTATTGAGTTCGAGTCGAATTCAAGTGTATCAACACAACGAATTCAAGTATACTTCAAGTAGTCTTCCAAATAGTGTATGAAGTATAGTAAAACTCTACATCTTATTATGAAGGTTTGCCCTTCTATTTACAAGGGACAGACTTAGAGACCAAGCAATGAGGGAGGAGTTTGGTGAAAGCAACAAAGGAGTAGTGGCCAAGCAACTTACGGAGTAGGGACCAAGCTATTCGTAGAGTAGGGACCAAGTAACAAAGGCTACCAAAATCCAACTCTTCTTTGAAGTTCCGGAGCGCATATCAAATACGGACCTTACTCCATGTTCATGGCAGTACTCTTTTTACCGGGCGTGTGCCTTGCATGCACCCTAGTAAATTATGTTACGTCATACGACTCAATCTAATTGGTTCGATTATCGGGTTTGGACTTCAAATCAAATTCCTAAAAAATCCTTCATAATGTAAATTAAATATCTCTAATCAAATTAGGTATCTAATAAATTAAATGTTCGATCCAATCAACATTTAATTAATTCCAATATACAATTGGTGCAACATTCCAACATATGATTGGTGCAATAATTACATTATTCTGTGACCCTTAGGACCTTATGTATAGCAAGCACTAATCAAATCAAGGTCCGGACGAACTCCTAGAAGATTCACCGGACACTCTTGATACATAAGAACATTTGTGAGGACTTATACAAACTCCCTGTGTTGGTCCAGATAACGGCAAAGGAAAAGACTAGGGGGGGGGGGGGGGTGAATAGTCTTTTCCAACTTTTGTTGATAAACACAATTTCTCAGATATCTGTGAAGATATCTGATATTTAATTTCAGAGAGCGGAAGACTTTTCTGTGATAAGTGCACGTGCTCAGCAAGATATAATGTGTTTAACTACTTAGCAGGATAAAGAGAACGATAAGTAAATTGCTGAAAGTAAATAACACGTCTTTTATAGTGGTATCTGAAGGTGGAGTAATCCTTCAACTAATCCACTTCGGCCTTTCTCAGACCTGGAATCCACTAAGAAAGATAATTGAATTCACCTTACAAATATCTTCTCTCGATTCCTAAATACACTAGGTTCCCAACCAAGTGTTCCCCCTGAGTTATTCCTCGGCTCCCAGCCAAGTACTTCCTATACTCAGAAACCTTTGAGTTGTTCCTTAGTTTCCCAAACTAAGTACTTCCTATGCTCAGTAACCTTGGAGTTATTCCTTAGTTTCCCAAACTAAGTACTTCCTGTACTCCACGCCGTGTAAGGTGATGGTTATGATGGTTTGTCAGGTGAGTAGTCTTACTAACTTTTCAGTTATTTAGGAATACTCTTATAGAACAAGAATCACTTAACCCACTTCACAATGTGTGGTGATATGTTCTTTACTGACCCAAGTCAATGTTAAATGTTCTGGAGAATGAAACTCAGATACTTGATCTTTTGATTCAACTCCTTCACAGATAGCAATGCTTGTTAAGGATCAGGACACTTAGAACTTTCGTGCTACTTAGAATTCAAGAGCTTAGTCGCAACTGTAAGCTAAAGAGTAAGTAGGTTTAAGGCTTGTAAGCTTGAATGAATAAGTTCGTTCTGTGTGTTCAGTGTAAGTTCTTGGTGTGTATTTCAAGCATTCTAAGTGTTGATATTTATAGTTGAAAATCATGCCGTTTGAATAGTATCCGTTAGGCTTAATGAAATTCAAACTATTGATATTTGTAAATAGTACTGCAGAAGACGTTGTCTCTTTTCAGAGATTTCCTCTTTTGTTCATATGTCTCTGTCTGCGTATTTATTGCATTGTACTATTTTTGTCCTGTAGTGCCAACGGAACTATGCACGCTTTCTGAAGCATTGCATGTCCCTTTCCAGAGACCTTCACATCTCCAGATACTTGTTGAAACATTGTTTCCCAGAAATAAAGTTTTGTCCAAGGTATCTGAGTGTAGGTATCTGTGGGCACTTTTCCTCGTTCAGAAACCTTGTGTTCTTAGATATCTTTTGTGAAACATGTTTACTGAAAAACACTTGTTTCTTCAAGATATCTGGACATAGGTATCTGATAAGACCAATTTCCTTTGTCTCTAGCAATCTTGTGCAGTCTTCAAATCTTCAAATTTGTTGAACTCTCTTGCCGGATGCCTTCTTCTTGGTCTTCTTCAAAAATATAAAAATTACATTCAGAGACCTAACATCCTATACAAGATTTGCTAGACTAACATACTTAGTGATTTTCCTCTTTTTACAGTGTTCAAGTGAACCAAGAGTACTAACCACCTTTCTGAGCTAAGATAAGTCATTAGGTTGCTGATCAAAATCTAAACATATATTTCTAACAAATTTCCCCTTTTTGATCAGTCAACGATGACTATCTTTAAAACCTATTACAACTTGGAAGAGGGAACAATCCAACACTTAATCATATCTTAGGATCTTTTCAATTCATTTTAATTAAGTGCAGAAGGTAAACATCAACCAATTAAATCACAAGGTGTGATCTTTGCTGACAAGTTATCTTTTTATAGATTGATATCTGAGAGTAGGTTCATCAGATATGTTACAAAGAAAGTTCACAGATAACTTAAATAAAATACATTACAGCTCAGTCAGCAAGATATAAACAACTTAGTTGAATTAGAACAACAGGTGTAACCAAGCTCCAAGTAAACATTCTAATTTACTAATCTTCGAGTCTTCAAAATCTTCAAGTCTTCAATCAGCAGATCTATGGATCAGTGGGCAAATTCCCTATCCCCAAACCTTTTGATATCATCTGAGTAGTCATAGAGCAAGGTCCTTACTATCATCTCAGTGTTTCTGGCAAATCCACAACTTCCTTGTAGGTTTTGGTGGGATTCTTCTTGGCAAAGTGTTTGACTCACAGATACTTTTCCCATTTCCAGGCATGCTCAATTCTGATATCTGATAGCTTGAAATATTCATAAATAATCCTCAGATATCTTATGTCACCCTGTTATTGCTCTTGAGTTATGTAAAAAGACTCATAGGGTTCCACAGCAAGTCTTGCTCTTGTGTCTGTTCTAGTGATGTTGGAAATTCTGTGCACATCATCTGGCTTTCCATAAGGACAATCATCAGATAGGTCCTTCTTCATGGCTTCTATTTTCTTGATTACTTCAAAATCCAACCAGGCTTTGATGTGGTTGGTGTTAATCAAGACTGGCTTGTCTTTTCTCCATGCCATGAGTTGTTTATGGATTGGTTCTGGAAATTTTTCATTTACCAGTAAGTGCTTGAATTCCAAAATCCAGTAGCCATTCTGATTAATGCACCTGTAGACAGAGGAGTCATTGTTGGTCTTCACATACTCTATCTTGGCTTCTTCAGGCCTGAGTGGTAGTTGAAGTTTTCTTTGTTCAACTCTCAGCCTGTTCCTCCTTTGTCTTGAATTCTCCCTTGGGGGATTGCTTGAAGAACCACCCTGGATTGACTTGGTATTTCCAGAGGGTGTTTTAGCTGCTAAAGGCTTTGCAGCTATGGGCTCAGATAGGCTATCAACCCTTTTTCTTTTTCTGTGAAGAGGAGCTTCATCTTCATCAGTCTCTTCATCATCATCATCAAGATCAATTCTTGTGGGAATTTTGCAGCCTTCTTCATTGCCCTGGAATTTGATTTGGCCTTCTTCTTCTTCTTCTTCTTCTTCTTCTTCTTCTTCTTCTTCTTCTTCTTCTTCAGAAGACACTTCAATCCCTCTTACTTGTCTTCTCCTTGGAGCCTTGGTACCCCTTGGAGGTTTCTGTGCCCTGGCCCTTGTTGTCATTCCTTTTTCAGGAAGTTGCTGAGTAGTGACTACTACTTGTAAAGCAACTTGACTTGAGGAGGGCTCATTGATTCTGAGTGGTGGTTGGGAAGATTTCTTCTTGTTTCCTCTTCCTTTCTGAGCACCATAACCTTCCCATTGTCTTGGATACTTTTCCCCCTTAGTCATTGTTGACTGACTAAGTATGACAAAGGATTCTGAGAGAGATTCAAAGTTTCCTTGTAGATAATTGTAAGCAGTAACCAACTTCTGAAGTTCAGCCTTGAGCTCCTGATTTTGTTTGATAAGTCCTGCTTCCTTATCAGTGAGCTCTGCCAGTGGACCTTGAGTAGCATCTGCTTTTCTAGCAGCATAGCTAGCCTCATTGAGGGCTTTTTCAGCAAGATTATTGTCATCATCCCTTACCATGCCTAGGTCTCTTTAAGCAATGACCAAGCTTGTTGTTCTCGGAGTGATTAACTTAGTGAACTTCTTCATTTCAGCAGGGACTGATGCAATTACTTCTTCATTTTGATGAGATAACTCCTTTCTTAGAGTTGCCAGAACCTGGTATCTGTCCATGTAATCATGGGAGTTGAGATTTGGTTTCTTACTGAAGCTTTAAGGAGCTATCAGTTTTCTCTTTAAGTGAGAAACTCCCAAGTGAACATTTGCATGTTCTGCCAAGGTTCTGTCTTCTTTATCATCTGAGTCTTCATCCCGGTGATCTTCATCCTCTTGGACATTTTCATCAATATTCTCTAGCCCAGCAACCATCTCAGAGATGGGCTTCTTTCCTTTCAGTGAGGAGGATGGTACATCTTTTGGTAATGCAGCCTTAGCGTCATGCTTGTCTTCAGATATTTGCTCAGTATCTAATTCCTCAGCAATTGCCTGAACGGCAAGCTGGAGTTCTTTCATCTCAGCATAAGCTTCCATTTCCTTGATGGTTTGATCTTCAATAGTTTGGAGCTTTGATTTGGATTCAACTATCTTCTCTTCCAGTTGAAGATTTAGCTGTTGTTCTTCCTCCAACAACTGTTTGAGTTGAGCAACTCTGGCTTGTGCATTCAATATTTTTTGAGTGTTGTCCTCAGAGTGCTCAACTACTTGTTCAATAGAGTCGTTTTGTTGGGGAGATGGATGTGTAGACTTCTGAGGAGATGGAGGAGGGGAATTTTGTGAAGTCCTCTCAGTGTGCTTTTCAGCAACTGAGGTATTATTACCTTGTGCAATCCCTCATGTCCCTGGTGCAGGGGCATCATCATCATCCTTTTTGTCATCATCATCCTTGTGATGGTCAGAAGGAGGTTCTTCAAAATTATTCTCATCTGTTTCCTCCTCATCTTGAAGCAGTTGATCACTTCAGGAAGTGTGACCAATTGCCCATTTACTTCCTCTTGTTTAGAGGGTATGCACTGTAGGGACTTGGGCAAGATTGGCTTGAATGCCATCTCCATTCTGGTCTGACCATCTGCCTTTTCAAAGGCTTCAATAAGCTTGTGTGCCACTTCCTTCATGAAGTTCTTATTCATCAACGTGGCAAATGCGTATTACTCAGTTGGAAACATTGCATTCACATAATTCTCCAAGTCAAATGCTCTTGCTCTTCTGGCAGGGTGATCAGTGACCCTTGTGATCTCAAACAGACCAGAGCATCTGAGTCTCTGCCATTTCTTGAAACACTTTAGATGCTTTGGCAGAGTATGAGCCTTGAAGAATGGAAGTAAGTCCTTGTTCAAATCTTCAGGGACAACTAAGGCACTGGCTTGAGCCTGAAAGAGAGAGTTTTGAGTTAGTTTCAAAACTTTAGTAGATATCTGAGTTTTAGAGTAGTCAAGTATCTGTGTTACCTGTGCAACAACAACAGGATCAGAAGGTTGGACTACTGAGGTTCCAGGTCCCTCAGATATCTTGGTGTGAGGAGGAGACTTGGAAGTCTGATCCTCAGCATCCTCTCTTTCTTTTTGAACCTGAGAATAAAATAGAACATAACACTTAGAAATTTATCAGGAGAGAAATACTTAGACAATTTGATATATGAGATGTCAATTACCTCCACAGTAGGAGGCTCAGACACTTGTCTCTCAGAAACTTGTGCAGTTTCTGGTATTCTCTCTGGTGATGAAGGCTTGGTGGCCTCATCAACTTCCATTAGTTGAGGGGATTGAATGGGCAATTCCCCAGCAAGTTCTACTTCTGTTTGAGCCTATGAGTAGAAAGTGTTAAGTATTTAGAAAAATGATTAGAGTAACATTGTGAAGAATATAGATAACTGAGATATATACCTTCTCAATAGAAGGCTTAGATACTTGTTCCTCAGAGAATTTGTGAGTCTCTGGTTGATTCTCTAATGAGCTAGGCTTCTCAACCTCATCATTTTTCTTCTCAGTTGGGGCCTATTAGAAACAAACACTTAGTTAGTCAAGTGTATACAATAGATATCTGAAAAGTTATATCTTAAGGAACTCTCTATCACCTGTAGCACAGGCTCAGATTCCTTAAGAGATGAGGCTGTGGTGGCCTCCTTCTCAGTCTCTGAGGCAAGCTTTCCAGCTTTCTCTTGTTCTTGTGTTTCTAATTCAGCCTGTAACAAAGATATTTTAATAAGTAACAAGATTTAAGCATAAGTTATCACAAGTAAAGAGTTAAACCATTCAGCTACCTGAGCTTTGTCAGGTTGACTGGTCTCTGGAACTTGTGAAGTTTCCAGGCGTTGGTCTTGTTGTTCGTGGACCACTTCTTTGTTGGAAGTTTGAGGTACTTCAGACCTTTCCTGAGTGTGCAACTCAGTTGCCTCCCCTGGTTGATCATTCTGAGTAGATGGCTCAATTTGATCCCTCTAATTGAGTTGGGGAACCTGCTCATTCACAGGATTTTCTTCAGCAAGGAAATATGCTGGTATCTCATGCTGTAACTCAAGTATCATCTCAATAGCATCCACTATTGGCTGTTGTGGTTGGTGTGGTGATTCTGATCTAGATGAAGAAGGTGATGTTGTATGGGGCTTATCCAGATCTTCTTAAGACAGATTTTTAAGTGTTGAGGCAATGGCAGTATCCTCCAACACTAAGTTGCCACTCATCAGAGCATCTTCAATATGCTTAAGTGTTACTTGCTCTGATGGTGTGTTTTGTCCAGTGACCTTGGACACAGTTGCTTCTTCAGCAACCTTTGAACTAGTTACCTTCTCAGCAACCTCTGCACTTGTTGCTCTTTTAGCAACCTTGGGAATTATGGCTTCCCCCTCATCTTCAGATTCCTTATCAAAATCTGGGACTAAATTATCAACAATCCTTGCTGCTTCTGCAGAGAGTGTTTGAAGTTTCTCACTGCTTTTATCAGCATTGATGAGTTCATCAGCAAGGCACTCAGCAACATTGATGAGTTCATCAACTGTGGTCTTAGCAGCATTGATGAGTTCATCTTCATTGATGAGTTCATCAGCAATGGCGGCAGATATCTGAGAGTCGACATCCACAATGGGTATGCCTTATGATTTGCCAGCAGACTTCTTTCGTGAAGTTCTAGGCTTTTTGGTCACAACGGAACCCTCATATACCTCATTTGTCTTTTGTTTCTTAGAACCTTTTTGAGATGTAGTAACCTTTTTCATCATGTTTGTATACTCATATTTGTAGAGTAGGTTACTATTGGCAATGTATGCCGTCTCTTTGAGCTCAATGCCAAGACACTCCAGTAAGTAGCATATATTCAATCCATAGCTTACTTGGCTTTTGGCTCAGAAAGGCCCTTAACGATTTTAGGCTCAAAGCCTTGTATCTTCTTCACAAATTTCATGAAGGCGTACTTCCCCCCAATTAAAAGGGTTTTCCAGCCTTTTGTTTTGTTGATTCAACAAGAACATCATCATCCAGCGTTCTTGGATTATCTAGTCAGCTCCTCCTTGTAGACCATCAAAGCATCTGTGAAGGATACATGCCAACATATCCTAGTGGACCAACAGATGTCTGGTCCTTATGTCAGCAAGCTTAAAGTCTATGGGTGTGTCTGGCTTGTCAAGATCACACACATCACTGTAGAGATTTTTGACACCCTCAAGGTGATCTTCATCCTTGGTGTCAATTTCAAAATCCTTTCCAAGATTTTGAAGTTCAAACAGCTCACAGAAAGCTGTTTCGTCCAACAGGATTTCCTGTCCTTGGACTTTAGTCTTGATAGACATTGTCTCAGTGCCTTCAGAGACTTTGGAAATAATTGCGGAATTGTTGTAAAACTCCAGGACATCCAGTGAAGAAACTCCACTGGGAAAAGCAGATAGAAAGCCCTTGATTTGTGCCTTTTCAAGCATATCAAGCACCAACTTCCTGTCAGCTTGGTTTTCAATTGCAGCAACGAGGTATTCCTCAATCATGGCACCACCCCAAATCATCCTGTGATTTGAAGTCCAATGATCAGGATTGAACTCTCCAATCAACCGATTGTTTGTTATAACCAACACTGGTGCTTGCTTTTCAGCAGTACTAGAGGTAGTAGCTTGGGATTTCTGGTTTGAAGCATGTTTTGGAGCCATCTTTTTAAATAGTGAACGTTTTTGAAAGTCGGAAAGAGATTAAGGTGTGAGTTTAGTGATTCTTTGCAGAATAACTAAGCGAAGAACAGAGATTTGCAGAAAACTTTGAAAGGTTTTTGCTATTTCTATGTAAGTGTGAATGTTGGATTAGGCGAAAGTGATTTCTTTTGCCAAAATCCTATATATATAGCATTTTACTTTTAACAGACATATACATAGAAATTGATTTTGTACATATGTATCTGTGCAAATGCAGATAGGCATGGGTAAAATTCGTTTTGCATTGAATGCTTAGTGGGCCACGTTTGTGTTTCTGATCCACTATTTTCGAGAATTGATCTAAATGTTAAGATCAAACGCCCATTTCATCAAGGGTCACGATTGCTTCTTCAGCAATGATCACAATCAGTAATTGTAATTGTGCCCAATTAATGAAATTTGGTGTAAGGCTTTCTGAATCACATCTCTTTTCTGTGACTAGGGGACAGTCTTTGGACTTATGTAGTCGATTCGAGAAGTGTGTAACTTAACATATAAATGGAAAGATACAAAACACCAGAGATGCAGTTGACTGAATACAGTTGTACCACATTTCTCTTTTGTGTTCCCCCTCACTAGGTGATCTAGATATCTGAGTACCTGTCTCAGAAATCTTCAAATAGCCATTTTACCCTTCAACCTTTGATATCTGAGTACCCGTCTCAGATATCTTTTTGCTATGTGTTTCACATTTTGTCTTTGATATTTTGGATTCCTGTTCCAAATATCTTATCTCTTCTTTTCCCTTCTCAATAATGTTGAGTTCCTGTATCACTCACACTTTTAGCTCCTTTTAGTATATGAGTACCCGTCTCAGATACCTTTTTGCCTTGAATATCTAGATGCCTGTTCCAGATTTATTTCTCCTTTCTGAGTTTCCGTCTCAGAGATTGGAACTTTTCAGTTCCTTTGGTAGCTCCATTAGCCCAAGACTATATCTAAAGGTTAAGAACCTTTTTCCTTGCAAAGGATTTGTAAAGATATCTGCAAGTTGGTCTTCAGTAGCAATTTTGAGTATCTCTATATTGCCTTTTTCAACATGATCTCTAATGAAGTGGTGTCTAACATCAATGTGCTTTGTTATTGCATGAAACTTAGAGTTATGGCAATAGCACTGTTGTCACAGAAAATCGGAGTTTTCTCTTCATTGATCTCATAGTCTCTGAGTTGTTGTTGTATCCACAATATCTGTGAAGCACAACACCCAGCAGCAATATATTCAGCCTCTGTGGTAGATGTGGCAATTGAGTTTTGTTTCTTGCTAAACCATGATATTAATCTGGCACCAAGAAATTGACAAGTTCCTGAGGTGCTTTTTCTATCAAGCAATGATCCAGCATAGTCAGCATCAGAATAGCCAACTAAACTCAATCCACTGTCTTTTGGATACCATAATCCAACTTCTACAGTACCCTTTACATACCTTAATATTTTCATAGCAATGTTGTAGTGTGATTGCATTGGATTTGTCTGAAATCTAGCACATACTCCAACTGCATATTGAATATCAGGTCTACTTGCAGTGAGGTACAGTAGAGACCCAATCAATTTCCTATACTTGTGTTCTTCAACACCTTTGTCAGATTCAGTATAGGTCATTTTGGTTCAAATGCTCATAGGTATCTTAGCATTCTTTTCAGAAGGCTTTAGATTAAACTTGTTGAGCATATCTTTTGCATACTTTGTTTGACTAATGAATATTCCATCATTAAGTTGCTTGACTTGAAATCCAAGGAAGTAGTTTAATTCTCCCATCATGCTCATCTCAAATTTACTTTTCATGAGCTCAGCAAAGTCTTCACAAAGTTGTTTGTCTTTACATCCAAATAGAATGTCATCAACATATACTTGAACTAAAAGTTGTTTCCCTTCATGGTTCAAAGTAAAAAGTGTTTTATCAACATCTCCTTTCTTGAAGCCACTTTCCAGCAAGTATTTGGCTAAAGTATCATACCATGCTCTTGGAACCTGTTTCCATCCATACAGAGCTTTCTGAAGCTTATAGACCATTCTACTTTCTGTGGAAACTTCAAAGCCTGGTGGTTGTTCAACATAGACTTCCTCAGCAAGTTCACTGTTTAGAAATGTACTTTTGACATCCATTTGATAAACTTTATAGTCTTTATGACCTGCAAAGGCTAGAAATAGTCTAATTGCATCCAATCTTGCAACTGGAGCATATGACTCATCAAAATCTAGTCTTTCAGTCTGGGTGAATCCCTTGGCAACCAACCTTGCTTTGTTTCTGGTTATTTCACCAAACTCATTCATTTTGTTTCTGAAAACCCACTTAGTTCAATTACGGATATTCCATCAACAAATGGAACCAGTTTCCAGACTTTATTTCTCTCAAATTGATCCAACTCTTCTTGCATTGCAGAGATCCAATCTTGATCCTTCAATGCTTCTTCTATAGTTTTAGGTTCAATGTTTGAGATGAAACATCCATAAAGAGAGTTAGCAATTGCTCTCCTGGTTCTAACCCCTTGGTCTAAAGGACCAATCACATCCTTGGCAGGATGATTTCTTATCCATTTCATAATGGATTTTGAACTAGTAGGATCAATATCATTTTGATCTAAATGTGAATCAATATGATCTTGATACGATACTTGTGCAGTATCTGAGATATCTGGCACATGGGAAATGCCATAGATATCTGACACTTTTTCAGTGTTAGAGATATCTGGGATTTGATTTTCAGCAATCTCATTCTCAGAAACCTCTTCATGATGAAGGTTCGCAGTAACCTGTTCCATTTCTGGAATTCTCATAGGAAATTCTTCATCATGTCTTAGAGTCATCTGATTGTTACTAAGCAATGGTTGCTTTTCATCGTTAGAGTCATCCTCTAAGTGAATGATAGAGTTGTTTCCTTTTGAGGATTCTTCTTCAGAATCTTTAATCATTAGTTCTTTGAACCAATCTGAGAGTTCTTCATTCAAGGGTACTTTCTTGTTTCCTTCGTAGAAAGCTACATGAACAGATTCTTCAATCTTTTGCGTTCTTTTAAGAAGCAGAAAGCTGAAAGAACCAATCTTTGAGGACGAACCATCTCGGCATGAGCGGAACGAACGAAGAAGAGAGGAGTGCGATGCGGAGCCTACGACAGGATCCTTACCGCCGCCTCCCTTTGGAGGTCCAGCTCAACGTGCCCAACGATACAGTGAGTACCCAGAAGACTTGGAAATGGAAAACCGTCCCTACAGTGGAGTCATTAACGCAATAGCAGGAGGACCAGCTGGGGGAGACAAAAAAAATGCTAGAGAAAGAACCGCCCAGAACTTGAGGAACAATGATAGATCCTATGCTCCCCCAGTCTTGAGAAGCACCAATATGATCTCCTTTGAGGATAGTGAGATTCCTCCCCCAACGTCTGGCGGAGAAGATCTTAGGGATCCGGATGTTCCCCTAGTTGTGTCACTGGTCATTGCTACTTACAGAGTCAACAAGGTACTCATTGATACTGAAGGATGTCCGGGAAGATCAGAAGACAGGATCTGATACAATCCTCCTTGGCTGGCCATTTTTATTCGCCTCTAGAATGGATATTAGCGTATTTAGACGCACAGCAACATAAGAGGTGAATGGTAAGGTCGGCATGGTGAAGGCATTGGATTATTTGCCTAAGGATTTAATCTACAAGGATTATTCTGCGGGGTATGTTGGACCCCTTTATATCTATTCGCAGGTGCAAGGGCATAGGAATTCGAGCATGGGGAAGTCTAGTACCCACCATCGCAAATGAACACCACCAGTCTTCTACACATCTTACAAACCTTCAATCAGGTAAGCCCTCTCCTATCAACTCTCTACTTTTCTCTTTTCACTCGTTTGCTCGAGGGCGAGCACGAGTTTAAGGAGGGTGTTTTGAGTTTTGATCTGCTTTAGGCTTCTTGCTTGCATGTTTTTGGATGTGTTTCTTTTTGTATTTCTTATTCGACTATGTCTGTTGAGTCTAAGTCTGTCTCCCAAGTCGAGCGTTTATTGCATGTACTAAACATGTTTAATGCTTTTATTTTGGCTGATCCTTGACTATTAGCAGTTTGCGTGTTTAAGTTTGCTAAGTTCGTTTCTGCTGTAAATAGAAAGTCTGCTCTAGATCTATAGTCCAAAAAGCCTGTGAGTAAACCTTAGCCGATGAAATAATATTGTACCGGCGCCTGTGTGATTTAATTCGGGAAGTGCAAACTCCCTTGTTTGTGCCTCATCATTCTCATGTGTACTATGTGTAAGTTAAGTATGACGAACGACATGTTTTACATTCTTATCTGCTTATGCCAAACCCGTTCCAAGAACAGGTTTGGGGAGGAGGTTTATTTGCCCTACTTGTATTGATAAAGGCGTATTCGGTTTTCGTTCTCTCAAAAAAATAAAATAAGTCTCGGAGTGGATCTATGGTACTAGTTACCACCGTTAGTCGTGTTGGGCACGTTTCAGATACTACCTATATACCGGCGTGGCCCATAAAAGCTATATGTCCGTGAGGGTTGATGGCGTGTACACCAAACCAGCACACACAAAAGTGCAGACTTTTAGTAAAACAGACACTACCAAACAATTGAGATAGAAAAAATATATAAGCATATGGGTTATATATAAGACTGCAAAAAAGAGTATGCAAAAAATGAAAAAAAATTATATATTGAAAAAGAGAAACGGCGCCTTTTATGAGTCTCTTTGATTGTTACAGAGCTATGAAAAAGTCCCTTCTAACTTAACTGATTGAGTACATTGCATGAGGTATTTGAGGCATCTTTGTGATGCAAGTCACCTTCCTTGTCTCTTTATATTCTTGAGTGATTACCCCTACTGGACACTTCCAGGAGTGTGAGAGAATAGATGCGTAGGATCCACTTGTGAGGGACTACCGTGTTAGACTTAAGTTCTATTTACTTTGGAAACGAACCTTTTGAACTTGTGCTTGTTATTCTGTGAATGTCAGTGTGATGTCAAAGCTTCTGCATTTCTCGGGCTTATTATGTGCAATCGTAGACTCGGTAGCTTGGGAGCTAGACTTTATTTTGTGTCTATGTGTTTTTCTTTTTTACAGATTTTTTAGAGAGTCTGTTGCTTGAGGACAAGCAAGAGTTCGGTTTGGGGAGTTTGATGAGTCGGTTTTACATCGTCTCATCTGGTCTTTTTTACCATCTTTTTGTTATTCTTAAGTATAATTTTAGTAGTTTTCCTAGAGTCTTTTTACTTGTTTTGTCCTTGTGGATTTTGCAGGTATTTGGCTAAACCGAGCTAATTGAAGGCAAAAAGGTTGTGTTTTATATGCATCTACAAGATATGGAAGTTCCAATGCCTCGTACGGTTGCTAGAAGTGGAGCGGGCAAGCAAAAATACCAAGAATCGAAGTTAAAAGGAGAAAAATCGAGCAAGAAGGACAAAAAGGGCAAAATCGTAAATTGCCGGAAGCTATGGTGCACGCCAACTTGGAGATGGCGCCCGCCAAAACCATCCAGTGTGGTTTGGCGGGCGCCAAGTCGAAGATGGCGGGCGCCAAAGATCCAATCTTGGCGCCCGCTGTTGGTCCAGATAACGGCAAAGTAAAAGACTAGGGAGGGGGGGGGGTGAATAGTCTTTTAAAACTTTTGTCGATAAACACAGTTTCTCAGATATCTGTGAGGATATCTGATACTTAATTTCAGAGAGTGGAAGACTTTTCTGTGATAAGTGCACGTGCTCAGCAAGATAGGTGTAAATACTTTGCAAGGTAAATAAAGCAATTAATAAATGCAGAAAGTAAATAACACAAGTCTTTTTATAGTGGTATCTGAAGGTGGCGTAATCCTTCAACTAATCCAATTCGGCCTTTCTCAGACCTAGAATCCACTAAGATAGATAATTGAGGTAACCTTACAAGTATCTCCTCTCGATTCCTAAATACACTAGGTTCCCAACTAAGTATTCCCCCTGAGTTATTCCCCGGCTTTCACAACCAAGTACTTCCTGTACTCAGAAACCTCTTTCCTGGAGTTGTTCCTTAGTTACCCAAACTAAGTACTTCCTATACTCCACGCCACTTAAGGTGTTGGTTAAGGTAGTTTGTCAGGTGAGCTTCTTTAATAACTTGTTCAGTTATGCAGATAGCTCTGAGAATCAAGTATACTTAATACACTTTGCAATGTATGGTATCTTGTTCTTTACTGACCCAAGTCTATGATAAATGTTCAAGAGAATGAATCTCAGATATCAAATCTTAATTCAACTCTTTCACAAATAGCAACGCTTGTTAAGGATCAGGACACTTAGAACTTTTGTGCTACTTAGAATCAAGAGCTTTGGTCGCAACAGAAAGCTTGAAGGTAAGTAGTATGCTTGAGAGTTTTAAAGATAGTGTTCAGTGTAAGTTCTGAGTTCTAAGGTGTGTTCTCAAGCAGTCTAAGTGTTGATATTTATAGATGAATTTGAGTGCCGTTTGAATAGTATCCGTTAGGCTTAAATCAAATTCAAACTATTGATATCTGAGTATAGTAATGTAGTATGTTTGTCTTCTTCTTCAGAAGCTACCGTTTTTGTTCAGTCATCTCTGTCCGCGCATTTAATGCATTGTACTATACTTTTGTCCTGTAGTGCCAACGGAACTATACATTGTATCAGAGATCTTATACTATCAGAGTTCTCTGAAGCTTTGCACGTCCTTTTCCAGAGATTATCACAACTCCAGATGCCACTTGTTGAAACAACTTGTTATAATATATTTCTTTTCAGAAACATAGTTTATGTCCAAGGTATCTGAGTGCAGATATTTGTGGCACTTTCCTCGTTTCAGAAACCTTTTATTTCTCAGATATCTTTTGCCACACTGTTTATTTAAAAATGCTTGTGTCTTCAAGATATCTGGTCATAGGTATCTGAAAACCCTTGTCTTCAGCAATCTTGTGCAGTCTTCAAATCTTCAAATCCGTTGAACATTTTCTGCTGGATGCCTTCTTCTTGGTCTTCTTTAGAGGAATAAAAAATTACATTCAGAGACCTAACATCCTATACAAGATTTGCTAGACTATCATACTTAGTGAGTTTCCTCTTTTACAGCGTTCAAGTGAACCAAGAGTACTAACCACCTTTCTGAGCTAAGATAAGTCATTAGGTTGCTGATCAAAATCTAAACAGATATTCCTAACAAATTTCCCCCATTTTGATCAGTCAACGATGACTATCTGACCTATTACAAATCTGGATGAGGAAACAATCCACCACTTAATCATTTCTTATGATCTTCCAATTCATATAATTAAGTGCAGAAAGTAAACATCTACCAAATCACAAAGTGTGATCTTTGCTGACAAGTTATCTTCTATAGATTGATATCTGAGAGTAGGTTCATCAGATTTGTTACAATGAAAGTTCAGATAACTTTAATAAAATACAATTTAGTGCAGTCAGCAAGATACAAAATACATAGTAAATTAGGACAACAGGAGTAACCAAGCTCCAAGTAGATTCTTCAAATCTTCAGCAGCTCCAAGGATCAATTTACATACTCCCTATCTCCAAATCTTTTGATATCATCTGAGTAGTCATAGAGTAAGGTTCTGACCAACATCTCAGTGTCTCTGGCATAACCACATACTTCTTTGTATGATTTGATGGGATTTTTCTTGGCAAAGTGTTTGACCCATAAATACTTTCCCCATTTCCAGGCATGCTCAATTCTGATATCTGATAGCTTGAAGTAATCATATATGATCCTTAGATATCTGATGTCACCCTTGTATTGATCTTCAGTCATGTAGAATGACTCAAAGGGTTCCACAGCAAGTCTTGGCCTTGTGCCTGTTCCAGTGAGGTTTGGGACTTTATGCACATCATCAGGGTTTCCATAAGGACATTCATCATTAAGGTCCTTCCTCATGGCTTCAACTCTCTTGACAACTTCAAAATCCAACCAAGCTTTGACATGATTGGTGTTGATCAAGATTGGCTTATCTTTTCTCCATGCCATAAGTTGTTGATGGATGGGTACTGGAAATCCTTTTTCATTTACAAGCAAGTGCTTGAGTTCCAGTATCCAGTATCCATTCCTCTGATGAATACACCTGTAGGAGGAGGAGTTGTTGTCAGTCTTCACATACTCAATTCTGGCTTCTTCTGGCCTGAGTGGAAGTTGACCTTTTCTTCTTTCAGCTCTCAATCTATTCCTCCTTTGCCTTGAGTTTTCTCTTGGATTGCTTGAAGAACCACTCTGGATGGACTTGGTATTTCCAGAGGGTGTTTTAGCTGCCAAAGGCTTTGCAGCTATGGGCTCAGTTAGGCTATCAATTTTTCTTTTTCTGTGAAGAGGAGTTTCATCTTCATCAGTCTCTTCATCATCATCATCAAGATTAATTCTTGTGAGAGTTTTGCAGCCTTCTTCATTGCCCAGGGATTTGATTTGGCCTTCTTCTTCTTCAGAAGACTCATCAATCCCTCTCACTTGTCTTCTCCTTGGAGCCTTGGTACTCCTTGGAGGTTTCTGTGCCATGGCCCTTGTTACCATTGAAGTTCCTTTGGTTGGTTTCTGGGAAGTAGCTACTATTTGCAAAGCAGCTTGAATTGAGGAGGGCTCATTGATTCTGAGTGGTGGCTGGGAAGTTTTCTTGTTTCTTCTTCCTCTCTGAGCAGCACCAGCTCCAGATTTCTTCTTATATCCTTCTCCTTCTTCCCATTCCCCCTGACTTTGAGGTCCAGATTTGTACAATCCTTCCCCCTTAGTCATTGTTGGCTGACTAAGCTTCATAAAGGATTCTGAGAGAGACTCAAAATGCCTTTGTAAGCAGTTATAGGCAGTGACTAACTTCTGAAGTTAAGCTTTGAGCTCCTGATTTTGTTTGATAAGTCCATTTTCCTTATTAGTGAGCTCTGCCAATGGGCCTTGAATGGCATCTGCTTTTCCAGCAGCATAGCTAGCTTCTTCAAAAGCTTTTGCAGCCAAGTTTTGGTCATCATCCCTAACCATGCCTAGGTCTTTCTGAGCAATGACCAGACTGGTTGTCCTCTTTGTGATGAGCTCTCTGAATGTCTTCATTTCTGCAGGGACTAATGCAGTGGCGGCTTTATCTTGAGAAAAAACTCCTTCTTCAATTTGGCCAGTACTTGATATCTGTTCAAGTATTCATTGGAGTTGACATTTAGCAGCTTGCTGAATATTTCAGGAGCAATTAGCTTCCTTTTCAAATGAGAAACCGCTAAGTGTTCATTGCGGTGTTCTGCCAATTTCTTCTCTTCTTCATCATCTGAGTCATCAGCCCAGTGATCTTCATCCTCTTGGACATTTTCAAGATTTTCTAGTCCAGCAACCATCTCAGAGATGGGCTTCTTTCCTTTCAGAGAGGAGGATGGTATATCTTTTGATGGTGATGCAGCCTTAGCATCATGCTTTTCTTCAGATACTTCTTCATTTTTCTAGCTCTTTAGCAATGGCATTTACAGCATCCTGGAGCTCTTTGACCTTAGAGTAAGCTACCATTTCTTGTAAGTATTGATCTTTAAGCTGATTAAGCTTATCTCTGGATTTAGCTAGCTCTTCTTCCAGTTGAAGATGGAGCTGTTGTTTTTCTTTCAATAGTTGTTTGAGTTGAGCAGCTCTGGCTTGTGTATCTGATATTTTCTGAGTGTTGTTCTCAGAGTGCTCAACTACTTGTTCAGTAGAGTCCTTGTGTTTGGGGAGATGGATGGGTAGATTTCTGAGGAGATGGAGGAGGGGATTGCTGTGATGTCCTCTCAGTGTGCTTTTCAGCAGCTGAGGCATTGTTTCCTTGTGGAATCCCTCCTGTCCCTGGTGCAGGGGCATCATCATCATCTTTCTTATCCTCATCCTGGTGATGGTCTGAAGGAGGATCTTCATAATTGTTCTCATCAGTCTCCTTCTCTTCTTCATCTTCAGAGACCAGATTGATCACTTCTGGAATAGTGATCATTTGCCCATTTACCTCCTCTTGTTCAAAGGGTATGCATTGTAAGGTCTGGGGCAAAGTAGGCTTGAATGCCATCTGCATTCTGGTCTGACCATCTGCCTTCTCAAAAGCTTCTATGAGCTTGTGTGCAGCTTCTTTGATAAAGTCCTTATGCATCAGAGTAGCAAAAGAGTACTGCTCTGTTGGGAACATGGCATGGACATAATTCTCCAAGTCAAAAGCTCTGACTCTTCTCAATTGGTGATCAGTCACCTTTGTTAAATCAGCCAGATCTGAGCTTCTGAGCTTTTGCCACTTTCTGAAACACTTGAGATGTTTCTTTAGTGTGTGGTTCTTGAAGAATGTAAGCAGGTCTTCTGTTGAGAATGCAGAAGCCTTTTGCACACTTGTTTGAGCCTGAATGATTACATCAGGCTCAGAGACTTGTACTACTGAGGTAGGGGGTGCCTCAGATATCTTGTTGTGAGGTGGAGACTTGGGAGTCTGGTCCTCATCAACCTTTCTTTCTACTTGTACTTCCTTAACAGGAGACTCAAAATTATTTTTCTCAGAAACTTTCTCAGTTTCTGGTGTTCTTTCTGGTGATGTTTCCTTGGGGGCTTCATCAATTTCCATGGGTGCAGGGGATGTAGCAACTCTTTCCCTTTGCACTTCTACTTCTGAATGAGACTGTAAGTAGAAAGTATTGAGTAATTAGAGAAGAATTTATATTAACCCATGATGAAGAATGTTTATCACTGAGTTTTATATACCTTCACACTAGAAGGCTCAATGACATTTTCTTCAGAAACCTTGACGGTTTCTGGGTCCTTTTCTGGCATTTCTGCCTTATCTTCTTCTTTCTCAGTTGGAGCCTATTAGAAACATCCACTTAATTAGTTAAGTGTATTAACATATAACTGAAAAGTAATATCTTAAGGAACTCTTTATCACCTGTGGCACAGGCTCAGATTCCTCAAGAGGTGAGGTTGTGGTAGACTCTTTCTCAGTCTCTGAGGCAAGCTTTCCAGCTTCCTCTTGTTCTTGTGTTTCTAATTCAGCCTGTAACAAAGAAATTTTTGTTAAATAACAAGATTAATAAACACAAAATATCACAAGCAGAGAGTTAAACCATTCAACTACCTGAGCAGTGTCAGGCTGATTGGTCTCTGGAACTTGTGACCCTTCTATGCTTTGGTCTTGTTGTTCCATTTCAACTTCTTTGTTTGAAGTTTTAGGTACTTGTTCCTTTCACAGTATCTTGACTTAGTGCCCTCACAGTTGATCATTAGTAGATAGCGATGTTTGATTGATCTCTCTCTTGAGTTAAGAACACTCTTTTTTTTTTTTTTTTTTCTTGATAAATAAAGAAAGATAACTGGCTTCAGTACCATTTTTTATTTATTATCCATATCCATGTTTGTTTTGTTTTGTGTGTTGAAGACTATGATTGGTGTTGAAGCGATGGGCGTCCTCCTCCTCCATAGTGTATCACTCATTCAGAGCATCTTCATATACTTTTGTCTTTATTATTACGTGGGTGTAATTATTTTGGACCTTGGACTTTTAGATTTTTTCAACCTTTTGTTTTCTTCTTTCTCTTCTACCTCTACTTTACCACTACTTTTTTACTTTTTTTTTTTTTTTCTCTCTTCTGAGACTTCTACATCTCTCATCATCATCATTCATTCATAAGTCATCTGACATTTTAGGGCATTCCCACCAATCCCCCTGGATTTCTGCGTATCTATCTGGATTTCTATCATACTCTCTTTTTCTTTATTTGATAGCATCATCAGTATGAGTTCAACATGTAGTTTTTTCTTTTTTAACATTTCTTTTTTTCTCTTGTTGATACCTCTTTTGCAGCATTGATGAGTTCATCAGTAGTGGTGAGTTCATCTGCAGCGGCGGCAGGTATCTGGGAATCGACAACCACAATGGGTGTGTCTTCTGATTTCCCAGCAGACTTCTTTCGTGAAGTTCTGGGCTTTTTGGTCGCAACCTTTCCCTTAGATACCTCTCCAGTCTTTCGCTTCTTGGAACCTTTCTGAGATCCAGTAACCTTTTACATCAAGTTCGTATACTCATATTTGTAGAGTAGGTTACTGTTGGCTATGTCAGCCTTCTCTCTAAGCTCAATGCCAAGCTTCTCCAGCAAGTAGCATATCTTTAGACCATAGCTCACTGTGGCCTTTGGCTCAGCAAGTCCCTTAGTGATTTTAGGCTCAGAGCCTTGTATCTTCTTCACAAACTTCATAAAGGCGTACTTTCCCCAATTGAAAGGGTTTTCCAGCCTTTTCTCTTGTTGTTGCAACAAGAACAACATCATCCATCGTTCTTGGCTTATCTGGTCAGCACCTCCTTGTAGACCATCAAAGCATCTGTGAAGAATGCATGCTAACACATCCCAGTGAACTAACAGATGTCTGGTTCTGATGTCAGCAAGCTTGAAATCAGTGGGTGTATCTTGTTTATCAGTGTCACACACACCACTGTAAAGCTCTTTTACACCTTCAAGGAGATCTTCATCCTTGGTATCTATTTCAAAATCCTTTCCAAGATTTTGAAGATCAAACAACTTACATAAAGTTGTTAAGTCCAAAAGGATTTCCTTTCCTTGGACCTTAGTCTTTACAGACACTATTGTAGTGCCTTCAGAAACACAGGATATAATCATGGAGTTATTGTAGAATTCTAATGCATCCAGTGAAGAAATTCCACTGGGAAGAGCAGATAGAAAACCCTTGATTTGTGCCTTTTCAAGCATGTCAAGAATCAGTTTCCTAACAGCAGCCGTGAGGTATTCCTCAATCATGGCACCACCCCAAATCATCCTGTGATTTGAAGTCCAATGATCGGGATTAAAGTCTCCTACCAATCGATTGTTCACTATAACCAACTCTGGTGCTTGCTTTTCAGCAGTACGAGTGGTAGAAGATTGGGATTTCTGGGTGGACGAACGTTTAGGAGCCATTTCTTTATATAGTGCAAGTGTTTGAAAGTTTGAAAGAGATTTGGGTGAGAGATTAGTGATTCTTTGCAGAAAAAATAACAGAGATTTGCAGAGGTTGAAGAATGCACTACAAGAAAACCAGGAAAAAACGACGTTATGGGGCGACGGATTTTTAACGACGGATCGGTAAACTGGGCGACGGAATCTATCCGTTGCCCCGTTTGGCGACGGATAATAGTTATCCGTCGCTTATTAGCGACGGACAACTTATCCGTCGCTAAATTGGGCGACGGATAATATTTATCCGTCGTCCAAGTTTGACTTTTATTAAAAAAAAAAAGAAATAATTTTTTTTTGAAAACTGGGCGACGGATAGATTATCCGTCACCTTATTGCAGCGACGGATACCTATCCGTCGCCAAAAATGGCGACGGATCGACTCTGGGCCGACGGATACGTGTCCGTCGGCCCAGAGTTTCCTAATTTACCCGGACAGAGAGGCACTCTGCCTCATTTTCTTCATCTTCTCCCTTCTTCTTCCTCATTCTCTTCTTCTCCTCTCTTCGGTTTCCAGTGAATTGTTCGTTATTCCGGCCAATCTTGGTGCCTAATCGAAGCTAGTGGGACAAGGAGTTTGTTTCTTCGATCAATTTCAGATTTCTACCGATTAATCTAGGTATTTTGGCTAAAACCCTAGTTTTTTAAAATTTGGGGATTTTGTTTATTTTGATTAATTTGAGCAATTATATGTATATATGATAAGTATGTAGTAGTTAGTTTAGTTAATTTGATCAATTATATGTAATTTGTTCAATTTGATAGTTAGTTTAATTAATGATATGAATGTATGTAGTATGTTAAGTTTGGTATGTATGAATGTATGTAGTTAGTTTGATTTGTGTGTTAAGTATATATAGTTAGTTTAGTTAATTTGATATGTTTGTTAAGTATAGAAGTATGTAGTTTTGATTTGATAAATTTGTATGTTAATTAGTATGTAATTTGATATGAATATATGTAGTAATTCGATATGTATAGAGTAATTAGTTAATTTGATATGTATGTTAAGTATATAATATATGTACTAAGAGGTTGAAATGGTTAAATTATATGCCCAATTTTGTAAATATCGAACACTTAATTAATAATTAATTTATAAGCAACATATAATAATTAACAATTAACCTCTACAATCTTCTTATCCAAATTGGAATCGATCTAATAAATTAAATACGATCTAATCAATTGGAATGTCTAAGGTTAAAAATAAAGTATACAATGAATTCCGACCGTTCATGGATGTACGATCGTACAGCAGTAAATGGCAGAGTTTCTACGAGTTTTGTAGAAGGGGTTAAAGATTTCATCTTGTTTGCCATGGGACGTCTGGTTTGTGCAATTGGGGGGTTGATAAAGTGTCCTTGCACATTGGAAACCTGCAGAAACAAGCAATTTATGACGCCTACAGCAGTATTCGAGCACTTGCGACGTTATGGATTCATGCCTGAGTATCATGTATGGATTCATCACGGTGAGGAAGCACCGTCCATGGCATACCTCCAATGGAGGGAGAGGCGGGGTTGGGGCCCTATCGAGTGCCTTTCTGCTTGTCGGAACATGTGCATGGTGTATTGGGAGGAGGATGTAGATCTGTTGGAATGCAAGTTATGTGGTAGGGAGCGTCACAAGTGATGAGGAGGATCGTGCATGAGAATGAGGAGTTTCATCCATTTTGTCTCTAGGCTTGTATAACTAGTAATCATTAGTTGATATATATATGAAACCAAACATTATGGTAAGATTGAAGCTGATGTAACTTATATTATGTAATGCCGTAACAATTGACTGGAGCTAATATAACTTATATTACGTAGCAATTTATTGAATTATTGTGAAATTGATTTATTATCGTAAATGAAAGAACTCGATCTAATGAATTCAAACGTGTCAGGTTATTATCTAGTTATTCAATGAATACCGATCGTGGATGGATGTATTGTCGTACTCTCAATGGCAGAGTTCAATGGAGTTTTCTGAAAGGGGTTGAAGGTTTCATTGCATTTGCAATGTCAAATCCGGCTTGTGTAAAGGATGGGTTGATAAAGTGTCCTTGTGCAATGAAACAAGATGCAGAAAACAATACGTGACTCCTAAAGTGGTAGTCCAAAGACTTGAGGAAAATGGATTCTGCCGCATATCGGTATGGAATCATCATGGTGAGGAAGCAAGATCAATACATATGACCAATACAGACAGCGTGGAAGGAAGAGAAAAAATGAACAAGTCGGGGAACAAAGTAGATCTGAAGGCGATGCTATTCGAGCTCGAGTCGAACAAATGGTGTACGATGCTGCAGGGGCGGAGTTCAGGGACACAACCAACACTGAAACCGAGGTGGAGGTGGAGGAACCACCGAATCCCGAGGATCAGTTGTTCTTTGACTTGTTAGAATCATCAAGGAAGCCGGTTTACCCGGGGTGTAAGCTCACTGAGTTGTCTTTGTTAGCTCGGCTAATGAGTTGTAAGGCTAATGGCCAGCAATCTGAAACGAGCTTCAATGAATGGGTTGACGTAATGTCGGACCTTTGTCCTGAAGAAAACCTAGTTCCCACCAACTTTTACCAAGCGAAGAAAAAGATGCGGGGATTAGGTACCGAACCAAGTATGAACCATTTATTCTGGCGACTCAAGCACGACAAGTGGTGTTTCTTGAATATCCAAGCAGAAAACGCGATAAGGGGGAATGGTTAGCTGCGGTACCTATTCGTGCTCGCTCGAAAGTGGAGTACATTGAGAAAGACGACTCAATTACCAACTCGTACCAACAAGAGGATGTCGATAAACAAGCAGAAGATCCCATAGAAGCAGATGATGAGTTGTTTGATCTGCACGAGGACCAATATGTAGCCTTAGAGGACGGCGATAACGGTATATTATGTGTATTATGAGTAATTATATGTGTTATTATAATCTGTTATGTATTATAACTCGTACTAACACATTTTTATTGTATTTATTACATTTTTTTGCAGATGCCGCGACAGAGGCCGTCCACCTATCGTCCCCCCCACGCAGCCGGCCGCATGATAGTGGTGGGTCGGGGACACCGTCAGACAGGGAGGGCTCCGAAGATCAGGACAGCAGGTCTCGGATTCCTGAGACCCCCCGGGCAGGAGAGAGCAGCCGTGGCTCTACCAGTCAGCCCGGACACATGCTGGAGGACGACCACAACAATTGTCCCTACCTCATGTTCGATCCAAACAATCCCAACGTCACGTGGGACGGCTTGCCTGTGATTTTCCCTATTGGTCCTGCCAAGTAAGTATTATACATTCTTCTTAAATATGTAAAACATAACTGATAATGATAGTTGACAAGTATAAATTGTTGTACTAAAGTAATATATATTTGTTTCTTGTATCTTATACATTGACAACAGCTTATGGCCTCGGGAGGTGCACAACAAACTAGGTGACATCTTCCGGAGCAGGAGAGAGCCACCGGGGCAGGGTGGTGAGTGTTGGAGCCACATCTCGGAGCGCATGAGGGCCGAGTACTTCGATGAGCTGAGGGTAAGTTAAAATATGACATTCATTTGTTTGTAATTATAATCGTTTTAATATGAGTGGTATGTTAGCCACTGTATGTGAGTGGTATGTTAGCCACTTTATTTGGGTGATATGTTAGTCACCATTGTGTTAGTAAATTTTAGGACAATGTGATTGGTATGTTAGCCACTGTATGTGAGTGGTATGTTAGCCACTTTATTTGGGTGATATGTTAGTCACCATTGTGTTAGTAAATTTTAGGACAATGTGAGTGGTATGTTAGCCACTATATGTGAGTGGTATGTTAGCCACTTTATTTGGGTGATATGTTAGTCACCATATCTGTTATGTTGTTAGGACATGTATTGACTTTGGATGTTGTATGAAATTGGGAATGTAGAAGGAGTACTTCATTCCCAGCAGGTTGATCCCACAGATCTGGCGCGTTTACGAGACTGTGGGATCCAAACTGAGGATATGGTGCATGCGTGGAAGGCCATTCGGGATCGGGTGGCCCAATCCCTCCACGAGTTGATGCAGTGAGTGGGCCTTTGGGATGCCTATTGGCGAATCGATGTCGAGGCGTTGCTTGGACCAATAAGCGACCGGGCATCCCGATCGTCTGGCAGAAGGGCCGTTCACCACCTTGGAGGCGATCTCACATCGATTATTATCAATCGGTGCGTATATGTGTTTCGCAATCTAGCATTACGTGTATGTATGAAGTCTCTGCTGCTCTATTACTTGTAGATGATAAATTGTTGACTAGATCTGGTTTGATTCGTGTACGGGGAGGTGACATCCAAGTATGCCATCTTCAAGAAGGCCAAGCGGGGTATGGACCGACCGGGCCTCGTCTATGCAAGATATGTTTATGTTGCTTAAAGTTCATATTTGTACACTATTACAAGTTACTTTTTAAAAACGATGGCGATCATGATATCTGCTATTTACGATTTTCAGGTGAGGTTTATGCTCAGGTGGCGAGGCAGGAGGACGAGACGGGTGATGTGTTGTCAACTGAACAAGTTGACAACATCTTCCTAGAGTCAACAAACTGGACAAGAAAGGACGAATATATGGACTCGGGAGCCTCGGTTTGCATCTGGCTAGTCCGGGGTGCTCCTCATCATCATCCCAGCAGTCCAGACGTCCGGTTTACACACAGGACCAGGTCTCGGAAATGGTGCAATCGCAGGTCCGGGAAAAGGTTGCTCGGCTAACTCAAGAGATGGAGCAACAAAGGGACGAGATGGGCGCGACGAAGAACGAAGGAGGAGAATGAGCGCCTTGATTCTGATGGAGCGATTCATGTCCCGATTCGCCATCACCCGCACCCACCCCCGTCTGATAGCTAGTTATGTATCTGTATGTTCGGATTTTTTTTCATATTTACACTTGTTTGGATAATTTCTCCAGCTCCGAATATTACTTTTTTATTCATTGAAACATTTTCCGTATTATTGATTTATTATCGAACATTATATTGATTAAATAGGTGAACTACGAAAAATAGGGATTAATAAGAAATAAATAGTGACGGAATTAGTGACGGAATTCACAGTGACGGAATTAGTGACGGAATTCACAGTGACGGAATTTCAAATTCCGTCACTAGTCCAATTAAAATATTTAGCGACGGATAGATTCTATCCGTCGCTATATTTCGGAATTAAAAAAAAAAAATTGGTCAATCCGTTGTCCAATCCGTCGCGAATTGGACGACGGATTGTTATCCGTCGCCACAGCTCCAGGGGGGCGACGGATTTTCTATCCGTCGCCCGATCCGTCGCAGGAGCTGGGGCGACGGATAGCTGGCCTGTGACCCCTGGATGCCGAAGGCGCCCTTGGGGTGATCTCGTAGTTCCTACGGGGTGGAGATGATGGGGTCGGTCCATGGATTTTCCTTCCTTTTCTTTTGCCGCATTTCGCTCAAAGGGTTGAAGGGAGATAGTGCATGCATCAAGCTGTTCGCAAGGGCCAACTTGATCCTCTTTCCCAGGTTTTTTGTAGTGATGGTTTTTGCTATTCTTGTGCAAGTCTGAGTATTGGATTAAGCGAAAGTGATTTCTTTTGCCAAAATCCTATATATATAGCAATTGTAATTTAAACAAACATATACATACAAATTGGTTTTGTATATACGTATCTGTGAATTGCAGTAAGGCGTGGGTAAAAGTTTGTTCGGCATTAAATGCATAGTGGGCCACGTCTGAATTTCAACAATCCACTATTTACAGAGACTTTATCTCCGCCGTTAAGGTCAATTGCCCATTTCATCAAGGGTCACCATTGTTCTTCAGCAATGATCACAATCAACAATTGTAATTGTGCCCATTTAATGAATTTTGGCTATTAGCTATCTGAATCACGTTTCTATGTGAATGAGAGTACTGTTTGTATCTGAGTCTATCTTATACTTGATGTCTTTTCACAGTTTTACACAAAGATAGAAATAATACAAATTTCAAGGTAGTAGTTGATTGTAGACAGTTGTACTACTCTCTTTTGTGCTCCCCCTCACTGAGTGATCTAGATATCTGAGTACCCGTCTCAGAAATCTTCAAATAGCTATTTTACCCTTTAGCCTTTGGTTTCTGGATACCCGTTTCAGATTCCTCTTTTCTGGATCCTCGTTCCAGATTCTTCTTCTCTAGATACCCGTTCCAGATTCCTCTTTTCTCTCCTTTGATATCTTCTTCAGATATCTGAACTTTTTCAGTTCTTTGGTAGCTCCATTAGTCCAAGACTATGTCTTAAGGCTGAGAATCTACTTTCTTGTAATGGCTTAGTGAAGATATCTGCAAGTTAGTCTTCAGTGCCAATATTGAGTATCTCTATATTGCCTTTTTCAACATGGTCTCTGATGAAGTGGTGTCTAACATCAATGTGCTTTGTTCTTACATGAAACTTAGGATTCTGAGTTATGGCAATAGCACTTGTGTTGTCACAGAAAATGGGAGTTTTCTCTTCATTGAGTCCATAGTCTCTGAGTTGTTGCTATATCCGCAATATCTGTGAAGCACAACACCCAACAACAATATATTCAGCCTCTGTGGTAGATGTAGCAATTGAATTTTGTTTCTTGCCGAACCAAGATATCAATCTAGCACCGAGAAATGACAAGTTCCTGAGGTGCTTTTTTATCAAGTAATGATCCAGCATAGTCGGCATCTGAATATCCAACTAAACTCAATCCACTGTCTTTTGGATCCCAAAATCCAACCTCTACAGTAACTTTTACATACCTCAATATTTTTATAGCGAAGTTGTAGTGTGATTGCATTCTATTTGTCTGAAATCTAGCACACACTCCAACTGCATATTGAATATCAGGTCTACTTGCAGTGAGTTACAGTAGAGATCAAATCAATTTCCTATACTTGTGTTCTTCAACACTCTTGTCAGATTCTGTATAGGTCATTTTGGTTCCAATCCTCATAGGTATCTTAGCATTCTTTTCAGAAGGCTTTAGATTAAACTTGTTGAGCATGTCCTTTGCATACTTTGTTTGACTAATGAATATTCCATCATTGAGTTGCTTGACTTGCAGCCCTAGGAAGTAATTTAATTCTCCCATCATGCTCATCTCAAATTTACATTTCATGAGTTCAACAAAGTCTTCACAAGGTTGCTTGTCTTTAGATCCAAATATAATGTCATCAACATATACTTGAACTAAAAGTAGTTTCCCATCATGGTTTAATGTGAAGAGTGTTTTATCAACATCTCCTTTCTTGAAACCACTTTCTAGTAGGTATCTGGCCAATGTATCATACCATGCTCCTGGAGCTTGTTTCATTATCTGAGCTTTACGAAGCTTATAGACCATCCTACTTTCTCGAGGAAACTTCAAAACCGTGGTTGCTCAACATAGACTTCCTCAGCAAGTTCACCATTTAGGAATGCACTCCTGACATCCATTTGATAAACTGTAAAGTCATTATGAGCTGCAAAGGCTAGAAAGAGTCTTATTGCATCCAATCTTGCAACTGGTGCATAAGATTCATCAAAATCTAGTCCTTCAGTCTGGGTGAATCCCTTGGCAACCAACCTAGCTTTGTTTCTGGTTATTTCACCGGACTCATTCATTTTGTTTCTGAAAACCCACTGGGTTCCGATTACAAATATTCCGTCAACAAATGGAACCAGTTTCCAGACTTTGTTTCTCACAAATTGATCCAACTCTTCTTGCATTGCAGAGATCCAATCTTGATCGTTTAATGCTTCTTCTATAGTTTTAGGTTCAATATTTGAGATGAAACATCCATGGAGACAATTTGCATTTTCAGCAATTGCTCTTCTAGTTCTATCTCCTTGGTCTATTGGACCAATCACATCCTTTGCAGGATGATTTCTTATCCATTTCATAATGGGTTTTGAACTAGTAGGATCAATATCATTTTGATTTAAGTGTGAATCAATATGATCTTGATGGGATACTTGTACAGTATATGAGATATCTGACACATGGGAAATGCCATGGATATCTGACACTTTTTCAGTGTTAGAGATATCTGGAACTTGCATTTCAGCAATCTCATTTTCAGATACCTTTTCATGATGAAGGTTCTCAGTAACCTGTTCCAATTCTGGAATTCTCATAGGAAATTCTTTATCATGTCTTAGAGTCATCTGGTTGTTACTAAGCAATGGTTGCTTTTCATCGTCAGACTCATCCTCTATTTGAATGATAGAATTGTTTCCTTTTGAGGATCCTTTTTCAGAATCTTTGATCATCAGATCTTTGAACCTATCTGAGAGATCATCATTCAAGGGTACTTTCTTGTTTCCTTCATAGAATACTACATGAACAAATTCCTCAATCTTTTGCGTTCTTTTGTTGTAGATTCTATAGGCTTCGCTATTGAGAGAATAACCAAGAAATACTCCTTCATCTGCCTTTGGTTGAAATGTTCTCAAGTATTCTTTTCCATTGTTAAGAACGAAACATCTGCAACCAAACACCCTTAGATGTTTGATACTAGGGGGTCTACCAATGAAAAGCTCGTAAGGAGTTTTGTCATGGTGTTTGTTAATCAGACATCTATTTTGAGTGTAGCATGTTGTGTTTACAGCTTCAACCCAATAGATTTCACTTATTTCACTGTCAGCAAGCATTGTTCTTGCCGCTTCTTTTAGGGTCCTATTCTTCCTTTCAGCAACACCATTTTGTTGTGGTGTTCTTACGGAAGATAGTTGATGTTGTATACCTTTGCTGGTACAAAACTCTTTTATGTACTGGTTCACAAACCTTGTCATTTTTCATGACTTTGAGCTTATTAACCAAGTTGGGTATCTCAACCCTTGCATCAGATTTGTGTTTGAGAAAGACAACCCAAGTGAATCTTGAGTAATCATCAACAATAACCAGACCATACTTCTTTCCTGCATAACTAGTTACAGAGGATTCAAAAAGATCCATATGTAACATTTGCAATGGCCTTTCACTAGAATGTCTAGTTTTAGACTTGAAAGATGTTTTGGATTGTTTTCCCATTTGGCAAGCTGAGCATATACCATCTTTTCTATATGCGATTTCGGGTAAACCAACCACCAACTCTTTCTTGGCTAGCTTGTTCAGAGTTTTGAAATTCAAGTGACTCATTCTTTTATGACATAGCCAATTTTCTTCAGTGTGGCTAGATTGACTCACCATGAGATATTCTTCAGTTGTGGCGGATGCCCAATCAGCAACATAAAGATTTCCTTTACGCCTTGCAACCAAGACTGTCTGCTTTGACTCATTGTCAATCACTTTGCATAGTTTTGACTTGATCTTGACAGTGTACCCTTTGTCTACTAGTTGACTCATGCTTAGGAGATTATATTTTAATCCCTTTACATGTAGTACTTCAGAGATTGTAAGGGCTCCAAACATCAGATTGCCAAATCCTATGGTTGGATTTTCATCTCCTCCAGCAAACCTGATAATTGGTCCATCATTGCACTTTCTGTAGTCAATCAGATTTGCTTTGTCTCTTGTCATGTGATTCCCACATCCACTATCAAAATGCCACTTTGGATTAGTCTTTAGAGTGTTCTGCACAAAACAGGAAACAGGAGATTAGGTTCTCATACCAACAATGGAACCATCTGGACTAAAGAATCTTCCAGTAGGAATCCATTTTTGAATGAATTTCTTAGGAACATTCTTTTGTCTAACAGGAACATAAGGAGGAATTCTAGTTAAATGATTAGTATCATTGTTATTAAGAACTATTTTCTTCCTTAGTGTGCTCCTTGGTGCTTTCAGATACCTGTCAGGTTTCTGAGTCTACTTCTCAGCAAACTTAGCTTTCCTAGCCAGATTTCTTCTAGCCCTGGCATTCAGATTTTCAGTGGCTTGATTCATCTTCCACTTCTGATAATTGTTGTGAGCAATTCTAGCCTTTAACCATCGTTCTTGCTCCTGTTTGTACTTACGAGCAAGTTGTTTCCTGATGGCTTTATAGCCAATACCATTCCGAGCACCTGGTGCTATCTAAGATCTTTTCTCAGCAGATTTGCTAGTCTCTGGGTAATCTATTTTATTTCCAGAAAACGTGACATAGGAGAATTTGTCAGCTCCTGCAATTTTTCCTTTCTGAGAGACATAGCACTGTGGGTGATTACACTTTTCAATGTTATGTTTCTTTTCAGAAATATTCCCAACTGATTTCTTTTAGACTTGTTTTTCCCATAAAGGTTTGGTCGCAACTGCCTTTCCTTTGTCAACAAACTTAGCTTTCTGACCGATACTATAGGTTGTTTGGGAACCACCTTGCTGAGCACTGACAAATGTTCTTCTATCATCACTCTTATTCAGAGTGGTAGAACTATCTGTCTGTGTGTCCAGCCCAAGTCCTCTCTTTTATGAAGGATCTCTTAAATAAGATTGTACTTCAGTAAGAGTGTCACTAGCTTTGGCAAAGGATTGAAAAGATAGTTCTTTCTTTTTGAGTTCTTTATTCTCAGAAAGAAGATCTTCACATTTCTTTTGAAAATTGGCCAATGCTTCTTCATGTGACTTTTCACTCTCAGATATCTGAGCTTTGAGAAATGCAATTTCGGCATCCTTTTCCTCAGATGTCTTGAGTAATTTTGAATTTTCATTTTCAAGAGAATTCTTTTCTTCTTCAAAGATTTCGGCTCTAGCTCGGACCATTAGAAACTCTCTTTCGTAGAGATCAAGCTTTCTTCTGAGATGTTCCAGATCTTTGATTCCTTCCTCATCACTTTCATATGTATAACAAGAAGTATGTGTTACCTCATCAGCCATTAGACAAGGTTCAATGTTGGAGATATCGGGAAAGATTTCTTCAGCCACTCCACACACTTCTTTCTTCTTTTGACCAAAGTCGATCACTTCATGGAAACACTGCACATTTCTGGAGAAGGCAGTGTAGAATCATCTGAGTCTACATCCTCAGAATCAGACTCAATGTCTAGAGCATCCAGTTGGAGTTGAATCTTTTTCCTTTCTTCAGTGAGCATAGCTCTCTGACTTCTCTTGAAGTTTCTTCTATCTTTCTTGTCACCTGTCTTTAGTTTGTTGAAGGCAGGGCAATCCTTCTTGAAATGACCAGGTTTCTGACAATAGAAATAGATATCGTTTTCGATTTCTGCTTCCTCAGTACTAGATACTTTTTGAGCCGGCTTGTTTAGCGAGCTTTGCATATTTTTGTACTGGTGATAGTTTGAGCCTAGATGCTTTTTCAGCTTCTCTTTGGCTTTTCTTCTCTCTATTTCCCGACTGACATATTTTCTCATTTGCTTTACAGCAAGAGCATCCTCAGTCACCTCCTTGCCTTCCTTCTTTTTCAGAAGTTCCTTGAGCAACTAGAGCAATATTCTGCAACTTCTCAGTTGTTTGTTCTCTTTGAGTTGTCTCATAGTCAACAGTGGCAAGGTGAGAGAAAAGTTCCACTGGAGTGGAGTGATATCTGGCATTCCTTGGTTAAAGTAGAAAAACTTTATGTGCTCCCAGTTATGATTTAGACTTCTCACAATATTCTTAATCTTTTCTGACTGGGTATATCTATTACTTTCACCAAGTGTAGCCATGTCACTCATAAGTGTTGTAAACCGGAAATCTAGTTCTTCAAGAGTCTCTGTGGGACCTTGTTTAAACTTTTGGAATTTGAGCTTCAAAACTTCGAACTTATTTTCCTTCGTTTTCTCAGTGCCGGCACAGATTTCTTCAATCAGTTGCCAGGCCACTTTTGCCGTTTTTGCACCCCAAAGTTTACCTTGTATGTGCTCTGGAGTAGAACGTATGATGATATTACGAGCTTGACCATCCAGTCGATTTCTCTTGGCATCTTCCAATGTCCAGAGCTCTCTGGGCTTTGGTTCGTAAATAACTTGACTAGCAGGTCTCCCACTGGTTGACGCATCTGTCTGTGAAGACCCATCGCTTTGTTCTCTGTCTCTACCATTAGAAACCTCCATGACCTGCTTGAGTTGTTGAATAACTATTGGGCCATTCTTTATCACGTTGATCATTTCGTCACTGATGGCTTCTAGGTGGAGCATCAAGTTGTTCTTCCATTTCTCATAATTCTCTGGCTTAAGAATTGGGGCGTCACTTAAAGACATCCTGCAGGATAAAACTTAACAAGCAGATCAAGTGCAGGGGTTAAGCGATTAGTGAGCACTTATCTAGGATCTAGGTTCAGTGCAGAAGGCTTGGGAACCTCCTGCTCTGATACCACTTGTTGGTCCAGATAACGGCAAAGTAAAAGACTAGAGGGGGAGGGGGGGTGAATAGTCTTTTCAAACTTTTATCGATAAAATAGTTTCTCAGAAAGTTGGATAACTTTCTGATACTTATAAACAGAATAGCGGAAGTCTTTCTGATAATTGCACGTGCTCAGCAAGCTAGTAAAGTGTGTAAATTACTTTGCAAGTAAGTAAAGGCAGAAAGTAAGTGTAGAAAGTAAATAACATAGTAGCTTTATAGTGGTATCTGAAGGTGGCGTAATCCTTCAACTAATCCACCTCGGCCTTTCTCAGACCTAGAATCCACTAAGACATATAATTGAGTTCACCTTACAAAATATCTTCTCTCGATTCCTAAATACACCAGGTTCCCAACCAAGTGTTCCCCCTGAGTGCATCCCCGGCTTTCCCAGCCAAGTACTTCCTCTACTCAGAACCTTTCTTGGAGTTATTCCTTAGTTTTCCAAACTAAGTACTTCCTCTACTCCACGCCTTTTCTGGTGTTGGTTAAGAAGAGTTTTTCAGATTGGTAGATTAATAACTTCCACAGTTATGTAATACTACCTTCTAGAACAAGAGTGACTTAACACACTTGGACAGTGTGTGGTGATATGTTCTTTTCTGGCCCAAGTCTATGTTCTTCGTTCAGGAGAATGAATATCTTAGTAAGTCGCAACAGTGCTTCAATTCAACTCCTTCACAATAGATATAGCTTGTTAAGGATCTGGACACTTAGAACTTTCGTGCTACTTAGAATCAAGAGCTTGGTCGCAACTGTAAGCTTTGAGTAAGTAGAGAAGGCTTGTATGCTTGAGTGTAGGATATGAAATTCAGTCATTCAAGTGTGTGTTTTCAAGCATTCTAAGTGGTGATATTTATAGGTGAAAATCAAGACGTTTGAATTACTATCCGTTAGGCTATTGTGATTCAAACTACAAACAATCCGTTGATAGTACTACAGAACTTTTGTCTCTTTGTTCATAGATAAAGCTTTTGGTCAGCGATTTCTGCAATGGCATTAAATGCACTGTACTATCTTTTGTCCTGTTGTGTCAACGGAACTATACCTGTATGTCGAAATGCGTCGCTATCGAAGCTATCAAGCCTTTCAGAAACTAAGAAAAACATTGTTTCTTTCAGCAACATTGTTTCACTAAGTTATCTTTTGCATAAGGTTTCTAAGGCACAATTCCTTAGTCTTCGGTAATCTTGTGCAGTCTTCATATCTTCAGATAGTTGAGCTCTTTCTGCTGGATGCCTTCTTCTTGGTCTTCTTCAAAAATATAAAATTACATTCAGAGATCTAACATCATATACAAGATTTATTAGACTAATCATACTAAGTATACTTCCTCTTTTACAATGTTCAAGTGAACCAAGAGTACTAGATACCTTTCTGAACTAAGGTAAGTCATTATGGTGTACTGATCAAAACTAAACAGATATTTCCTAACAGTATCTATGGGAACTTTTCCAGCCAGAGTAACATACGCAGTCCTCTCTATGGTAGTCGATCAAGTCTTCGACTACAATGTCATCTTTGGTCGCCCAGCACTCAATCAGTTCAGAGCTATCTCGTCTCCTCTACATAATCGAGTTAAGTTCCCTACTCCAAACGGAGTAGGAGAATAATTTGGGAATGTTAGAGATGCGTGGGAATGTTACAGTATGTCAACAAGAAGAGCTTCTACTCCGGTTCTCACAGTCTCTGGACGGCCCGAGCCACTCTTACCCGGGCCTCTTACTCCAGCAAAAGAGGAGATAGGAGCTGGAACTCACAAAGAGAAATTTCTTAAAACAGCGAGGATAGAACCTCATGAAACCTTAAAAGAAGTTCAGTTGGTGGAAGGAAATCCGGAAAGGAAGACTAGGATTGGAACCGAAATAAGTACTGAAGTAGAAATGAAGCTCATAGCATGTCTCAAACACAACTATGATATCTTTGCATGGAGTACTGACGACCTTAAAGGAATAGATCCAAGGATAGTTGTTCATTGACTAAACATGAATCCTTCGGTAAAATACATTCGCCAGAAGAGGAAAGAATTCGATCCAATTTATGATGCTATCATAGCTGGAGAGGTTGAAAGGCTCATGAAAGCGGGACACATTGAGGAAGTGAGATACTCAGATTGGGTTTGTAACGTGGTTCTCGTTGAGAAATCTCCAGGCAAATGGAGAATGTGCAACGATTTCATAAGACTCAACAAGTTTTGCCCCAAAGATCCTTACCCCTTGCCTAGGATCGACCAACTAGTAGACTCAATAGCAGGATGCGCTCTTATGAACTTCATGGATGCTTTCCAAGGCTTCTATCAAATAAGAATGGCCGAAGAGGATATCAAGAAGACAGCCTTCTTTGCGGCCGGCAGAGTATATTGTTTCAAGGTCATGCCATTTGGACTAAAGAACACCGGAGCTACTTACCAATGTCTGGTAAACAAAATGTTCAAAGAAGAGACTGGAAGAACCATGGAGGTCTATGTAGATGACATGCTAGTGAAAATCAAAATAGAAGAACAACACATTGAACATCTGAAAAAATGCTTTTCTATCATGAGAAAATATGGGATGCGGTTGAATCCCGAGAAGTGTACCTTTGGTGTGAAAGGAGGCAAGGTACTTGGCTATATGGTCATTGAAAGAGGCATCTGTGCCAATCCAGAAAAGATCAAAGCCATTCTCGATTTGCCGCAACCTAAGACTATCAATGAGGTCTAACAGCTCATAGGACGAGTAATGTCCGTAAGTCGCTTCATATCAAGATCAGCTAAAAAGAACTTGTCGTTCTTCAAAATCTTGAGGAAAGGGGACATGTTTGAATGGACTAAGGAGTGTGAAGAGGCCTTTGATAGTTTGAAGAACTATCTCTTCTCACCACCTCTCTTATCCAAACCAGTTGAAGGAGAACCTTTGTACTTATATCTGGCCGTCACATATGAGGCAATGAGCTCTGTACTGGTTAGGATTCAAGCTAACGATCATATGCCATTCTACTACTTAAGTAAGGCTCTCGCTGGTGCTGAAACCAGATATGTCAAGATTAAGAAGCTAGCATATGTTCTAGTTTACACCGCACGGCGATTGAAGCCATACTTCAACTCTCATAGGATCGTGTTTCTTACAGGAGAACCCTTAAGGCAAGTCCTAGGTAAGCCAGATTAGTCCGGGCGCTTATCAAAATGGGCAATCAAGCTGAGTGAGTACGACATTGGGTATCAGGCTTCGTCAGCCAAGAAAGCCCAAATCTTAGCTGACTTTTTGGTCGATTATCCTGAGAAGGATGACGAAAGAGCCAAAAATCAACAAAAGGAAGTTGAGTGTCTAATGATAACCCATGATACAACTTAGTCCAAACAAGTGAGAGGCATGAACAAAGAAGCACAAATGGAAAACTTTCAGGATGCCTAGTTCGTGGGCTACCATCAAGAACCTATGTCCAACTCTCTCAGAGTGAGACACATGTTCCTCGTAGATGATATTCCTGATACTTTAGTCCCTGCAACCTTCGTCAGGAAGCAGGATGAGACTCCCCAGGAAGAGAACATGGAGACATATGTTGACACCCAGGTTCTTACTCCCGAAATCAAGACACAAGACAAAGATACTTTGATACTACAAGTGGATGGATCCTCCACCGATAGATAGGGAGGAATCAGAATCCATATCAAGAGTCACAAAAGAGCTGAGTTAGACTATGCTATAACACTTGACATTAAAGTAACCAACAAAATAACCCAAAAATCTCAGCAGCCGAGCTCCAAACTCGAAACCCTAACCATGTCGTTGGTTGCAAATGAAGAGTTCCAAAACATCCTCCGTATCCAGAACACGAATGTCGATGGGAAGCAGAAAATTGTTGGTCCAGATAATGGCAAAGTAAAAGACTGGGGGGGGGGGGGGGTGAATAGTCTTTTAAAACTTTTGTCGATAAAAACTATTTCTCAGATATATGTGTAGATATCTGATACTTAGATTCAGAGCGCGGAAGACTTAAGATAGATAAGTGCAGAAACAGTTAAAGTGTGTGTGTGTGTTGCTGAAAAGTAAGTACAGAAAAGTAAATAACACAACAAGTATAGTGGTATCTGGAGGTGGCGTAATCCTCCAACTAATCCACTTCGGTCTTCCAAAGACCTAGAATTCACTAGAATAGATAATTGAGGTCACCTTACAAAAATCCTATTCTAAGATTCCTTAAACAAATGGTTCCCAACCAAATGTTCCCCGGCTTTCACAGCCAAGTACTTCCCGTACTCATAAACCTTTTTGAGCTATTCCCTAGCTTCCCAAGCTAAGTACTTCCTGTGCTCAATAACCTTGGAGTTATTCCTTAGTTTCTCAAACTAAGTACTTCCTGTACTCCACGCCAGTGATGGTGTTGGTTTTGGTTTGAGTTGTCAGATGAGCTTCTTTAATAACTTTTCAGTTAATCAGATAGCTCTGTGAATCAAGTATACTTAATACACTTTTCAATGTATGGTATCTTGTTCTTTTTACTGACCCAAGTCTTAGATAAATGTTCTAGAGAATGAATCTCAGATACTTGATCTTTCAATTCAACTCTTTCACAGATAGCTGTGCTTGTTTAGGATCAGGACACTTAGAACTTTAGTGCTACTTAAGATCAAGAGCTTTGGTCGCAACAGAAAGCTTGAGGATAAGTAGTTTGCTTTGAGAGAGTAAGACGTTCAGCGTGTTTATGGAGTTCAAGGTGTTCAGTGTGTCTTCTCAAGCAGTCTAAGTGTTGATATTTATAGATGAATTTGAGTGCCGTTTGAATAGTATCCATAGTTTAAATCAAATTCAAACTATTGATATTTGTGTATAGTACTGTAGCAAGTTTGTCTTCTTCTTCAGAAGCTACCGTTGCTTTTGTTCAGACATCTCTGTCCGTGCATTTAATGCATTGTACTATACTTTTGTCCTGTAGTGCCAACGGAACTATGCTTTGTATCAGAGACAACCTTGATCAGATTTCTCTGATTCTTTGCACGTTCTTATCTTTAACTTCAGATACCACTTTTATTGAAACAGCTTTGTTTGCAATATATATATATATATATATATATATATATATATATATATATTTCTTTTTCAGAAATGTGGTTAAAGCTCAAGGTATCTGAGAATAGATATCTGTGGACACTTTCCTTATTTTCAGATAGACCTTTTATTTCTCAGATATCTCTTGTGACACAGTTTGTTTAAAACTATTCGTGTCTTCAAGATATCTGGCCAAGGTATCTGTAAAACTGTTTCAGTAATCTTGTGCAGTCTTCAAATCTTCAATGTCGTTGAACTTGTTCTGCTTGGATGTCTTCTTCTTGGTCTTCTCTTCATAAAATAAAAAATACATTTTGAGACCTAACATCCTATACAAGATTAGCTAGACTATCATACTTAGTGGGTTTCCTCTTTTACAATGTTCAAGTGAACCAAGAGTACTAATCACCTTTCTGAGACTAAGATAAGTCATCATGTTGCTGATCAAAATCTAAACAGATATTTCTAACAAAATATCTAACAAATTTCCCCCTTTTTGATCAGTCAACGATGACTATCTGACCTATTACAAATCTGGATGAGTGAACAATCCACCACTTAATCATTTCTCAAGATCTTTCAATTCATTCAATTAGGTGCAGAAAGTAAACATCAATCAAATCACAAGGTGTGATCTTTGCTGACAAGTTATCTTTTATAGAATACTTTCTGAGAGTAAGTTCTTCAGATAAGTTACAAAGAAAGATTATAGATAACTTCAATGCATAAAACAATTTAGCTCAGTCAGCAAAAATACAAAAATACATAGTAAATTAGGACAACAGGAGTAGCCAAGCTCCAAGTAAACATCCTAATAGACTAGTCTTCAAGTCTTCAATCTCTTCAAGTCTTCAACAGTATTTCTATGGATCAGTCTGCTAATTTCCTATCTCCAAACCTTTTGATGTCATCAGAATAATCATAGAGAAGTGTTCTGACGAGCATCTCAGTGTCTCTGGCAAATCCACAGACCTCTTTGTAGGTTTTGGTAGGATTTTTCTTGACAAAATGTTTGACCCACAGATACTTTCCCCACTTCCAGGCGTGCTCTATTCTGATATCTGAAAGCTTGAAGTATTCGTAGATAATCCTCATATATCTGATGTCACCCTTGTATTGATCTTCAGTTAGATAGAACGACTCATAGGGTTCCACAGCGAGTCTTGATCTTGTGCCTGTTCCTGTGATATTGATTACATGCACATCATCTGGCTTTCCATATGGACATTCATCAGAGAGGTCCTTTCTCATGGCTTCAGTTCTCTTGACAACTTCAAAATCCAACCAGGCTTTAATGTGATTGGTGTTGATCAAGGTTGGCTTATCTTTTCTCCATGCCATAAGTTGTTTATGGATTGGTTCTGGAAATCTTGAATTTACCAGTAGATGCTTAAGTTCCAGAATCCAATAGCCATTTTTCTGATTGATGCACCTGTGGACAGAGGAATCATTGTCATTCTTCACATACTCTATTTTGGCTTCTTCTGGCCTGAGTGGAAGTTGACTTTTTCTTTGCTCACTCTCGATCTGTTCCTTCTCATCTTGAATTCTCTTTGGGGTTGTTGCTTGAAGAACCACCTGGATAGACTTGGTATTTCGGAGGGTGTTTTAGCTGCTAGGGGCTTTGCAGCTATGGGCTCAGTTAGGCTTTAATTTTCCTTTTTCTGTGAAGAGGAGCTTCATCTTCATCAGTTTCCTCATCATCATCAAGATTAAATCTTGTGAGAGTTTTACAGCCTTCTTCATTGCCCAGGGACTTGATTTGGCCTTCTTCTTTTCTTGGAAGATTCATCAATCCCTTTAACTGTCTTCTCCTTGGAGCCTTGGTACTCCTTGGAGGTTTACGTGCCATGGCCCTTGTTATCATTGTAGTTCCTTGATGGGTTTACGGAAGCGGCTACTATTTGCAAAGCGACTTGGCTTGAGGAGGGTTCGTTGATTACGAGTGGTGGTGGGAAGTTTTCATGTTTCTTCTTCCTCTCGAGCACTGACTCAGATTTCTTCTTGTTTTCTTCTCCTTCTTCCCATTCCCGACTTTGAGGTCCAGTTGTACACTCTTTCCCCTTAGTCATTGTTGGTGACTCGGTCTCATAAAAGAATCGAGAGAGAGTTAAAATGCCCTTGCAAATAATTGTGGCGTGACCAACTTCGAAGTTGACTTTGAGCTCCTGATTTTGCTTGATAAGTCCATTGTCCTTATCAGTGAGCTCTGCCAATGGGCCTAGGATGGCATCTGCTTTTCCAGCAGTGTAACTTGCCTCTTGGAAAGCTTTTTCAGCTAAAGACGCATCATCGTCCCTTATCATTCCCAGATCTTTCTGAGCAATGACTATGCTAGTTGTTCTCTGAGTGACGAGCTCAGTGAACTTTTTCATTTCGGAGGGGATGGAGGCAATTACTTCCTTGTTCTGTGAAGACATCTCCTTTTTCAGATGAGCCAGTACTTAGTATCTGTTCATGTATTCATGGGAGTGGACATTTGGCAGTTTGCTGAAAGTTTCAGGAGCAATCAGTTTCCTTTTCAAGTGTGAAACAGCTAGATGTTCATTGCGATGCTCTACCAAAGTATTGTCTTCTTCATCATCTGAGTAATCAGCCCAGTGATCTTCATCCTCTTGGACATTCTCATCGATTGTGTCGAGTCCAGCAACCATCTCAGAGATTGGTTTCTTCCCTTTTTGGGAGGAGGATGGTACTTCTTTTGAAGATGATGCAGCCTTAGCATCATGCTTAATTTCAGATACTTCTTCAGTATCGAGTTCTTTGGTGATGGCATTTACAGCATCCTGTAGCTCTTTAGCCTCAGAGTAAGCAATCATCTCTTGCAGATATTGATCTTGGAGTTGGTCAAGCTTATCTCTGGATTTAGCTATCTGGTCTTCTAGTTGAAGATGGAGCTGTTGTTCTTCTTCCAACAGTTGTCTGAGTTGAGCAGTTCTGGATTGAGTATTCAACAATTTCTGAGTGATTTCCTCGGAATCCTCAACTACTTGTTCAGTATTAACCTTTTGTTGGGAAGATGGATGAGTTGACTTTTGAGGAGATGGAGACGAAGATTTTTGTGCTTTCCTCTCAGTTTGCTTTTCAGCAGTTGAGGCATGATTTCTTTGTGAAATTCCTCCGGTCCCACAGTGCGAGGCATCATCATCATCCTTTTTATCAGATCATCCTTTTGGTGATGGTCGTGGGAGGTTCATCAAGTCGTTTCGTTTATCTCTTCCTCCTCATCATCTTGAGATACAAGATTGATCACTTGAGAATAGTGATCTTACGCCCATTAAACTCTTCTTGTTCGGAAGGTATAAATTGCGAGTGCAGGGCGAATGCTTGAATGCCATCTGTAATCTTGTCGACCATCACTGCTCAAAGGCTTGTATCAAATCAGGCGCCACTTCTCTAGAGAAATCCTTATGCAATAGAGTCGCAACTATGTATTGTTCGGTAGGGAACATTGCATGGATATATGTCTCCAAGTCAAGAGCTCGTGCTCGTCTGGTTGGTTGATCTGTGATTCTCAATATTTAAGAGAGATCAGAGCACCTTAACCGTTGCCATTTCTTGAAGCATTGAATATGCTTTGGCAGGGTTTGAGCTTTGAAGAAGGGAAGTAGGTCCCTTTTCTCATCATTGGGAGCCTGCTTTGCACTCGTTTGAGCCTGAAAGAAAGAGTTTTGAGTGAGCTTCAAAACTTTTGTAGATATCTGAGTAGAAGTGTAGTTTAGTTTCTGAGTTACCTGAGTAAGTACTTCAGGCTTAGAGACTTGTGCTACTGAGACAATTGGTGTCTCAGATATCTTGTTGTGAGGTGGAGACTTGGAAGTTTGGTCCTCATCAACCTTTCTTTCTTGAACCTGAGAATTAATATTAATACAATACTTAGGAAATTATTTGAAAGAATTTGTGCAAAAATGCTTTAATGAGTTCTGAGTTTTGGACTTACTTCCTCAATAGGAAGCTCAGAGTCATTTTTCTCAGAAACTTTCTCAGTTTCTGGTATTCTTTCATGTGATGTTGCCTTGGGAGCTTCATCAATTTCCATTGATGCAGGGGGTGTCGCAACTTTTTCCCTTTGCATTTCTACTTCTGAATGAGCCTGTAAGTAGAAAGTATTGAATATTTTTAGAAGAAGTTTAAGATAACCCATGATGAAGAATACTTATCACTGATTTTTCATGTACCTTCATGCTAGAAGGCTCAATGATGTGTTCTTCAGAAACCTTGTCGGTCTCTGGGTTTGTCTCTGACATTTCTGCCTTATCTTCCTCTTTCTCAGTTGGAGCCTGTTAGAAACATTTACTTTAAATGATTAGGCACATAGACAAATGACTGAAAAGTGTTATCTTAAGAATCAATTATCACCTGTGGTACAGGCTCAGATTTCTTAAGAGGCGAGGTTGGGGTAACCTCCTTCTCAGTTTCTGAGGCAAGCTTTCCAGCTTCCTCTTGTTTCTGTGTTTCTAACTCAGCCTGTAACAAAGAATTTTTATATAAGTAACAAGATATACAAGCATAAAATTTTTTTCACAAGGTCGGAGTTAAACCATTCAGCTACCTGAGCATTGTCAGGCTGATTGGTCTCTGGAACTTGTGACCCTTTTATACTTTGGTCTTCTTGTTCCAGTACAGCTTCTTTGTTTGAAGTTTTAGGTACTTCACACCTTTCCTGAGTGTGCAACTCAGTTGCCTCCCCTGGTTGATCATTCTGAGTAGATGTCTCAGTTTGATCCCTCTCATTGAGTTGGGGAACCTGCTCTTTTGCAGGATTTTCTTCAGCATACTGTATTGCTGGTAATTTGAAATGGAGTTCATTTACCATTTCATCAACCACTTGTGGCTGTTATGTTTGTGGTTGTTGTAGTTGTTTGGAAGCAGAAGATCGGTCAGTAGAGTGTTCTTCCAGATTTTTAGATGTGGCATTTCCATCAGCATCTGCCAGCACTAAATTACCACTCATCAGGGCTTTTTGAAGTTGTGCGTAAGAAACGTTCCCTGATGATGTGTTTGCACCAACAACCTTTGCTATAGGTGCTTGTTCAGCAACCTGACGTGTAGGTTCTTCTTCAGAAACCTTATCACCAGTTACTGTTACAGTAACCTTAGCCCTCTTTGTTCTTTCTAGGACTTGAGAGATGATTAGTTCATCATTTTCATCGTCAGAGCTCTCATGAGCATTGGGAACTGATTGGTCCATAATTCCTGCTATTTCTGCAGATAGGGCTTAGTGTTTTTCACCACTTTTGGCAGTATTTATGAGTTCATCAGCAAGGCTTTCTGTAATAGTCTTCACATTTCTGAAAGCACTTTCTCTTGCTGAGTCTACTTGTTCAGTAGATGATAACTCGTTTGCAGCATTGATGAGTTGATCTGCCTTTATCAGTTCATCGGCAAGGCCTGCAGATATCTGAGAATCGACAACCTCAATGGGTGTGTCTTCTGATTTGCCAACAGACTTCTTTCTTGATGTTCTGGGCTTCTTGGTCGCAACCTTTTCTTCAGATACCTTTTCAGACTTTCGCTTCTTAGAACCTTTCTGAGACCCAGCAACCTTTTTCATTATGTTCGTATAGTCATATTTGTAGAGTAGGTTACTGTTGGCGATTTCAGCCGTCTCTCTGAGCTCAATGCCAAGCTTTTCCAGCAAGTAGCATATCTTCAGACCATAGCCTACTGTGGCCTTTGGCTCAGCTAGTCCTTTGGCGATCTTAGGCTCGAAGCCTTGAATCTTCTTCACAAACTTCATGAAGGCGTACTTTCCCTAGTTAAAAGGGTTTTCCAGCCTTTTGTTTTGTTGATTCAGCAAGAACATCATGATCCATCGTTCTTGGCTTATCTGGTCAGCACCTCCTTGTAGACCATCAAAGCATCTGTGAAGAATGCAAGCCAATACATCCCAGTGAACCATCAGATGTCTGGTTCGGATGTCAGCAAGCTTGTACTCAGTGGGTCTATTTGATTTTTCAAGATCACACACGTCACTGTACAATTGTTTAACACCTTCAAGGAGATCATCATCCTTGGTGTTTATTTCAAAATCCTTTCCAAGATTTTGAAACTCAAACAACTTACAGAAAGTTGTTAAGTCCAGAAGGATTTTCTTTCCTTAGACTGAGGTTTTGACAGACACTATTGCAGTGCCTTCAGAAACACAGGAAATTATCCTGGAGTTGTTGTAGAATTCCAACACATCGAGTGATGAAATTCCACTTGGGCGAGCAGATAGAAATCCCTTGATTTGTGCCTTTTCAAGCATGTCAAGAATCAGCTTTCTGTCGGCTTGGTTCTCTATTGCAGCCGTGAGGTATTCCTCAACCATGGCACCACCCCAAATCATTCTGTGATTTGAAGTCCAATGGTCAGGATTAAAATCTCCTACCAGTAGGTTGTTCACAATAACCAACTCTGGTGCTTGCTTTTCAGCAGTACCAGTGGAGGATTGAGATTTCTGTGTGGAAGAATTCTTTGGGGCCATCTCTTTATATAGTGTAGGGAATTTGGATTGGTGTTTGAAAGAGATTTGATTCAGTAATTCTTTGCAGAAAAACTTAATCTTGATTTGCAGAGATTGTAGAAGGTTTGCAGAGAATCAAGAGAAGGTTTTGCTATTTTTGTGTAAGTCGGAATTTTGGATTAGGCGAAAGTGATTTCTTTTGCCAAAATCCTATATATATAGCAATAGAATCTCAACAGACAAATACATACAAATTGATTTTGTGTGTACGTATCTGTGATTTGCAAGCAGGCGTGAGCAAAAGCTAGTTCGGCATTAAATGCAAAGTGGGCTTTGTCAGAATTTTTACAGTCCACTATTTACTGTGAATTAATTTCCACCGTATAGATCAAACGCTTAATTTCATCAAGGGTCACCATTGCTTCTTCAGCAATGATCACAATCAACAAGTGTAATTGTGCCCATTTAATGAATTTTGGCTATTAGCTATCTGTATCACGTTTTTGTATGACCAAGAACACTGTTTGTATCTGAATCTGTCTTATACTTAGGATTTTTCCAAGTTTTTCATCAAGATAGAAATAATGCGAATTTCAAGAGAGTAGTTGACTGCAGATAGTTGTACTATTATCCTTTGTGTTCCCCATTTATAGAGTGATTCAGATATCTGAGTTCCCGTCTCAGAGATCTTAAGTTGTCTTTTTGCTCTTTAGCCTTTTTGACTTCTGGATACCCGTTCCAGATTTCTCTTTTCTCTTCTCTGGATGCCCGTTCCAGATACCTCTTCTCTGGATGCGCGTTCCAGATTCCTGAACTTTTTCAGTTCAATGGTAGTTCCATTAGTCCAAGACTATGTCTTAAGGCTAAGAATCTACTTTTTTGTAGTGGCTTAGTGAAGATATATGCAAGTTGGTCTTCAGTGCCAAACTTGAGTATCTCTATATTGCCTTTTTCAACATGGTCTCTGATGAAGTGATGTCTAACATCAATATGCTTTGTTCTGGCATGAAATTTAGGATTCTGTGTAATCGCAATAGCACTTGTGTTGTCACAGAAAATGGGAGTTTTCTCTTCATCGAGTCCATAGTCTTTAAGTTGTTGTTGTATCCACAGAATTTGTGTTGCACAACAACCAGCAGCAATATATTCAGCCTCTGTGGTAGAAGTTGCAATTGAGTTTTTCTTCTTGCTAAACCACGAGATAAGTCTAGTACCCAGAAACTAACAAGTTCCTGAGGTGCTTTTCCTATCAAGGAGTGATCCAGCATAATCAGCGTCTGAGTACCCAGCTAAACTCAATCCGCTTTCTTTAGGATACCACAATCCTACATCTACTGTACCTTTTACATACCTTAATATTTTCATAGCAATGTTGTAGTGTGTTTGCATCGGTTTATGCGAAATCTAGCACACACTCCAACAACATATTGAATATCAGGTCTACTTGCAGTGAGGTAAAGTAGTGAACCTATCAATTTCCTATACTTATGTTCTTCAACACTCTTGTCTGATTCAGTATAGGTCATTTTGGTTCCAATGCTCATAGGTATCTTAGCATTCTTTTCAGAAGGCTTAAGATTGAATTTTGTGAGCATATCTTTTGCATACTTTGTTTGACTAATGAATATTCCATCATTGAGTTGCTTGACTTGCAATCCTAGAAAATAATTCATTTCTCCCATCATGCTCATCTCAAACTTACTTTTCATGAGATTTGCAAAGTCATTACAAAGTTGCTTGTCCTTAGATCCAAATATGATGTCATCAACATGTACTTGAACTAAGAGTAGTTTCCCATCATGATTTAAGGTAAATAAAGTTTTATCAACTTCACCTTTCTTGAAACCACTTCCCAGAAGGTATTTGGCCAAAGTGTCATACCATGCTGTTGGAGCCTATTTCAGTCCATACAGAGCTTTCTGTAGTTTATAGACCATTCTACTTTCTGAGGAAACTTCAAAGCCAGGTGGTTGCTCAACATAAACTTCTTCTACAATTTCACCGTTCAAGAATGCACTTTTGACATACATCTGATAAACTTTAAAATCTTTTATGAGCTGCAACTGGTGCATATGACTCATCAAAATCTAAGCCTTCAGTCTGGGTAAATCCTTAGCAACCAATCTTGCTTTGTTTCTGGTTATTTCACCAGATTCAATCATGTTGTTTCTGAAAACCCATTTAGTTCCAATCACAGATATTCCTTCCACAAATAGAACTAGTTTCCAGACTTTGTTTCTCTCAAATTGATCCAACTCTTCTTGCATTGCAGAGATCCAGTCTTGGTCTCCTAATGCTTCTTCTATATTTTTAGGTTCAATTTTTGAGATGAAACATCCAAAGAGAGAATTAGCATTTTCAGCTATTGCTCTCCTAGTCCTAACACCTTGATTAATTGGTCCAATCACATCTTTTGCAGGATGATCCTTGATCCATCTCATCATAGGTTTAGTGCTAGTAGGATCAATATCCAAATGATTTGAATGTGAATCACTGGGATTTTGATTTGATACTTTTTCAGTATCTAAGACATTTTGCTCCTCAGAAGGGCACTTAATGTCTGACACTTGTTCAGTGTTTGAGCTATCTGGAACATGTCTTTCAGAGAGATTATTTCCAGAGATAGCTTCATGATGAATATCTTCAGTTTCCATTTCTTCATCATGTTTGTGAGTCATCTTGTTGTTACTAGGCATATCAAGCTTTTCTACGTCAGAGTCATCCTCACTTTCCATAATGATGTTTCTCCTTTCTGAGGACTCTTCTTCAAAATCCCTCAACATTAGTTCTTTGAACCTTTCTGAGAGTTCATCATTAGGAGGTGTTTTCTTACTTCCTTCATAGAATACAACATGAACTGATTCTTCAATTTTCTTTGTTCTTTTGTTGTAAATTCTGTAGGCTTTGCTAATCGTGGAATAACCAAGAAATACACCTTCATCTGCCTTTGGTTGAAATGTTTTCAGATAATCTTTTCCATTGTTTAGAACAAAACATCTACAACCAAATACTCTCAGATGTTTGATATTAGGGGGTCTACCAACCAAGATTTCATAAGGGGTCTTGTCATGGTGTTTGTTTATCAAACATCTGTTCTTAGTGTAGCAGTGTGTTTCTGACTTCAACCCAATAAACTTCACTTATTTCGATTAATTAGCATTGTCCTTGCAGCTTCTTTAAGGGTTCTGTTTTTCCTTTCTGCAACACCATTTTGTTGAGGTGTTCTTACAGAGGAAAGTTGGTGTTGTATACCTTTGCAGGTACAAAACTCTTTTATGTACTGGTTGACAAACTCAGTACCATGATGCTACGATTGCAGATACCTTGTCATTTTCATGACTTCAAGCTTTTTCAACAAGTTTGGTATCTCCACCCTGGCATCAGATTTGTGTTTCAGAAATACAACCCAAGTGAATCTTGAGAAGTCATCTACAACAACCAGACCATATTTCTTTCCTACATAACTAGTTACAGATGATTCAGAAAGATCCATATGTAGTAGTTGTAGTGGTCTAACACTAGAGTGTCTAGTTTTGGACTTGAAAGAGATTTTGGATTGTTTCCCCCTCTGACATGCAGAACAGATACCATCCTTTCTGAAAGATGTTTTGGGAAGGCCAACCACTAACTCTTTCTTGGCAAGTTTGTTCAGAGTTTTGAAATTCAAGTGACTCATTCTTTTGTGCCATAACGGTAGCTCTTACGTGTGACCAGATTGACTCACCATGAGACATTCTTGATTGTGGCGGATGCCCAATCGGCAACATAAAGATCGCCTTTCATGACAACCAAGACTGCTGCTTTGACTCATTGTCAATTAGTTTGCGATATTTTGCTTTGAATTTTCTGATAAAACCTTTGTTTGCAAAGCGGCTCATGCTAAATAGATTATATTTCAAATCCTTAACATGTAATACGTCAGTGATTGTTAATGTTCCCAATTTGACGTTGCCAAATCCCAGAGAGGGATTTAATTCTCCTCCAGCAAATCTGATATATGGTCCTGTGTTGCAAGCTTTGTAATCGACCAGATTTGCTTTGTCTCCTGTCATGTGCTTTCCGCATCCACTATTAAATATCCATTGTGCTTTAGTCCAGGAAGCATTCTGCACACAATAGGGAACAGGAGATTAGGTTCTCAATTTACAGTTGGAACCATCAGGACTAAACAATCTTCCAGTAGGAATCCATTTTTGAATGAATTTCCTTGGAACATTCTTTTGTCTGATAGGAACATAAGGAGGAAATCTAATTGAATGATTATCATTATTAAGAATTATTTTCTTCCTTGGTGTGTTCCTAGGTGCTCCATTTGGTGCTTTCAGATACCTGTCAGGTTTCTGAGTTTGCTTTTCAGCAAACTTAGCTTTCCTTGCCAGATTTCTTCTAGCCCTAGCATTCAGATTTTCAGTGGCTTGATTTAACTTCCACTTCTGATAATTGCTTTGAGCAATTCTAGCCTTTAGCCATCGTTCTTGCTCCTGTTTGTATTTATGAGCAAGTTGTTTCCCGTTGTCTTTATAGCCAATACCGTTTCGAGCACTTGAAGCTATCTGAGATCTTTTCTCAGCAGCTTTGCTAGTCTCTGGTTGATCCAATTTCTTTCCAGAAAAAGTGTCATGAGAGAATTTGCCAGCTCCTGCAATTCTACCCTTTTGAGAGACATAGCACTGTGGGTGTTTACACTTTTCGGTGTTGTGTTTCTTTTCGAGACGTGCCAACAGTTTTGTTTTTGACTTGTTTTTCCCACAAAGGTTTAGTCATATGCCTTTCCTTTGTCAACAATCTTTGTCTTCGACCGATACTATAGATTGCATGGGAACCATCTTCTTTGAGTACTTACAAATGTTCTTCTTTCCTCACTCTTATTCAGAGTGATAGAACAATCTCTGTGTATTCGTCCAAGTCCTTTCTTTTACGAAGGATCTCTTAAGTAAGATTGTACTTGAAGAGTGTCACTAGCTCGCATATGATTGAAAAGATAATTCTTTCTTTTCGAGTTCCTTGTTCTCGAAGAAGATCTTCATATTTCTTTTCGTAATTCACCATTGCTTCTTTATGTGACTTTTTAGTCTCGGATATCGAGCTTTGAGAAATGCATTTTAGCATCCTTTTCTCGATATCTTAACTAATTGAGAATTTTCCTTTGCAAGAGAATTCTTTTCTTCTTCAAGATTTTCGGCTCTAGCTCGGATCATTAGAAATTCTCTTTCATAGATGTCAAGATCTTTCCGAGATTTTCTAAATCTTTTATTTCTTCTTCATCACTTTCATAAGTATAACAAGAAGTATGTGTTACCTCATCACCATAAGATGATTTCTATGTTAGAGATGTCGGACCGTCAATCTCAAAGAACTCACACATTTCATTCTTCTTGAGGCGAAGTCGATTATATCATGAGTAATTCCACATAATTACGGTGATGGTAAGGTTGAGTCATCTGAATTGTCATCTTGAATCATCTCAAAGTTTAGAGCATCCGATTGAGTTTGGATTTTCTTTCTTTCTTGATTAATAAAGCTTTACGGCTTCTTCGAAGATTCTTCTATCTTTCTTGTCACCGTCCTTAGTTTGTTGAAGGCGGGACAATCCTTCTTGAAGTGACGGGTTTACGACAATAGAAGCGGATATCGTTTCCAATTTCTACTTCCTCGATTACATGATGCTTTACGAAATGGCTTGTTCATGAGCTTTGCATATTTATGTACTGGTGATAGTTTGAGCCTAGATGCTTTTTCAGCTTCTCTTTGGCTTTTCTTCTCTCAATTTCTCGACTGACATATTTGCTCATTTGCTTTGCAGCAAGAGCATCCTCAGTCTCTTCCTTGCTTTTCTTCTTTTCAGAAGTTGCTTGAGCAACTAGAGCAATATTCTGCAACTTTTCAGTTGTTTGTTCTCTTTGTGTTGTCTCATAATCAACCGTAGCAAGATGTGAGAAGAGTTCCACTGGAGTGATATTTGGCATTCCTTGGTTAAAATAAAAGAATTTAGTATGCTCCCAGTTGTGGTTAAGACTTCTGACAATAGTCTTAATCTTTTCTGACTAGGAGTATCTGTTGCTTTCCCCAAGTGCTGCCATATCACTCATGAGAGTGGTAAATCTGAAATCAAGTTCTTCCAGAGTTTCAGTGGGTCCTTGTTTGAAATTTTGAAATTTCAACTTGAGAACTTCGAACTTGTTTTCTTTGGTTTTCTCAGTTCCGGCACAGATTTCTTCAATCAGTTGCCAGGCAACTTTCGCTGTTTAAGCACCCCAAAGTTTACAATGTATGTGCTCAGGTGTTGATCTGATGATGATATTACGAGCTTGACCATCCAGACGATTTCTCTTGGCATCTTTCGATATCCAGAGTTCTCTGGGCTTTGGTTCGTAAATAACTTGACTAGTAGATCTCCCACTTGTTGACGCATCAGTTTGTGAAGATCCTTCGCTTTGATCTCTGTCTCTACCATTAGAAACCTCCATGACTTGTTTAAGTTATTGAATAACTATTGGGCCATTCTTTATCACTTCGATCATTTCGTCACTTATGGCTTCAAGGTGGAGCATCATGTTATTTTTCCATTTCTCGTAGTTCTCTGGTTTGAGAATGGGTGCATCACTCAGAGACATTCCTGCGCACTTAACACACAAATTAAATAGTCCTCGAAAATGGACAAAGTTCCTTCACCTATCTGGGGATCTAGGTTCAGTGCAGAAGGCTTGTGAACCTCCTGCTCTGATACCACTTGTTGGTCCAGATAACGGCAAAGTAAAAGACTAGAGGGGGGGTGAATAGTCTTTTAAAACTTTTGTCGATAAAAACTATTTCTTAGATATCTGTGTAGATATCTGATACTTAGATTCAGAGCGTGGAAGACTTAAGATAGATAAGTGTAGAAACAGTTAAAGTGTGTGTGTGTGTGTTGCTGAAAAGTAAGTACAGAAAAGTAAATAACACAGCAAGTATAGTGGTATCTGGGGGTGGCGTAATCCTCCAACTAATCCACTTCGGTCTTCCAAAGACCTAGAATTCACTAGAATAGATAATCGAGGTCACCTTACAAAAATCCTATTCTAAGATTCCTTAAACAAATGGTTCCCAACCAAATGTTCCCCCTGAGTTGTTCCCCGGCTTTCCATGACCAAGTACTTCATGCTCGAAACCTTTTTGAGCTATTCACTAGCTTCCCAAGCTAAGTACTTCATGTGCTCAATAACCTTGGAGTTATTCCTTAGTTTCTCAAACTAAGTACTTCCTGTACTCCACGCCAGTGATGGTGTTGGTTTTGGTTTGAGTTGTCAGATGAGCTTCTTTAATAACTTTTCAGTTAATCAGATAGCTCTGTGAATCAAGTATACTTAATACACTTTTCAATGTATGGTATCTTGTTCTTTTTACTGACCCAAGTCTTAGATAAATGTTCTAGAGAATGAATCTCAGATACTTGATCTTTCAATTCAACTCTTTCACAGATAGCTGTGCTTGTTTAGGATCAGGACACTTAGAACTTTAGTGCTACTTAAGATCAAGAGCTTTGGTCGCAACATAAAGCTTGAGGATAAGTAGTTTGCTTTGAGAGAGTAAGACGTTCAGCGTGTTTATGGAGTTCAAGGTGTTCAGTGTATCTTCTCAAGCAGTCTAAGTGTTGATATTTATAGATGAATTTGAGTGCCGTTTGAATAGTATCCGTTAGGCTTAAATCAAATTCAAACTATTGATATCTGTATATAGTACTGTAGCAGGTTTGTCTTCTTCTTCAGAAGCTACCGTTGCTTTTGTTCAGACATCTCTGTCCGTGCATTTAATGCATTGTACTATACTTTTGTCCTGTAGTGCCAACGGAACTATGCTTTGTATCAGAGACAACCTTGATCAGATTTCTTTGATTCTTTTGCACGTTCTTATCTTTAACTTCAGATACCACTTTTATTGAAATAACTTTGTTTGCAATATATATATATATATATATATATATATATATATATATATATATATATATATATATATATATACATATATATATATATATATATATATATATATATATATATATATATATATATATATATATATATATATATATTTCTTTTTCAGAAATGTGGTTAAAGCTCAAGTTATCTGAGAATAGATATCTGTGGACACTTTCCTTGTTTTCAGATAGACCTTTTATTTCTCAGATATCTCTTGTGACACAGTTTGTTTAAAACTATTCGTGTCTTCAAGATATCTGGCCAAGGTATCTGTAAAACTGTTTCAGTAATCTTGTGCAGTCTTCAAATCTTCAATGTCGTTGAACTTGTTCTGCTTGGATGTCTTCTTGTTGGTATTCTCTTCATAAAATAAAAAATACATTTTGAGACCTAACATCCTATACAAGATTAGCTAGACTATCATACTTAGTGGGTTTCCTCTTTTGCAATGTTCAAGTGAACCAAGAGTACTAATCACCTTTCTGAGACTAAGATAAGTCATCATGTTGCTGATCAAAATCTAAACAGATATTTCTAACAAAATATCTAACAAATTTCCTAACAAAAATCATGTTCGCCCTGACCTCCATCAAGGGTATTGGGCGTCGGTTCGCGAATATTGTCTGCAAGAAAGCTGATGTCGACATGAACAAAAGAGCTGGGGAGCTCTCAAACGCTAAGATCGATAGTCTGATGACTATTGTGGCTAATCCATGTCAATTTAAGATACCAGATTGGTTCTTGAATAGAAAGAAAGACTACAAGGATGGCAAATTCTCGTAGGTCACATCCAATGCTCTTGACATGAAGCTTAGGGATGACTTGGAGAGACTCAAGAAAATTAGGAATCATCGTGGTTTGAGGCATTACTGGGGCCTCCGAGTCCGTGGACAACACACCAAGACAACCGGATGCCGAGGTGAAACTGTGGGTGATCTTCTCCCCAAATTACATCATGGAGCTTTTTGTTCTGATTCTGGTTTTAGGATCTTGTCCCTGAATGATAATATTTATGTTCGGTTAATTTTACTGTTAACAATCAGAATTCTGTGAGGCAAAGGATTTTATTTTGGTCACTATTGTTTCAATCTTTGTTGTGCTCCATTAGACTTTGCTTGCAATTGGTTCTTTTGGATCTGAAAAAAAAAAAAAAAACAATGAAGCTGAATATGAGGTGCTTCTTATTGGATTACGGATGTCAAGATCACTCCAAGTCAAAAGAATCAAAGCATATACTGACTCGCAGCTTGTTGAATCCCAATTTTCGGGGTCTTTTGCTACTAAAGGGCCAACCATGATAAAATACTTGGAGCTATTCAAGAAAGAAGTAGAACACTTCGAAGAGTTCACATTGTAAAGATTTGTAAGAGAATCGAATGAGAAAGCAGATGCACTCTCCAAGTACACTTCTGCTTCAGGAGCACTTGACATGAGGAGCATCATTCTATTGACTCAAGACCTCATCACTCATGAATTCTAGCCTTATGATTCTAACTTTGAACAGTGAGCAAAACTGAATGACAGACATTTTTATCTATCTTAAAGATAGGTCCTTACCAGGAGATCCTAAAGAAGCAAGGAGAATCCTGTGCAGAGCACAAGGGTACTTTATCCTTGGTGATGATCTTTACAAGAAGTCCTTCAGCGGCATTCACCTAAGATGCCTCAGACCCCAGGAAGCCAGAACTTCCCTAGAAGAAATCCATATTGGAAGTTGTGGAAGTCATTCTGGAGGAAGAACTTTAGCCCAGAAGATTATAAGGCAATGCTATTACTGGCCAACAGTCGATAAGGATGCGGCAAACTTTGCTCGAGAATGCGACGATTGCCAGTACTATGCCAACATTCCACATCACCCCACTAACCCTATGATTCCGTCAATCATAGCATGTCCATTTGACCAATGGGGAATAGTCATAGTTGGTCCTTTCCCCCGCGGTACTCATCAGAATAAATTCCGTATTGTTGTTGTGGAATACTTTACTAAGTGGGTTGAGGCAGAGGCTGTGGCAACCATTATAGAAAGCAGAGTGAGAACCTTCATTTGGAAAAACATCATTTGCCGATTTGGTCTGCCAAGGGTCCTAGTGTCCGACAATGGGGCTTAGTTTTCGGGAGCTAAGCTCAAAGAATGGTGCAAGTCATTCAAGATAGAACAACGATTCACATCAGTTGGCTATCTACAAGTTAATGGTTAAGTAGAATCAACTAATAAGACAATCGTGAAGATTCTGGAAAAGAGGCTGAGGAACTCCTAAGGAGGAGTGCAGATGATTTGGATGGAGTACTTTGGGCACACCGAACTACAACAAAAACCACTACTCAAGAAACACCCTTTGCGCTAGTCTATGGCACTGAGGCGGTTATACCATCTGAGATTGTTGTGGAAACCCAAAGAATCCAACAGTTCCAACCCACAGAGAATGAAGTGGCAAGGATCTATGACTTGGACATGCTCGAAACCAAAAGAAGCATCGCACTAGCTAACATCCATCGTTACCAAGCAACGGTAGCTCGAGCTTACAATAAAAATATCCAAACCAAGGACTTGCAAGTGGGTGACCTTGTGCTCAGAAGAGTGGACATCCACAGTAAGGTGGGAAAACTCAAGCCCAAGTGGGAAGGACCTTACAAAATCATTGGAGCAAGATTTAATGGAAGCTATGAGCTTGAAGATGATCAAGGCAGATTGTTGAAGAGAACTTGGAATGCAAAGAACCTCCATAAATTCTATGCTTAGGACTTTTATCAATTACACTACGTCAGTTGCCTATTTTGCATGTTTTCTTTTCGGCCTTGAAGCCCACAGTTGTATTTGCATTTACGTCAAATCAATACAACTCCTATCTTTCTCATACTTTTCTTACTCATCCGAACGATTCGGACACACTCTTAGGTCTGAACCACTGAACCAGCTCGATAACAAAATGACAAAGTTTTAACATAGGACAAACTGAAGCAACGAATGTCAACTCTTATTAAACAAGCTTGACTGCATTACGAATTGTGGGCAAAGTAACAATATGTTGGTTCAGATAACGACAAAATATGTTGGTTCAGATAACGACAAAGTAAAAGACTCGGGGGGGGGGGGGGGTGAATAGTCTTTTCAAACTTTTGTCGATAAAACAATTTCTCAGAAAGTTGGGTAACTTTCTGATACTTATAATCAGAATAGCGGAAGTCTTTCTGATAAGTGCACGTGCTCAGCAAGCTAGTAAAGTGTGTAAATTACTTTGCAAGTAAGTAAAGGCATAAAGTAGGTGCAGAAAGTAAATAACACAGTAGCTTTATAGTGGTATCTGAAGGTGGCGTAATCCTTCAACAAATCCACTTCGGCCTTTCTCAGACCAAGAATCCACTAAGACAGATAATTGGATTCACTTTACAAATATCTTCTCTCGATTCCTAAATACACTAGGTTCGCAACCAAATGTTCCCCCTGAGTTCTTCCCCGGCTTTCCCAGCCAAGTACTTCCTATACTCAGAACCTTTAACCTTGGAGTTATTCCTTAGTTTCCCAAACTAAGTACTTCCTCTACTCCACGCCGTTTTCAACCATGGAGTTATTCCTTAGTTTCCCAAACTAAGTACTTCCTATACTCCGTGTCTTTTCTAGTGTTAGTTAAGATGTGGTTGTCAGATTGGTAGATTAATAACTTCCACAGTTATGTAATACTACCTTCTGGAACAAGAGTCACTCAACACACTTGGACAGTGTGTGGTGATATGTTCTTTTCTGACCCAAGTCTATGTTCTTCGTTCAGGAGAATGAATATCTTAGCAAGTTGCAATAGTGCTTTAATTCAACTCCTTCACAACAGATATAGCTTAGAACTTTCGTGCTACTTAGAATCAAGAGCTTGGTCACAACTGCAAAGCTAGAGAGTAAGTAGGCAGAAGGCTTGTATGCTTGAGTGTAGGATATGAAATTCAGTCATTCAAGTGTGTCTTTTCAAGCATTCTAATTGGTGATATTTATAGGTGAAAATCAAGCCGTTTGAATTACTATCCGTTAGGCCATTGAGATTCAAACTACAAACAATCCGTTGATAGTACTTACAGAACTTTTCTCTCTTTGTTCAGAGATAAAGCTTTTGGTCAGCGAGTTCTGCAATGGCATTAAATGAACTATACTATCTTTTGTCATGTTGTGCCAACGGAACTATGCACCCTGTCTGAGGCTGTGCACGTCGCTATCAGAAACTCCAAGCCTTTCAGAAATTAAGGAAAACATTGTTTCTTCCAGAAACATTATTTTCAGTAAGTTATCTTTTGCATATGGTTTCTGAGGCACAATTCCTTAGTCTTCGGTAATCCTGTGCAGTCTTCAAATCTTCAGATAGTTGAGCTCTTTCTGCTAGATGCCTTCTTCTTGGTCTTCTTCAAAGATATAAAATTACATTCAGAGACCTAACATCCTATACAAGATTTACTAGACTAATCATACTAAGTATACTTCCTCTTTTACAATGTTCAAGTGAACCAAGAGTACTAGATACCTTTCTGAACTAAGGTAAGTCATTATGGTGTTCTGATCAAAACTAAACAGATATTTCCTAACAAATTTCCCCCTTTTTTAACAGTCACTTATAACTACCTTTAAAAACCTGTTACAACTTTGGATGAGGAAACAATCCACCACTTACACATTCCTTAAGATTTATCATTGTTTTATTTAAGTGTAGAAAGTAAGACATCAACCAAATCACAAGGTGTGATGTTTGTTGACAAGTTATCTTATCATTAGAAAGTATCTAAGAGTAGGTTCATCAGATAATAAAATTACAAGGTAAGCACAAATAACTTTTACAAGATAATTAAGCATACATTACAATCAACAAAAATCAAAAGATACACAATTAGTAGGACAACAGGAAAGTCCAAGTTCCAAGTGAACATCCTAACTAGCTGGCCTTCATCCTTCTTCATTCCTATAGAAATTCCAAATTACCATATTTCAGGCAATCTTCAGTGTATTCCTTCAGAATGGTCCTCACCCTCATTTCACAATCTCTGGAGGCAGCACATCTCTCTTTGTAGGGTTTGTCAGTAAGTCCTGTGGTTATTCTTTTTATCCACAAAAACTTTCCCCATTTCCAGTAGTGAAACAACTGTTCTTCAGTGGGCTTGTAATAATCATATATCTCTCTGAAATATTCCATGTCACCTTCAAATTCCTTTTTTCCAGATTCATCTTCAAATGAGTGCACATCCTATGGCCTAATGTAAGGGCATTCTTTGGAGAGATCCTGTCTGGCATTCTGTCTGACTTCAACTTGAAAGTCAAGCCAGGTCTTGATTATCTCAGAAGGCATCACTTTTGATCTTTTTCCTTTCTTTCTCCATGCCATCAGTTGTTGGTAAACTAGTTCTGGAATCCCATTTCCATTGGCAAGCAAGTACTTGAGTTCCATGATCCAGTAACCATTCTTGTGAACTTTGATGCAGTTCCATACAAAGGGCTTATCATTGCTAGTCTTCACATATTCTATTCTAGCATCCTCAGGCCTTGGAGGAAGGGTTCTTCCAAACTTGATGTCTCTGTCCCTCTTCCTTCTCTGTTTGGAATTCAGGCCCTTTTCTGAGGGGTCATAGGAGGATCCACCTTTCTGGATGTACTTAGTTTCTCCAAAAGGTTTTCTAGACTTAAGAGGCTTTGCAGCTATAGGAGCAGAAGAGCTGATTCTCTTGTGATAAGTTTCCCTGTGCTCATCATCATCATCATTTTCTTTCCCAAAGGTTTCAGTACCTTTGCAGCTTTCTGGAGAAATTTTTCTTCTCTTTTCAGAGACTTCTTCTTCTTCTTCTTCTTCAGAAACTCCCTTTCTTTTGTCACTCGAGCTCTTGGAAGCTGGAGGTGGCAAGGCAGTTGTTTGAGAGGTCTTTACCTGGGACCTTGTTGTTACTCTTTCCAGAGTAAGGGGTTGTTCCTGGTATATCTTTTCCTTACCCTTTCCTTTGGGCTCAACTTGTTTCTGTACCTTATGGAATACCTTCTCTCCCCCCTTAGTCATAGAGGACTGGTCAAAACGAGCCAAGAGATTAACATAAGAGTCAGAGAGTGAATCAAAGGTCTTTTGCATCAGAGAGTAGTTGCTTGTGAGTCTTCTGAGCTCACTTCTGAGGTTTTCATTCTGCTGATATAGTCCATGCTCTCTGTCTGTTAAAGTAGAGACCTCAGCAACCATTGTCTGTATCTTGGTGGAAGTTGTGTCAGTAAAGTTGTATGCTTTCTGAGCAGCCCTGCTATCTGAGTCTTGGACTAATCCTAGATCTTTCTGAGAAAGTACTAAGTTGCTAGTTCTCTGAGCAATCATCTCAGCAAACTTAGTGAAGTTTTGTGGCACAGACTCAGTTACTTGTTTTGAGCCTCTAGTTCCTTCCTTATTTGGAGCAGTTCTTTGAACCTGTTCTCTGTGTCAGTCGTGGAAGTAAGAACTTCTGGAAAGTTTATGGGAGCCAGAATGTGTTTCTTCAGATAGGGAATAACTGAGAATTTAACTTTAGAGGGGGTATTTCCTTCTGGCTCACTCAGGAAATCATCATCTTCATCTTCTTCATCCCCGAATCCAGCGACCATTTCTTCTTTGGATTTCTTTTGCTTTCCAGAGGATGATTGGATTTCCTCTTGCTGCCTGAGTGCCTCAGTGTCCTCAGCTTCTATTTCCTCAGCAAATAGCTGGGCATCAAGTCTTATGCGCTTTTGTTCAGCAAGGGCTTCTGCCTTCTTGCGATTCAGGTCATCAATCTTATGCAGATTGGCCTGTATGTTAGCAATCTGATCTTCCAGTGCCAGATGCAACGAATTTGCCTCTTCCACCATCTCTTGTAGATTTGCAAGAGTTTGTGAAGTTTCTAGGACTTTCTGGGCCACAGAATCATCTTGTCTGGCGTCAGAATCCTTTTTCTGAGATGGTGAGGGCTAGGATGATCTCTAAGGAGATCGAGAGGGTGAGTTTTTCCTTTCTGAATGCTTTTATGCGACAGAGTTTTTCTTTGATCTAGTAATCCCTCCAACACCAGATGGTGCATCATCATCCTCATCTTTCTTGGGATCATCTTTCTTTTCAGAAGACTTAGGAGACTTGGGCATCTTTACGTCGTTTTCATCCGTCTCCTCATCAGAGTCTAAATTGATGATATCATCAACTCTAATTGTCTTGCTGTCCACCGCCTCTTGCTCAGCAGGAGCAGATGCAAACGTGGTGGGAGGTTGGGATCAGTAGCAATCTTGAACCTTGTAGCTCGGCTCTGTTTCTTAAAGTTTCTGATCAACTTACGTTCAACATGCTCAACAAATCATTTATCCACTAAGGTAGCGAATTCTTCAATTTCCGTGCGGAAAAGATTGTTCACATATTCTTCGATCTGTTCAGCCCATACCCTCTTGATTGGATCGCTTAGAAATTTAATGAGGGACATAATATTTGTCCTTCTGAGTCTTTGCCATCGTCTGTATCCAAGCATCATCTGAGGGTGGGCCTTTTTCAGGAACAGATCCAAGAGACCCTCATCAGAAAGAGTTGCCAGCTGAAGGCTTTCGGCAGTGGTCTCTTGTTGAGCCTGGAAGACAAAGAGGTTTTGATTAATAATCAAAATCCTTCAGAATTCTGAGTTTAAATGGATTCAGAAATTTTGAGTTACCTATGTCGCAACAGCAGGCTCGTTTTTCTGAATCTTCGAGGCATCAGGATCCTCAGATTCTTTAACTTCAGAAGGAGCCTTGGTGGCCTCCTTTTATTCTTTGTCTTTCTGAGCCTGAGAATTAGAAAAGATATTTAACTTAGAAAGTTTTTAAAGAAAGATACTTCTTATGGTACTGAGAATGAGTGTTAAGTACCTTTGCAGAAAGAGGCTCAGACACTTGCTTCTCAGAGACTTTGGGACTCTCTGGCATCTTTTCTGATGATGGCTTTAAAGCCTCATCAACTTTCTTTGCTTGAGGGGACTTTGATGTTTCAACCTCAGCGACTTCTACTTCTTCATGAGCCTGAAAGTAGAGTTTGTTAAATACTTTTGAAGAGATGTTTTTTAGAGAATTGAACATGTTATAGATCTTTCTGATGACTACCTTCTCAACAGAAGGCTCATGTTCAAGTTTGTCAGAGTCTTGAATAGACTCTTCGTTCTCCTTTGGTGAATTTGGCTTTTCACCATCTCTTTTCTCAGTTTGAGCCTATAAGAAACAAGCATAGATAGTGAGTGCTATGTTAAGAATCATAATTTCAAAAGTTAGCTTTAGAAAACCATTTCACCTATGAGACAGGCTCGGTTTCCATTGGCTTAGAGGTTGAAGCAACCTCCTTCTCAGTTTCTGAGGTAAGCTTTTCAGCTACCTCTGGGATTCTTGTTTCTTGAATGGCCTGTAATGAAGATAATTGTCATAAGGTTACAAGACGACATACACAGAAAGTTTCTCACATGTAGAGAATTAAACCATTCATATACATGAGCAATGCCAGACTGAGTGGTTTCTGGAACATGTTTTTGGTCTGTGAGTTGGTCGAGTTGTTCCAAGAATATATCTTCAAAGGAAGTTTCAGGCACTTCGAGCCTTTCCACTGAGTGAAGTATCCCTTGATGTTCTTGGAATACTTCTTCCACTACAGTGTTGTGTTCCACAACGTCATCTTTCTGACGCATCTCTACAGCTCTTACTACAGTTTCTTCTTCCAGAAATGTAGAGCTTTGTGGTCGTTGCGGTTGTTGTTCCTGTGGAGATCTGGATTTTGATGGGGATGCATCATCAGGGTTATTAAGTTGTATATCCCCAACAACCTTTTCTATAGTAGCATCAACATCCATTAAAGGACCTTCAGAAATGTTTTTCAGAGAGATTGGTCCTTGTATAGTATTTTCTCCGCATCTAGTTGTTATTTCATCAACCATTGATGCAGGAGTATCTCCAGCAATCACATCCTCTTCCGAGGAGGAGCCCATGTGTAGGTCTGCTAGTTCCGTAGCAGGGGCCTCCTTGGTTTCATCTACCTCTTGTCAGCAAGAGTGGTATCTCCATCAGCAGGAGATGTGGTCTGTGTAGGGACTGAGGTTTCTTCAGCAACAGGTGTAGCAACATGTTCAGAGAGAACTGTTTGTTCACTGCTCCCTGAGGCATTAGTCTTCTTTTTTCCTCCAGTTCTACGACTCTTCGAGGGCACTAATGGTGCTTCAGAGACTCCTTCTGATGCCCTTTTCCATTGTCTATTATCGAAATTAAGTCTACACACGAAATCACCGTATGTAACTTGTACTTCTTCTCTGAGCACTACACCAAAGTTCTCCAGAATGTAACAGATCTTCAGACCGAAAGAAATGGTCATCAGAGGTTCAGCATGACCAAGGATGATTGTGGCTTCAAAGGACAAGATGTTCTCAGCGAACTTCTTCCAGATATACCTCCCCCAGTTGAAGGGAGTTGTCCTTTCGCTCAAGGTGTACATATGGGCAAGAGTACCGCATATCTCTAGAGACACCTTGTCAGCCCCTCCTTTGCTGCACTCAAAACATCTGTGCAAGATCATGGCAAGCCAGTTCCAGGGTTCAATGACATGCTGTCTATGCATGTTCACAATGTCGAATGTTTCAGGAACATCCACGTTGTCCCCATTTTTTGGAGCCATGTTATTTAAGTAGAAGTCGTCAATGGCCTCCTTGGACACGTCTACCTGATGTTCAACTCCTTCACAACAGATATAGCTTGTTAAGGATTAGGACACTTAGAACTTTCGTGCTACTTCGAATCAAGAGCTTGGTCGCAAATGTAAAGCTAGAGAGTAAGTAGGCAGAAGGCTTGTATGCTTGAGTGTAGGATATGAAATTAAGTCGTTCAAGTGTGTGTTTTCAAGCATTCTAAGTGGTGATATTTATAGGTGAAAATCAAGCCATTTGAATTACTATCCGTTAGGCCATTGAGATTCAAACTACAAACAATCCGTTGATAGTACTTACAGAACTTTTCTCTCTTTGTTCAGAGATAAATCTTTTGGTCAACGAGTTCTGCAATGGCATTAAATGCACCAGATTATCTTTTGTCTGTGTTAACGGAACTATGCACCTCGATGCAATTTGTGCCATCGCTATCAGAAACTCCAAGCCTTTCAGAAACTAAGGAAAACATTGTTTCTTCCAGAAACATTGTTTTCACTAAGTTATCTTTTGCATATGGTTTCTGAGGCACAATTCCTTAGTCTTCGGTAATCTTGTGCAGTCTTCAAATCTTCAGATAGTTGAGCTCTTTCTACTGGATGTCTTCTTCTTGGTCTTCTTCAAAGATATAAAATTACATTTAGAGACCTAACATCCTATACAAGATTTACTAGACTAAACATACTAAGTATACTTCCTCTTTTACAATGTTCAAGTGAACCAAGAATACTAGATACCTTTCTAAACTAAGGTAAGTCATTATGGTGTACTGATCAAAACTAAACAAATATTTCCTAACACAATAATAAAGATCCACAACAAACACTATGGATACTTTTTTGATCTTACTACACTGGAAAAATTACACCTGCTCCCCCTGATAAACACCCTAATAACATCGGGGGCCCTGACATTTCAACAATTATAGATTGGTCCATTTTCTATTTTCAAAGCTTACCATCAAAACATGGCCTTATTTTAAACCTTTGGATTTTCTAGTTTCCTTCTTCTTACCTTTCTTTTTATTTAAACATCATCCACCACCATCACCTTCTCCAACTTAAGGTAAATAAAAAAAAATATGGGCAGTGATAGTAATTTCTTGGGACACTTTTTTAATAAAATGGAATTTTATTAAAATAAAAATGACTTCAATATAAACCATAAACTCTAGTTATTTTGTTTCTCAGATTTGGCAATTGATTTTCATGCACCAGGTTAGTTTACACATTGGACGCTTGTTGGCTTCCCTTTTAATATCGTAAATTAATTTAAAAAATAATAATAAAATTTATTTAAAAATTAAAAAATGTCTGGAAGGTTATGCGTCACATTCTGACTTAATCTGGCAATATATATATATATATATATATATATATATATATATATATATATATATATATATATAGAGCGGACACGTGTCTTACTCTTATTTAAACTTAGAAAAATAAAAAAATCTAAAACAAATAAATAAAAGGAAATGAATAAAACCAAATGAAAAGGAAATATTTAAATTAAGGATATGTTTGGCTCCAATATGAGTTTTGGACTGGTTTGTAATTTATGTACAATTGTATGAAATAATATGTTATTGTTGAAATGTCAGGGCCCCCGATGTTATTAGCAAATTTATTAGGGGGAGCAAATGTAATTTGCTACAGTATATGGACCTATGTCCGAACCGAAGACTTGTTCCTATACTGGGCCATAAACAAATAATTGATCCGACCCAAGTAGATCGGAATCCCGACAACCGAAGTCACAGGACACGATCTAAGTAAATGTAAAGAGTTCATTTACTCCCTCTGATCCGAAGCTAGGTATTCGAGCTCCGTCATGCCCTCGGGATCCTTAGCACAGCGATCCCAGTGACCTGTTTTTGCCTACGAGTACGGATTACTCAAGTAAACGAAAAACATGTCACAGAGATCAATGAACCAAGAATCATAAGCCTCCGAAGCTCCGTCATGCCTTCTGGATCCTCAGCACAGCGGTCCCGGTGACGTATTTTTGTCTCCGAGTACGAATTACTCAAGTAAACGAAAGATAGGTCACAGAAACCAATGAACTGAGAATCATAAATCTCCGAGCTTCTGTGGTAGGTGAATCCAAAAGAGTACCCGATAATCATCCTCGGATCATGAACCCCCATAACCTGTCACCATTTACGAGTCAAACAGTTAACCACTCGAAGTAAATGGTAATGGATGACAGGGACGGAGGAACCAAAGAATAAGGCTTTCTGTCTCAGCAAGTTGTTTGGATGTCACGACTCTTACCATCTACTAAAACACTTACCTTCGGACGAATGGGACTTATCTCCGAAGAAGTGTGCAAGTACGGATATCTTCCTCGAAGTTTTTTAGACTCGAACTCACATACAACGACTACCTAAAAAATGGTCCGGAGGGTAAGCAGCCTTTTCGGAACTCATATTCCACGGCTCCCCAACGACCAGACCACCTTTAGGCAGACCCAGTATGTCACCGAGCAAAAACGCCTCGGACACCTTTCGCTGTAAAAGACATAAAATGACCATTTTTGGTAAGAAACCAAATGAGGAAAAATGATGACTTTGATCGTACAATTCATGCCTATTTATAGAAATACCTGACCTCTCACGATCCGACACGTGGCGATTCAGAACAGTACCCGGTGAATTTGGTCCTCTCGTGGGCTTTACTGGGCTCACTTATCAGCCCATAAACTCTGCCCTTCGGACATTAGTCACAATCACTTCAAAGAACCATATGTCTGAGGAAGCAACAATTCGATCCATTTTCACCTCAGGACGTGATGAATCGAACTCATCGATCCATGAAGAGATACGCCAATCAACAGCCCCTCAAATCAAGATGAGCTCCTCATGGGCGCATCCCTACATAGGATGATTGGGTCCGACCCAATGCGCGTATCCATCCGAAGGTCTTTATAAAAGGACCATATGTAATGCCAGACCAAACACTAGAAACGATCAGCTCATACAATAGGCTCACCACTACAATATTTAGGGCTGACGTGACACTCACCCCAAAGTAACATGTCTTTGTAACCGAATGAACAATCCGAACCGACGTCCGGCCCAGAGGACTTCATCCCGAATCTTCCTAGTTACATTCGGACGAAGAAATAATTATTTTTTCAAAAATAAGTATAGAATGAAGACAGTAATTGTATAATAGGCCGTACAATATGGATGTATTTATAGCAATTACAAACCAATCACGGCGTGACACGTAAGCCATCAATGGTTACTAGTGGGCTTGGGCCTTCTCTGGGCCATAATTGTTGGGCCAACAAATGAGATATCAAGACCCCATCATACACGGCCCAGATCAAAAAATGTCCGACTCATTTAGTAATTGGACTCTGAGTCCGCATCTCGTTCTATGTGTCCGAATGATGAACACTTGTGGGGATGAATTTTTTGTTCAAACTTGCAAACGAATTCGGACAAATTGACACAACTTCCTATTAAGTTGTCTGTCCGAACCAATGACACAGGCATCTCGGATGACTATTCCTACTTTGACACGTCTGGGACTTACTACTTGAGATCATTTGAATTTATTACCTTCGGATCTGACCTTACGAGATTTCAATTTCATTTGACTGGTCCGACACCAAGATCACTGCAATCCAAACAAGTCTCCTACGACCATCGGAGTCATATGAATAACATTATGGTTACAACTACAAGTTGTTCCGGACATGATATACTACATACCAGGCAATAACACTTGACAAATATTCATGAAATAAAGTGAGGAGAAAAACACAATTCAATAGGCCCGACACGTGAGATTATGGATAATTAAGGATTCAACATTATCAAAACAAGCACGAATTCATAAGGAGAAGAGTATTGCTTCGGACGAATCTAAGCCGAAATAACAAATAATCCGAGACAGAATAACATTGACAATTCAACATTCAACGGAAATGGAAATTAGTATTCAAAAGGTCCGGAGACCAACAATACATGCTTAACGGGGCATACCCCGCCTTCAACGAGTCCGACTCCCGGATGGCTTGGCCTGAACATCTTGCAATCTTTTGGCTCGCTCCTCACCCTTCTGCCTGATAAACTCCGGACAAGCCTTGAACGGATCGAAGTCCTGCTCGTATCCTAGTACCGGACCTGGAATCTTCAACCACTCTCTGTTATTGGTCCAGGTACGAGTCGAACGGAACGAAGGCATGTGACATCAGCACTTTCGGGAAAAGTGGGGAATATACGGACCACCATGATTGTACTTGAACTTGTCAATTTCCTCAGTCACAAGTTCCACGAACTCGGACTTAAACAGGTCCGCATCAGCCACACTCTCCGGGGTAATGACACTACCGTCCAACTCTTTGTAAGAAGACACTCCCTCGGGCTCCAAGTTATAGTCCTTCGGAACCAGGCCTTTCTTCTGGAGCTGTCCGACGGATGCATCGAACCCGGCTTCCCGAGCTGCATCACACTTCGTATCTAGGTCAAACTGATAAGCATCGGACAACATAAAGTCTCGGACCGCATCCGTTCGGACTGTCAGCATCATCTCGAAGAGACGATCTTTAAAGTCCCAGGAGAACTCACAACACTCGTTCAGGACGTTCACTTGCATCTCCAAATCCTTCTCCAAGGCCAGCACGACACTCTGCAACTTCTCGTTCTCAACTTGAGTCTCTTTCAATGAACCCGCAACCTTTCAGTACTTATCCTTGTAAGACCGAGCCTGACTTGCTTCGGCTTCTCGGCTGGCTTCGGACTTTGCCAGCTCTACCTTGATCGTGGCTCTCCGACCCGCCACATCCGAACAACATCAGTTAGCTATGACATAATAAGTAAAGCCGAATTAGATAAAGTTGAAGGAAGTTTGTATGATTTTATAAAAGACAACGCAATGACTACCTGATGATAAGCAGCAGCAAACTCAGCGATCCGATCCAGCTCCAGAACGGAAGATAACCGAGCCACTTTGGCTTCCAGGTCCGAGTCTCCGACCTCGACCCCTTTCCCTTCTTCAACGGAGGAGCCGAAGCAAGCCCCTCGGACGGACTCTTTTGTCCGACTCCAGCACCAGGGACACTTCCCTCGCTCACCGAAGCAGCCTTCTGAGCGGCATCAGGTTTGGTGGGCTTCTTTGCAGAGATCTTGCACTTGCCCAGAACGGGTAAGGTTAGAGGTTCCTCACCCTCCCTTGCCCTCCAGGCCTCTTCTGCTCGAAACTCTGCTGCATTCCAAGGCTCTTCAGTTGGAAGCATAGTGGTCGCCTTGATAAGTTTGGTTCAGACGCCCTCCTTGAGCTGCTTCTTTTGGGCAGCAACTTGTTGCCTCTTCAACTCTCTCATTGTCGACATGATCTAGTCGAACCAAAAATCTGCAAGAATGAAAGACACGGATTAGTCAAATACTCGGTCCGAATCACAAACGTCTAGGACACTTAATACAAGTCCGAGCTCCGGACACTTACTGAGATCCTCATTGTTATCACAAAAACATGGCCCTGTTACACCCGCCAGATACGGAAGAGGCTGACAAATAAGGCCTCGGAAGAAATATTGAGGCGGTTGAGTACTTATGTGGAGAGCTTGCACCCACAAAAGAACGTTCCGAGCCGGAAGCCTCCAATCCGGAAGCTTCCCTCGGAAGATCTTCTTCTTAAAGTCCTATTGGACCCTCTCTTCCTCGGATTGACTTGGCTTCAGAGCGAGCCGAACAAAGATGTATCGGGTCTACCACTTGATCCCCAATGAGGATATCGGATCCTCCAAGAATGTATACGCTTGCCGAGTCACCAAGGTGTAGAACCACGGTTTCTTCCGACTCAGACTTATGCTGAACAACTTCCGGAAGTTGTCAAAAGTAATCGGAATCCCCTTGTACTTGCAAAGGATTCCGAAGCATAAAAGGTTCCCGAGCAAATTTGGAATAACCTGGTGGGGACATAGTCCGATACCATTAAGCACGGACAAAAGCTTGGGCACAACAGGGATGCTACCCACAATGCAACAAAGCCTCATTAACACACATCTATCCGGAAGGAGGATTGTAGAAGGCGTGAGACTCATCCAGAACCATGATCTCTACGGACTCCGGGATTTCATACTTCCTTCGTATCTCATCGATCTCATCATAAGTAATGACCGAGGCGAACGTAGGCAACTGGTCATCCAGATTTAATTCACCATCCGGGTCCGAACACACAACCTCGGCCCGGGTCTTCGGATACTTGATGCTTATCACATCATCACCTTTACTGCCCTCATCAGCGCCTCCTCCGGACGGCTGGTGCTCGGCTGGTTAGCATCATCCGAGCGTCTTCTCCGATGCAGAGGAGGCACATCTTCGTCATCTTCATCATCCTCTTCTTCTTCCACTCCTTCGACATTTCTGTCTTCATCTTTTTCGTCCTCGAACATCGAATTTACTTCTACAACCGTCAGTAACGGAGTCACGGTTTGGACTCTCTCTTCCACTCCAGATCCGAACATACCCACATCGGGCGCTGCATCCGAAGTATCGTGGACTTCCTCGACTATGATATCCTGCGGATCCGGAATGAAAGGAAGGTAATTAGGATGACACCTAACATTATACCCTATGTTTCGAGCGAGTGTTTGAATGTCTACCGGAAGTTCGGACCCACTTGTCGTCCGACCCGTACACGGATTGCCAATCGTCCGAGTTGTTATTTGATGCACCGTCACTGCACCCTGCAAGTGCGAAGGTTTCGGATTATCATGTCGGTCCGGATATTTGGAACCAAGAACAATTAATCGGAAGGACGGAGAGCTCACTTCGATCGTTCTACCACTCCCACTCCCACTCGGAGTCTATTGTTTCTCTTCCTTGTCTGAGTTTCCGTCAATATCCACCTCCTCGGAGGTATCTGACCACGACCGTGCTTCGGATGCATAATCGGCTACTTCGGAACGGTTCTGACTATCGCTCTCGAACATCCTAGGGAAAGAAAGGGAATTCCTATGAGAATTAAGTTCAAAGTCTGAGAGTCCATTTATGTAACTTGTTTAAGTCCATAAGTGTCTCGAGGCAAAGACTATGTGTAGTCGGACGCAGTTAGTTTGAAGTTAGCACGAAGTTAGTACAAACTACTCAAGGATCCGAAGATACCTACTCCTTACATCCGAACAAGTAACAACATTACCATGATCCGAACATGAAAAAGTTGCAAAGAAAAGCTCAAATAAATTTAGTACCGAAGCAAACAAACGAGATTTACTTGTCAAAAATGGGTTGGATTGAAGGCAGCTGACAGCTACGGACGCTTTGTCTCCTTCTTCACTCGACTGCTGAAATCTGATTCGGAACACTTCATCTGCTTCGGACTGCTTGGACTTTCTTCGGATACTAAGAAATCGCAATGGTTTTATCTCTAAAGTGAGGAAAATGAATTCTGATGGTGGGCTATTTATAAAGGGACAATATTGGAAGCCCAACCGTCACATCACTTCAGGATCAAATCTCAATCGTAGATCAAAATTCATCCAAAGGTGTACATTAAAACACTAGGTAAAATGACTGATCAGTCCAATATATTTATTTCATGACGATTGGAATTCCAACAACACCGGCTATTTCGGATATAACAACCCATCCCACTTACGGATGGATGCAATATCCTCTAACACGGACCGTCGTCCGTTCGGATGTCCTCTCTCAGACCTTCCAACAGCACTTTTTGTTTCGGATATAACAACCCATCCCACTTATGGATGGATGCGATATCCTCTAACACGGACCACCGTCCGTTTGGATGTCCTCTCTCGGACCTTCCAACAACACCAACTGTTTCGAATATAACAACCCATCCCACTTACGGATGGATTCAATATCCTCTAACACAGACCTCAACGGATGTCCTCTCTCGGACCTTCCAACAACACCGGTTGTTTCGGATATAACAACTCATCCCACTTACGGATGGGTGCAATATCCTCTAACACGGACCTCCGTCCGTTCGGATGTCCTCTCTCGGACCTTCCAACAACACCGGTTGTTTCGGATATAACAACCCATCCCATTTACGGATGGACGCAATATCCTCTAACACGGACCTCCGTGCGTTCGGAAGTCCTCTCTCGGATCTTCCCACTAACAAAAAGCGTCTTTGTTGGTCCAGATAACGACAAAGTAAAGGACTAGAGGGAGGGGGGTGAATAGTCTTTTAAAACTTTTGTCGATGAAACAGTTTATCAGATATCTTTACAGGTATCTAATACTTATATTCAGAGAGCCGAAGTCTTTTGTGATAAGTGCACGTGTTAGTAAGCATTAAGGTGTGTAAATACTCAGCAAGCAATAAATATGTTGGGTTTTCGGGGCAAATAACCTCTAAGGTAACGCAGGGGAAAGTTCAAATTTTCATCAACAATGAATAACTGATAAGCTATACAGATACTTATAATTGCGATAACATATAAATCGAAAGTTTACTTGCTATGGCGGCATATTAAGCTTCTTAAATCCTGATGCAAAGAACAACGAAACCTTAGATCTGGTTGTTTGTATAAGCGGTCAACCTTAGTTGATACACAACAATTGAGCACCAAAAGAACTTGAGCACAATCTCGCGTATTGTTGGATTCTCCTTCGAAGAATTGCTAGAATATTCTTCTAAGAGAAAATTCTACATAAACTATTTATAAGAATTATTTGAATTTTTGAGAGACTTCATTAAATGAATTCTGTTGTAAATTCTCTATTGTGAATTCATCTAATGAATTATGTTGTGTATAATTATGAAGGGGGTGGGTCTATTTATATGATGTGAATTGGGCGTTCAAAAGGAAAAATACTAAAACAAAGAAGCAATGGAGAGAGGAAAGAATTGGGGAGCAAGAAAGGGGACGAAAAGCTTCAAGAAGGTCCGGGCGCATGTCCAGCACGCGCCCACCTTTAATTTTCGTGTGGCGCGCGTGTCATACGCGCGCCAGCCCACAGCTGTTGGGCCATATGGTCCAACAGTCATCTTCTCCCTTTTCATATATGTTTTGGGCCCTTGGACTTTGATTCAAGTCCGTCTAAGTGCACTATCTTATAAATAACTAATTAAGCCCAAATAAATCCAACTTAACTTAATTAAATATTTTCTATCAAATAAATAACTCTCCATTAAATATATTTAATTCAATAATATATTTAATTCAATTAAATGTTTAATTTAATTAACATTTACTTATTTCTATCAAATAAAAAATCCTTCATAATATAAATTAAATATCCATAATCCAATTTGATATTTAATTGAATTAGATGTTCAATCCAATTAACATCTAATTAATTCCAACATATGATTGATACAACAACTACTATATTGTGTGACCCTTAGGGCCTTATGTATAGCAAACACTAATCAAATTAAAGTCCGGACGAACTCCTAGACGATTCACTGGACACTCTTGATACATAAGGACGTTTGTGAGGACTTATACAAACTTCCTGAAATGTATAGCTAATGATGATACGTTACCTTCATTCATGAATACTCGATTAAGTCTAGAACTTGATATTGTGCCTGTTCCAATAACTTAACCAATATCTTTCAATCGTATTAGTTGATCCTTGATATATTCGAACACCATTTCGAATCTATATCAAATGCATTGGCCAATGAATAACGATCAACTAAATATGAGAAGTAGAGTATTCTCTCAAATTCTATTACGAGGAATGAATTCTACCTTGGCTCAACTATGATTTCCATGTGCTCCATGATGTACCCAGCGCACGCCGTATCTACCCCCTCAAGAGTGCAAGCGTTGGTCGTGACCAAAGTACATCACTTCACACATGAAGTCATATTGACCTCAAGTCGAAGTACTATTACATCACCCTACAAGCCGATACTCCCATAGACACTTAAATAGAATACATTAAATGGTTTCTCGGTAGGGTATACCAGCACTCTCCAAAGTGTCCATGTGTCCATCATGAATAACCTAGTTATTCGTAGTTGTGAGAACCACTACATCCCTCTAAGGATATGATGCAGATCACATGTCAATCTTCTATATCCGAAGGATATTATGCATCATCGATATCCCATTCTCGATGATCATTGATTGGGGCGATTTAAGAGCTTATGTTATATCACTCAAGATCTCACATTCTTAGTGACAACATTAAACTCATGGGAACACGTGTATAAATGAATGCAGACAAACAGACAATAAACATTTAAACACTGTAATGCCAATATATGTGTATGTCTATATATACATTATAATTACATATAACAATTATATGCAAATACTGAATGTGAATAAGTATGTTTGTCCCCAATATGATTGTCTCTATGACATATATACCTTCAAAATAAACAATAAGTAAAGTGCAGTGATGTGTCAAATCAGAGTTTTCAATTTGTTTAATTAGCCAAGAGTTAATTCTCAACACTACGAAAACTTGTAGTGCAGTGAAGTTAACCCCAAAGTCAGTCTCTAAGGACTTAACTAGGCTGAGTTGCGTTTACGAATAATAATGACAATATGAAAAGCAGTAAAGTTTGTTTGCTTCGGCAACAGAATGATAATCTAACTATTATGCAGACTAACTAGAAAGAAAATTAAGTTGTGGAGACGAATATATGAGAGGGAATTATGGAGTGGTGACAGAAAATAAGCTAGCTAGCAGGAAGCATGCAACAATAACGATGTCGATTTACTCTAGTTATCACTGGGACACGTTGTGGCAACTAAAGTTGCTCAAATTATAAGTTTTTATTAATCTAATGAAAGCCGGTACAATTCTCTAGTCTAATCCTCTGATTCTAGTCTTCTAAAGCGACGAACTTGGATCTTCAAATTCTTCTTTTAGGATTTAAGACTTCAAAGTCGGGAAAACGTCGATGCTAGAGCTTCTTGGCTTGATCTCGGATCGAATTGTGAAATTGAGAGTGTTTGAGGCGAGCGATGACGAACTTCTTGGGGATTTGATGAACTCCACGAAGAACGCTTCTAAATTGTCGCAGGATTTGGCCTTTGATCTTCTTTAGAGGTAGTTTAGCCGGCAGGACATGTTTCTCCAGGGGCTTTTGAGCTTGATTTTGGATCTAACACAGATTTTGGGTGAATAACTTCAAGAAGGTTGATCGGGCTTTGGCTAGACTTTTGGATTTGATCTTCCTTTGGCAGCGCTTGATCTTCCAAAAACGTTTCTCTAAGTGTGCATGGGCTTCTCCTTGGATCAAACGGCGACTACTCCTGGATTTTCGGATGAACTTTTTGAGTGCTTGCTCGAACTTCAAGGCGAATCTTGAGAGAAGGATGAGAGGATGTACTCTGGCTCTTGTGATCTTGCTGTGGAGCTTCTAGCGTCTCTTCTTTTGTGTAGGGAAAATGAATGGGGGTGCTCTTCTATATATAATGGTTTAGAAGAGCATCTTTTCCTTAAATATAGGAGCCCATAGCCCACTCCATCACTTATGGCCCAACTTATTCATATAGAGCCCTAGTCCATCACCTATGCCCCAATTTATTCACATGTAGTCCAATTTATTCACATGTAGCCCAATTTACATGATTTACTTGTTGGTACGTGACATAATTTGATTTAAATTTATATATTAGAAAATGATCTAGCAATTTTATTTTAGAATTTAATTTAGTAAAATTCCAAAAATGCTAGAAAATTGTATTTTTTTTCTAATATATATTTTTATATGTCATTTTAGAGTAGACGAATTTCGTTTGTCTACAAATGCCCCCTCGCAACTTGTTCATGAGTAGCGTCTTTTGAAATGCGTCTTGAAATGAACAAGTTGCGACACTTAGAACCAAACTTCTTTAATCATGAGTTGCTCAAATGGACTTGAACCAAAGCATAGCCATAGTATATTCACGACTTAGTTGTGAGCTACTCAGCTTTGCCTATTTTATTGATTTAGTCACATTTACATGGTTAAAGTCAACTAATGAGCTAAAATGGTTGGATCATTCACTATTGGACTTTCTTTGTACATCACAGGCCCAAACGAAACAAAACTTGGGTTGCGGACATCGTTAATTACTTCCGGGTTATCTTCTTCAACAAAGAGTTCTTGAAGCTCTAGACTTCTTCGTTTCGGAAAGCAGGGCATCATAGTCGGCATCCTTCTAATAATCGAACTCGCAAGACGACATCAAGTTAAACATGGACTTGATCATAATCTTTAATTCTGCAATCTATTGAACTTGTGCCTAAATCTTCGATTTTCGAATCAGAATTTGACTTCTATTGGGACTCGAACTCTCTTGAATTTATGAGTTCAATCTTTCCTTGAACTCTTTTCTCAACTCTATATAAGGACCGTCAGCTCATTCGTTCGATTTATGGAGGAGCGAGTAAGAAACAGAGAGGAGCAGCAAAGAAGCGAAAGAAGCTGATGTTACCTGTTCCGACTCGAGTCCAGGAATAGTCTCCTCCGATCTTCTTGCCGGAAAAACACAGCGGAGGAGGCGTGTGTGGTGGAGCAGCGTAATGTTCATGTGCAGCGTGGAAGAGAGAGAGACGAGCAGCAATCGAAAACGAATCCGCAAGGGCTTACCTTTTTCGATTCAAATCCGGTGAGTGCCAATCTTCGATCAGACTCTTATTGCCAATCCACCGGTCAGATTCTTCTTCACCCCTCCTGATCCGCCGTCAATTCGTTTCCAGCCATGAAATCGAATTCGACACGAGGTGTGATAATGATGGAGGAAGGGAGCGCACTGCTGGAGCGTCGATTGGACTAGACTGGAGAAGGAAGCGTGCAGTACAGAACCATGCCGAATGCGATGTAGACCAGACGAAAGTTACCAGCGGCTCAAGTTGAGCAGGAGGCGGCCATGGAGGAGTATGGGGAGAAAGGATGGTAAGACAATATTTACAAAATAATCCTGAAAAATCTTTGTCGCCCAGAACACCATTTCCAACTCCTAAACAATTTCCAGCCCTACACTCAAAATTGGCCAAATTACCTACCTACAAGCAGACTCTGACACAAACTAACACAGGATATTTTTTAAAAGATTGTGTTATTGAAGATGAGTGGATTCCAAAAAACCTACCAATATAGCTCGAAGAACAAGGTGTTATTGTCTCACAGTTCATTTTAGATGGCAAATTTTGCAGGATCTATGAGAACTACCAGAAACCCCAGCAATATTATGAAGATATCCTGGTTCATACAAACTCTCTCCACGTTCAAAACAAAGTTCCAAAAAACCACCAAACACCTCAACGGCCATTGGATATCGAAAAGTTTTCATAAACCATGTGATCAGTTTAGCCGAATGGGGAAATTCATATATCTTAAAGGAGATAAAACCCCATCTCACTTGTAGCTACTTTGATTAGATGCAAGCTTGGACAAAATTCCTCTTCAGACAAAATGCAGTTAACTCCATGTCATATTTTTTCTTGATTGGGAAAAATCTACCACCACCAGAAGAACTCCCCAATTGGTTTTATGCCTGGTGGCACGATTTTGGACCCTTACAAGAAATGTTCCCACAAAAAGTTCAAGAGTCGTTTGAGAGCTTCTCAGACAACTACAAGAGACAAAGTAGTACGCATAAATACCCTTTGATGCTCAAATTCTACAAAGAGTTCAACTTGACTTGGATCTTAAGGATCCAACAAAAGATTTGGTTAGATGAGGATACAAATTTATACTGGCTAACAAAAGAAGCTGAACTCAAATGGTGGAACAAAATTAAATGGACATCAGTCAGTTTGAACAGAGAGCCATATCAGAATGGTACAAACAAAATCCAAAGTTTAGCAAACAACTGTCAAAGGCTTCTCCGAAAAAGGTTCAACAAACTGAAGAATTTTTAATGATGAAGAATACAATCCAGACAAAGTTAACATAGGCAAGTTCCTTGGACGAAATGAAGGCAATTTTACAAACAGCCAGTGAAGATGGCGGTTCAAGCTCCTCAGTAAATTTCGAACAAGATAATGAAGATGACTGTCATGGGATATTTACTCCCATAAGACAAGGTAAAAACAAAAAATTACAAGATTATTACTTGAAGATAATTAATTATAAGTGTAAAATAAATGGGTTAGGTTGCTGACAAGTTTTTCAATCAAGGAAAAGAAAGGTGCAAGATTAGTGGACAAGTTGGATCAATAATCAGAAGTGGAACTGCTTTTCTGAGAAGGATAGCTATCCGGATGTGAAGAAGAAAATTTGAAATCCGTACAGTACAAAATTTCCTCTATAAAAAGGATTACAATCAGCCACAAAGGGGACATGAACAAAAATAGAGAGAAAAACCCCTGAGTGAATACATTGTTAGAATATGTATTCTGAGTGTTTCAGTTTCAGTTGTATTTCAAATTCAGTCTCATTCACAAATGTTATTTCGGTTATGATCAAGTTACTGTAATTCAAACAAAATTCATCAAAGCTAAATTCTTTTTATTTATATATTTTCTAGACCAATTTACATTCAGCATTTTATTTACAGTTAGTTATACCAAGTTATAATTAAACAAATAGCTAAATAACTAATTAAATTCATAAGCTTGCCGACAACTTCTGTTTCGTTCATATCATCATTATCCCTTTTAATTAATTAAGATGCATATTCTCTATTCATTTTACACTTAATTAGATTAATTAATAAATATCAAATAGATAGACTAGCTTCCGTTATACCATCTGATATATATATATATATATATATATATATATATGTATATATATGTATATACATATATATATGGTCTAGCAGAATACCAGATTATAAAAATTTGTCAAGAAATGGTGGTCATACCAAACATATATGGTAATACTATGAAACAGGTTGATTGTGCAAAAACTTTAATCTTAGGGTTTAATGGTCAATTAAAAGGATGGTGGGATAATTCCCTTACACCATTTGAACAAAATGCAATTCTAGATAATATTAAGCAAGATGACGATGGGATACCAATTCTAGATGAAAATGGTAACCAAATTTCAGTAGCAGTTACTTCTCTCATTTATACCATATTACTCCATTTTGTCGGGGATCCAAACTGGTACACTGAGAGAAACACAGAGATTTTACAAAATTTAAAATGCAGAAAACTTCAAGATTTTAAATGGTACAAAGACTATATATATATATATATATATATATATATATATATATATATATATATATATATATATCGAATTAGTTTTCTAGGCTTCTTATTGGTCCATTTGTCATGCCACATGGCAGAATACTCAATTCCTAAATTGGCTAGAAAAAGTTTGTGGATGGTGGTTTGGCATGTTCACAGTTCATCCTAATGTCTAGAACAATTAGTAAGGACAATCCGGTCCATTCATATATTTTCTTAAGTGTATAATAATGTGATCAAAATCATACATGTTCATAATTCAAGTAGCTCATGAGGACTATGTTAATTTAATAGGCATCTCCATATGTTCTTCGATTAATATAATATTGACGATTACATATATATGATGAACTTCCCGAAAAAGAGATACATATGGAATGTATGAAGTCGTGTCAAACCACATGATGCACGGTCTGTGTGGTCCAATGCAGCATACTACTCTGTGGATGGAGAAGGGTACGAAATTCTTTCCCAGGAGTTACAATGAGAACACATACACAAATGAGAATGGGTACCAAATATACAAGAGAAGGAATACAGATGAAACTGTCGAAAAAAATGACCAAGTGCTTGACAATAGGTTTAATCTAACTAAGTCAAATTTTTTTGCCTTTTAAATTTTCAGATAATTAATATCAACGTATCTCCTGTTATTAAGTTATTTCATTATTACAAATTTGTCTAGATATGTAATCCAATATAATTTTCAATTGATGTTGAAGTATCGGCACACATGAACATAGAATTCTGCAATCATGGGCTGTCTATGAAGTATTTGTTTAAGTATATATCCAAGGAGAGTGACCGGTATGTTTCTGCATGTGAAGTTATATGGAGAATATTTGAATTTCTCATACATTATAGGACTCCTGCAGTTGAGAGGCTATCATTCCACTTGGAGGGTTAGCAAAGTGTGAACATTAAAGATTGTGAATACATGCCGGACTACTTGAGAAGCCATATGCAAAGCAGTCAAAATTCTTACAGTGGTTCGAACTGAACAAAATCGATCCTGAAGCTCGAGCCTTTGTATCATGAATTGCCACAACATTATTGTTGGAAAGAAAGAGAGAAGATATGGTCTCGTAGAATGACAAAAGCACTAAGTGTTGGGCGTATACATAATGTCAACATTATTAATGAGAACCAGTACTACATGAGACTCATGTTGAATCGTGTAAGATGTGCGACTTTCTATGAGGATATCAGAGAGGTCAATGGTGTTATTTATGATTCGTACAAATCCGCATGTGTTCCTTATGTCTCTTATTTGATGATAGGGAGTACGATAGTGAAATAATTGACGCAAGTTACTAGGCTTCTTCCCCTGTCATCTATTCACAGTGCTTCTATCTTACATCATATCAATTCCTAAACACGTTTGGTTGAAGACATGGAAATTCTTATCAGATGACCTATTGAATACCCAACACATGAGAAAAACAACCTAGGTATTAACAACTATGGTTCAATATTATTATTAGACATACTTAAACATATATGATTTATTACATTCATATTTTGTATTACAATATACATGTTTAAAACTCACACATGATCATATTAAAGATTTGTCTTTATTGGAGATTGAGAAACTTCTAATATCAAACTACAGTTGTCTGACAATTCGAAGGTATGCATATACATTCAGATGGCATCATAAATAGTGCTATGAATCAGTTCTAACGATAAAAATGCTGAGAGCGAAGAGTTCAATTCGTTGTATCCACGATTGACTGGAGAGCAACATACAATCTATGAGAAGATAATCTCTTTTGTCAATTCGGGTACAGGTTGAGTGTTGTTCTTATGTGGATATGGAAGGATTGAGAAGACTTTATATGGAGAACTTTATGCTTGGGATTGAGATCCAAAAGACATATAGTTCTCCGAGTTGCATCGAGTGGTATTGCATCACTATTCCTTCCAAGGGGTAGTGCAGCTCATTCGAGATTCGACATACCACTTCATCATAATGAGGAATCAATATGCTCAAAGATCAGTGCAAATTATGATGTTACAGAGTTATTAAGGCTTACTAAGCTTATTATATGGGACGAGGCTCCTATGACGAATAAATTTTGATTTGAGGCAGTTGATTGGAGCTTCAGAGATGCTATGCATCGCCGTCATGACCTTTTTGGTGGCCTTGTGGTTGTTTTTTGTGGCGACTTCAGTCATATTCTTCTTGTGGTTCCTGAAGGGACCAGATACGATATAGTTAATGTAGCCATATGCTCATCCAAAATATGGGCAACATGTGAAGTCCTCAATTTTACTAAAAATCTGAGGTTGCAGGTAAATTTTTTGTTTCAATACTTTTGTTTTGTTAGATTATTAACTATATAGTTGATTAACATTAAATTTTACATCACATGCAGTCTGAAAATTCACATGCCGAGATAAACGATCAAGACCAGGAAGTTCGGGGAGTGGATTTTACAAGTTGGTGATAGGTGTTGCTGAAAATAATGACAGTGAGGTTGATATAAAACTACCTGATGATCTACTCATCAGAGAGGTAGGTGATCCTATAAATACCACTGTTGACATTACATACCTATCATTGTTAGAGCAGTTGGCCAATCCGTCACTAGATCCAAATTACATCATTAATCGAGCCATTCTTGCACCTACAAATGACATTATTAATGAGATTAATGAGTACGTCATTTCCAAAATTCATGGTGAGTACGTTGAATATTTAAGTGTTGATAGCTTGAGTAGAGTGGATGATGTATCTTTGAAGTGTTCACGGTTGAGATTCTGAATAATATCAATTGTTCTGGACTCCGTAACCACATGATTGTTCTTAAGGTTGGTTGCATGATCATGTTGTTGTGTAACATTGATCAAGCTTCCGAACTTTGCAATAAAACAAGGCTTATAGTAACAAATCTTGGGAAGCATGCTATTGAGGCAAAGATGTTATCTGGAATGAATACGGGAAAAAAAGAATTAATGGCTAGAATGATAATGAGTCCATCGGACGACATAAAATTCCCTATTTCGTATTCCGTACCCGACCCATTACAAAACCTATGGGCTGGAACCCGATGATTTTAACGGGTTTTATAACACGTACCCGCACCCCACCAACAATGTTTAAAACCCGTACCTAACCCGCAATTTTAAAGTAAAGAAGACCTAGAACCTGAACCGAACTCGAAGTTTTGAAAAAATTTAAAATAAATAAATCGCTTCCGCATTTGTTTGTCGGGGTACCTTACCCCGGGTGAAATTTTTTTATCTTACGGAAATAATTTCCCACATGTTTTCGAGACAAATTTTTGTTGGTCAGCCGGGAAGGGTACCCTACCCACCCTATTTCGGGTGAAATTTTTATCTCACGAAAATAAATTCCAACATGTTTTCGCGAATTTTATGTCCACCCATCCTACCCCGGTCGAAAAAAATTTATCTCACGAAAACAAGTCCCCACATGTTTTCACGTAAACTTTTTTTGGTTGGGTCGGGGTATCCCGCTCTACCGGGGCGAATTTTTTTTATTTCACGAAAATAATTTCCCACATGTTTTCACAAAATCTTTTTTATGCTCGGGTGGGGGAAGGGGTAGGTACCCATCTTACCCCCTGACGAAAATTTGGGCAGTCGATGCAGGTGGATCGTGTGTCGAGTTGGAGTGCGGGTTCTATACGGTCAGTCCAGACGGGCCTTAGTGTGAGTTGGGTTTCGGACATGGCGAGTTTTGGACGGGTGCGGGTGTAGAACCCAACCCGTACCCATATATATATAATTTGTCGGGATTTAACGGGTTGGGGTTGGGTCCTACCTAATTACAGGCCTACATGATACGACTACAAATATCTTATACAAAGACATTTTTATATATGTTTCTCTAATACCCGTCAAATCTCGACGGGCCAGAAAATAGTTCATACCAAACAGCCCACCGGCCAAAGATTTATCACTTGGTATCATGCAAATCTACCATTGTTGTAGAAGATACTAGTCAATTGCCCGTCGATACTCGATGGGACATGGAAAATTCAAATTAAAAATGAATAAATTTGTAATAACATGTCGAAGTTGAGAAGCATACAAAAATTGCCATGACAGAATAAATGATTTAATCACTTTAACATTGCATCGGAAGTCACACCTACATGTAAAAACTGCAGAATGTAAATTAGTGAAATGGAGCATAGCCATATATATATAATTTAGTTTGTGTTAAAAAAATTCCTAAAGTTTATACACAAAAGATAAAATCACTTCACTACGTGTCGAAGACTTCTTTATAAACCACGTTTTATGTCGTATCATATGTATTACCCCTAAAGTTGCAAATTAATACCTTCAATCTTTCCTGATGGTAACTTTAGAGAGAGTAACATTTGGTGTCGTTCTCAAGTTGTGCATCTTACGACTAATAACCCTTAACGAGCCGAGCTTGGGCTAAGGCTCGGCTCGATTGCAGGTCTAGGGGTGGGGTAGGGTACATAGGTTTTTTTGTTTCGTTTGTGGATCCAGAAGGATGAGATGGTGTTGGTGTTATACTTCCTCCGTCCCGTATTCAACTTATTGCGGGCCCGGACACATGTTTTAGGAGGAGAAGCTAAAATGAAATGACTATCGAGTGTATAAATGGCAGAGAAAAAGACAAGGCGAAAGACAGTGAGAGAGTAGTGTTGGTGTTTGTGTGTTTACCATATTTCCCGGCCTGCAGATTTTTGTCTCACTCATCCTGCTATCAACCAACGCTCGTCAGTGGTCACTAAACTAAACTAATGAATGATGAATTGATGACGACGATGAATACAATTGTTGTTATATACTCTGGCCTGCTACTCCGTTGTTTCACTCATCATCATCATCATCAACCATTATTATTTCCTCTTCTTCTTCTGCTTCTTCATTGCAGTGATGAATTTAAATCAAGCTGCTTCTGCTTTTGTGGTGGTGGTGTTGCTTTTGAATTTGAATTTGAATTTAATAGTAATGGCAAGTTCCGGAGTCAACTCCATCTCCCCCCTTGTCCAAATCCAGGACAGTGAAAAGTCACCTCCTTCTCTACAACTCTCCGCTTCTTACGCCGCCCTCTCCCGCCTTCTCCCTTCCCATTCTTCTTCCTTTCACTTTCGCATTGTCTCCAAGGTCTATTTCATTCATTCATTACCACTTGCTTTCCAGATAATATTGATTGTATTTTTACTAATTGGATATCAATATTTCATTTAACTCAATTCTCATTCTAAATGTATTCCACACAATCACTCCTAAACCAAACTAACATGATCAAATCTTATATTCTCGTGCGTGCAGGATTACTGTGATGGACAATCATGTTTCGAATTAACCAACTATCCTCATCTTTCTAATGAGATTTTGTAAGTCTTAATAATTCTCCATTTCCTCTTTCTTTCACTCATGTTTATGCTTTTAACCTCTTCGTGTCATTTCGTTTAGATTCACATGTAGTAGTAGTAGTAGTCGTAGTAGTAGTAGTAGTAGTAGTAGTAGTAGTAGTAGTAGTAGTATAATGTTACTCCATTTGGAAAATGCTTGAGTTTTAGTTAGCAGATCGATGTTGATCGTTTAATGCTTGGTCAATACGTACTGTAATGTCGATAAATGTACTATCAGAGAACAAGGATGGTTTTTAAATTTACGAAAACCTTTCTGTCTTTCACAGAATTAGTGGAACTTCTGGAGTGGAGCTGTTATCTGGTCTACACTGGTACCTCAAATATTGGTGCGGAGCGCACATCTCATGGGAAAAAACTGGTGGTGCACAGCTCTCTTCAGTACCAAAACCTGGATCTCTTCCTCGTATCGTAGAAGGCAGGGTAATGATGAAGAGGCCTACACCATGGAGCTACTATCAGAATGCTGTTTCATCTAGCTGTGAGCTTTAATTTCTGTATCTGTGTATTGTTTCATGTCCTTTCATGGTTTCGCTTTTCAAATCCCAAATATTTTTATGCCAAAGATACGTTTGCATGGTGGGACTGGGATAGATGGGAGAAGGAAATTGACTGGATGGCTCTGCAAGGTATCAATTTGCCTCTCGCGTTTACAGGCCAAGAAGCCATCTGGCAGAAAGTTTTCCAGGTACTTTTTCCCTGTAACATGCTTTCTTTAACCTTGAGTGTCTACTTCTACTTTTATAATGGAAAACGAATGAATAAGAAAGCAGGTGAAGTTTAAGTACACGATGTATGACAAAGTTCAGGGTTTAGACCATTGATTTTGTTTCAGCATATTGTGAACAAACATAAGATTTTCGATTCAGCTACTTTAATAATCTTTGTTAATTTTGCTTAAATACATAAATGGTGATGGAATTAATAACGACACATAGGTGAAACTGCGAAAGGTTGTTACTCACATATAAACACTCTCAGTTCTATAATCTAACAATAATATATTATCCGTGTTTATATGCGATAATCTGACCAGCATAGATATATAGTGGAGAGTTGCTGTGTAAATCCTTCTATTTTCATCAATTAAACATTCTTGGTATTTTATTTTCAAGTGCTTAAAAGATGATGCTTTTTCATTGTTTGATTTATGATATATAAGTTGTTTTGCTCAAAAGTTCCATATTATGAAAATTTTAGTTCCCTAGTCTGAGATAGTTCTTCAGTGTTGACTAGCTGCTGAATGTTGTTTAGCGATGAAAATATAGATAGCTTTATTTGGTCAAATCCATCTGTGAATAGATTCCCAGTTGTTACTTCTTTTGTATTATTATTAACTTAGAAATTATCCTTGCCCAGAAATTCAATATAAGCTCCACCGATTTGAATGATTTCTTTGGAGGTCCAGCATTCCTTGCATGGTCACGAATGGGAAATCTACATGGGTAAGCTTATAGAGGTTCAACTAGTATGTTGCTACTTGGTGTAAAAATGAACTAATATATCTTTATTCTGTTTTACTATATGGTCTAAATACACATAATTGTTACTTGAGTAAATCTTTATCCAGTTAAATGAAAGAACTGTGTCATATTGATCCTATTTATTATTGTGGACAGTGTCAAAAACTTGGTGGACTTTCTTCAGCTGAATCTAATCTAACCCTCTTAGCTTGTTTACGTACAGCTGGGGTGGACCACTGCCTAAGAGTTGGTTAGATCAACAACTGACGCTGCAGAAGAAAATACTTGCCAGAATGTATGAGTTGGGAATGACTCCAGGTAACGAAATATTTCTTGAAACTGCATTTACTTGGTGATATGCAGAAATTATTGTACCTGGCGTATCTGTTGTTGAATAATATAGGTACTTCTTTAGATACCAAAGAAAGAAGTTGAACAATAATATGTTGCATTGCATTCCATATTCAGAAACCTAAATTTTACGAAAGGAAAAGTGCTTTCACTATGTTATTGAGAAAACAAAATAGAAAAAATTTGGGTTGTGCCGGAAACCTCTTTGTGGCATCTTGCATGTTGTACATTCAATGTTCTTGCCAACTATGTGAATTAAAGGATGTTCTCCTTGACAGTTTGTTTGCCTCTCTCATTTCAGTTCTTCCAGCATTTTCTGGTAATGTTCCAGCAGCTCTTAAGTCTGTATATCCATCAGCAAAGATAATGCGCCTCGGGAATTGGTATGTGTTTACTCCTGAAAAGCAAATAACGTAGTTAATAGAAACTAACATTGAAAGTCATTTTGATCGCGCATTCCCTCTCTGGATTCTTTAGGTTCACTGTTAGGAGTGACCCCAGGTGGTGCTGTACATACCTTCTTGATGCAACTGATCCCTTGTTCATTGAAATAGGGAAGACTTTTATCCGACAGCAATTGGAAGGTACGGAAAGTGGAAACAAACTTACACCAGCAATGTTGCATGTAATGTTTTTTGCCAAGGGTGGATATTTATTCAGCTCTCAAATTTTTATTAAATTACTTGAGTATGTTATATGTATATCAAGATTACTATTCAATGAGAGAGTTTCATACTGATATTTGCATATTTTGTCATTTATTCAGAATATGGAAGGACTGGCCACATCTATAATTGGTGAGTCCGATTCATTTTTCATTTTTCTCTACATGCACGTGATATCCTTTTTTTCCTGAAATAAGGAATTCTTGTGATATCTGTGTTACTTTTGCATGCAAAATCATTGGATGTAATGCTTTGCAAAAAAGCCAAAGGCTTTAGTGGGCACTCAAATAAAATACACCCTTCATTACATTTATTTGAGAAAAAAACTATTACTGAATGAAGAACAGCATGATTCTGGTATTAAGAGTAGCACCATTTGGAAAATACTCAGTAGTATATATAGCTTCAGAAGCTAAATTTCCAATTTCAAAATCCTGGAGAAGCTAGTCCTACAAACTTCTGAAGCTTCGCTCATGGGTGTTAAGAAGAAAACAATAAATCATAGTGGAAAGTGATGTCCAGTGACCACAGAGAAAGCCTTAGCAAAATATTAGTTTCTCCATTGATAACCTGTAGGCTACATGGCTGACACTTGGAAAAAGCCCTTTGTAGGAATACGAGGGTAACGATGCATATAATTAATTAACACCTACCCTCTTCTGCGACTTAGAACTTCAGATTAGACTTTTTCGTATTAGTTACAAGTGTGTTGAGAAAGAGATGCATTGCTACACCACTAAATTTTATAACAGAGGTTTTTAGTTCTAAAATGTAGTTCCCTTCTCTCTGTAATATATACCATCTTTACAGTGTCAAATACAGCTCTATATCTATCGCATTAATTGAACATTGTTAGAGAATTTATGCAAATGGATTAATTCTAGACCTCTCTACAAGTTCGACCTTAGGCTAATTCCAAGGTCCAGGAATCGAATCCCACCATCGACATCTCCACCCATATTAAATTCTCCACTTAATGGGCCTCCCCAAAGGTTAAAATGACCCCACAAGTGAGGGGGAGTGAACATTTAAAGAATGGATACAAATGGATTAAATTACGCACATTTGTATCAATTCGAGGTTTTAGATGAGACATAATTATTTCAAACATGAGTGCTTTCTTTGTTCCAAACAGAGGTTTAATCTTTCTTACCTGGTTCAAATGTTGATGTAATTCATTGCAGTGATACGTTTGATGAGAATACACCCCCAACAGATGATCCCGATTATATCTCTTCATTAGCAGCTGCCGTATTTAAGGGCATGGAAAGTGGTGATAATGAAGCTGTTTGGCTGATGCAGGTGACTGCAAGCCTGCCTCTTCACTTCAATTCTTCCTTTGGTTGCCATGAATCCTGGGCCTATGAAAATGATGACGGTCTTAGTAAAAATGATAATCCATAAGAAATGTATCCTGTGAATTTCTTATTACATATAGAATGTTGTACCTTTGATAAGATTTATTTATTTAAATGCTTTTGCATGTTGTAGGGATGGATGTTCACAGATGATCCTTTTTGGAAGCCCCCACAGATGAAGGTAAAATCTCACCCAAATTTTAGTGATTTATATTGCTGTGATAGATATTGATCCTGAAATTCGGCTCTGATACTGCTTAAGTTAGAGCAAGGACTTGGGGTTATGGATGATAGGTGGCAGATGTTCATGGCCAGTTTCATGATTCATATTAGATATGTATTATGTGTGGTTATCTGGATTCCCCATCATAAAGTCAGTTGTCTAGTAAGATTATAAAAGGCTCTGTATTTTGGAACAAGTGAAAAGTGCTCCACATCTCTCATGAGAACGGCTTACTGATGTCCTCCTACTTGAATATATTACAACCACATCATAACTTTTTTCACATTGCTGTGTTAGAACTGTTTGATTTAAAGTTCTAATCAGGAAATTGTCATGCAATGCGGATGAGAGGTTGTTCTACGCATTGTCAAACCTTCCCCTATTTCTATTTACTAGAAATATATCTCTCATTTTCAGGCACTCTTGCATTCTGTTCCCATCGGAAAACTGGTAGTTCTTGATCTTTATGCAGAAGTCAAACCAGTTTGGTCTACCTCAGAACAGTTTTATGGAGTACCTTATATCTGGTAATCATGTATAGTTTTCATATTCTGCTAATAACAATTATATAGGCAGACTAATCGGTCTTTTTAGTCCAGTCCTAAAAATATAGCCCCCTGCCAAAATAGCAACATTTTATAATTTGTTACTCATTCGCTGGCCTACTTAATTTATCTTCTCTTATACTTCATCATCCACCTATAACTTTTATCCATTTTTTATCTGTTCTCTCATTCTTTGATTATTTTCCTTGGAACAACACCAAAAGTAATGGGACTATATCTCTGGGCTGGAAGGAGTAGTTTTATCTCTGTATAAACTAAATTTTCCTATGTTTATTTCATTGCTGGATGTTCCAAATTAAATGGAGTACGTTTGTGCTTAAGCTAGAATTCTACAGTTGCCAATAGCTCATTCCATGATAGTGTACAAAAAACATAAAATCTTCTTTGAAATACTTGATCAATCTTATTTCTTAGTCCCTACTGAATCCATTTGTATTCATGAGCTACTATATAGGTGTATGCTCCATAACTTCGCGGGGAACATTGAAATGTATGGGTTTCTGGATTCAGTGGGAGCAGCACCCATAGATGCACGTCTTAGTACAAACTCAACCATGGTAAGGCCTTTATACCATAAATGTTGTAAATTTTTCTCGATATGATATTTTCGTGATTCATTTCATATTTGAACAATATTTTTTAACCCTGGCTATTTTTGTTATCCTTTTCTTGCTACATCTATGTTGATGTGTTGTACTCTATCTATATATCTATCTGAACCATGTTACTGTATTTTGTTAGGTTGGTGTTGGAATGTCCATGGAGGGTATAGAGCAGAACCCTATTGTTTATGATCTTATGTCCGAAATGGCGTTTAGACAAAGCAAAGTTGATCTCAAGGTAAATTTGAAACGTCAACTGTCCCACTGATTATGCTTGTGAGGCAGTTGCAAAATTTTAAGTGTAGTCGGTTTATTTCAAGCACCAAATAGATCTTGGAGCTGGACCCAAACTTTCACTGATACAGGAGAGGCTTGGTAAAGAAATTTAAGATAACTATGATTCAGGACTGGATCAGAGTGAATATGAATATACAATAATACTTCAAGTTCTGTGTTCCGACCAAATGGATTCATATATTATCTCGGATTTCAAGAAACGAATATATTAATAAGGCTTGAAGGAAAATGAAATGAAAGAGAAGTATTCTGGTAAGCTTTAAAGCTTCGGTCTCACTAGCCGAGACACAGCTGTCTTTTTTATGAGAAAGTGATTCTGTTTTTCCTTTCAGACATGGATTTACGGGTATGTCACTAGACGATATGGAAGGTCGATTTCATCGATACAAAACGCCTGGAACATATTGTATCATACAGTTTATAACTGTACAGATGGATTACATGTAAGTATTCCAACTCCTTTTTCTTTCTGTATTATGGAAATAATTTTGATTTAGCAATCAAACTTATACCACAAGTACATTGAATGAAATATTGCAAGTTCCATGAGTAGTGTAATTGGAGCTTATTGTTTTTGCTTCGATTATTTTTTTTGACAGGACAAAAATAGAGATGTGATAATGTATTTCCCAGATGTTGAGCCCAATTCAATTTTCACCTCATCTGTATTGACCCTATACCCCAAACCTCAACTCTACAGTCCACGAAGAGCTAATTATGAGCTAAAAAGTGATTCTTATACTCATCCACATCTCTGGTATTCGACTTCAGAAGTAATTCGTGCACTGAAACTTTTTATCTCTAGGGGGAATCAACTCTCGGAAAGTAACACTTACAGGTTTGAAGTCTGTTTGTTTCTGCATTTTTAATTAGCATTAACCTTGGTTGTTTGTACCCTTGAAACTTGCCTATCTTGGTGATATCAGGTATGATCTTGTTGATCTAACAAGACAAGCTTTGTCTAAATATGCAAATCAATTGTTCATAAACGTTGTCAAAGCCTATCAGCTAGGTGATCTACATGCTGTGAAAAACCTAAGCCAGAAATTTCTGGTTCTTGTGGAGGATATGGATATACTTTTGGCATCCCATGACGGATTTCTTCTAGGGCCCTGGCTAGAAAGCGCCAAGGGACTTGCCAAAAACAAAGAACAGGAGAAGCAGGTGCACAAATTTCATCTAGACTAATAGCAAACTGTAATTCCACCTTCTGAACAGGTGTAAACTTTGCAGTTTCAATGGAATGCAAGAACACAAATAACCATGTGGTTTGACAACACCGAGGAGGAAGCAAGTCTGCTTCGTGATTATGGTATGTATGTAGAAGCTTAGTTCGTTTCCTTATTGTTTCTCTTTTCTCTTCTTTTCAAAGTTCTGGCTTGTTTCAATCATTTGTTTCATTTTTACAGGAAACAAGTATTGGAGTGGGCTCCTGCGAGATTACTACGGCCCTCGAGCAGCAGTTTACTTCAAGTTTCTGGTACAAAGCCTAGAGAAAGGTGATGGTTTCCAGTTAAAACGGTGGAGACGGGAATGGATCAAACTAACGAACGATTGGCAGAGTAGTAGGAATGTTTTCGCAACAACGAGTACAGGAGATGCCCTCAACATATCTCAGTCTCTATATGACAAGTACTTGAAAGATCCTGATTCAAGCATCCATCAATCTTAGGGCCAAAGAGGCACTGAACTTGTTTGTGTTGCCATATAAATCATTCGTGTCTGAGTATAGACTTATGCTTGAGTTGAATGGAAGGTAAAGTAATGGGAAGGAATGCTTGAGTTGAATGGAAGGTAAAGTAAAGGGAAGGAATGTTCTGTTGAAAAGTTTAAAGAAGGTATAAGATTAATGATTTTTCAGATGAAGATGACAAAGCTATAGTAAAAGATGTCTTATAAATGCGGTCTAGGTTTGTATTCTAGGAAAAGACTTGCCATAAAACTACCGAGAAAAGTAAAACAAAGCGGATGGTGAGAGATGAACACAGCCAATTAAAGATCAAGGGCCCAAAATGCTGAAAAATAATCCCTCCGTTCCAAACTCAATTTCTCGTAGGTTCGAACATGTATTTTAAGACTTCATCATATACATAATAGAATAATTTATTATAGGGAGGTAGGTAGATAAAAGTATGAGAAAGAGTAACTAAGTAGGTGAGATAGAACAAAGTAGTAAAGTGAGTGAATTAACTAAGAAAAATGTTTTTTTCATTTAAGGTAACTGACATTTGAGAGTTGAGACAATAAAAGAGAAATTGGAAAGTTGAGTGTGGAGTCTAGGGGTGTACGTACACAGTACTAGAACCGGATCGACCCGGACCGGAATCATATTCAAGGTAAAATAATGGTCTAGAAACCAGACCTGTAAAGGTTCAGACCTTGTTTCAAATCGTATAGATTGAAACTTCAACATTGGAAAACAAATAAAATTAAAGAAAAATAAAACGTACACAAACTTTGTGGGGGCTTGACTAATTTTAGTACCACTTCGCATTGTACTAATGTCAGTATACCATTTCGTTTCGGGTTTACTACTTATAACCTTGCTTATTATACTACTACTTATATTACTTGAGCCAATAGAAAGACTACATGTGGCATGGAAAATACTAATAGTGCAATTAATGCCCAATCCTCCTTTTCTACTGTAATTAATTTTATTTTATTAAAATAAACAATAGAAAAGGAAAAATGTTATCTTCTCGCCGCACCACCGCGACATCCAACTCTTCGAAGCAACTCCGCCATCGAAGATAATATGCTTCCGGTTTTCGAATTCCAACAGAATCGTCACCGAATTTCAGAAACCCAAACAATCCTAGAACTCTAAACGGTAAGTTTAGTATGCTTCCGATTTTTGAATTGGAATCAAAAGACCAAAGAAAGAACTTGAGTGTTTATGATCCTAAATAGATCGAATCTGGAAAATATTCTGACTGTAGAAAGTACCCTGCCCGTTTGTGCTTATGGGGAACAGCTTGAATTTGAATCTACAACACGCGAAAGAAGATGGATGTTATCTCCCTCTTTTGGCGCGGCGGCGGGCAACGACAGCATGCCGGTGTTGGAGAAGGTGGGTTTACATTTTGAAGATATTTTGTCTGTTTATTTTTCAGATAAATATTGTAAACGTTAATTGGGGCCAAATTGTGATATTATTCGTCCCTGCCACATGTAACTTATTGATAGGCTCAAGTAGTATAATAAGTAGGGTTATAAATAGTAAACCCGAAGCCATACCATTTAGAATTTGACAAATGGCATAATACAACAATAAAAAATTAATTAGTTAATAATTTTAAAAATACAAATTACATAAATTAACTAAACTACCAATTCTAAACAACCCATTTACATTTTAAACAAAAAATGTCTCCTTCTCCAAAACTCCACACCACCTCCTCCCCCATTTCTTCAACACCACCACCATCATCGGAGTTCCAGTGATTTTTTTTTTCATACTTTTTTTTTTGGTCCGTTTGGAGCTTCACCATGGAAGCTCGACTTCTCAGTTCTGGAATCGAACAGAGGTTTCAGATCTGGTGGAAGCGAAGTGTCGTTCGAGCTTGGAAGCTGACCGGAGCTCCGATCATTTTTTTATTACAATTTTTTGAAAAATATTAAATGGGTGTTTTGTGAATTTTTCTATTAATGTAGGGTTGTGTTTTGTTAAGATTAAAACATAATGGGTGTGTAAGTAATTCACCTTTATAATATATTTAAATATAATGCGACTATCATGCGAGTAGTTGCATTAATACAGAAAATGTAGGGTTGAGATTAAAAATTACTTCCTCCGTCCTGGGAATAGCTTCTCATTTACTTTTTTGGTGGAGAAAATAAGGTATAATTTTGGATAAATTACTACTAGTGGCACTACAAGAAAACTGCCGAATAGTAACGCTAATATCCGTCGCTAAATAGTGACGAATCGGCATTGATTAGCGACGGATTGGGAGATTTGCTCAATCCGTCGCTAATTAGCGACATATTATCTATCCGTCTCTAATTAGAGACGGACAGACTATCCGTCGTGAATTCTGTTGACTAATTAATTAAACAAAATAAAAAAAAGAAACTTAACGACGGATAAGGGATATCCATCGTTAAACTGTCTGTTGACTAGTTAAAAAAAATAATAAAAAAGGAAACTTAGAGACTGATAAGGCTATTCGTTGTAAAACTTAATAAAACGGGAAACAGACAGTCTTCTTCCCCCATTTCGATTCTGCTTCTTCTTTCTTCTTCTCTTCACCATTTTCGTCCCTTTTCCAACTCCGATCAAAACTCCACCATTCCGGCCAATCTTGGACTCTTTTCGAAGCTCGTTGAACAAGGAACTCGGGTGGCCATTCAATTTAATCCTTCTTCGGCTATTTTTCCGGTAATTGAAGATATTAGTCTAAAACCCTCACTTTGTTAAATTTGAGATTTTTGCTAATTTCGAGCAATTGTATGTTTTTAGAAGTTTCTACTAGCTAGTTTAGCTTATATTAAGTAGTGGGTTAAGCTTGAGGTTGTTCAATTGATAAATTTATTGTGAAATTGAATTGTATGTTTGTAAGTATGTATGGTATTTAATTTGATATTTTCGTATATGTAGTAGGATTAGTAAGATTTGGTTGAGTGTTTGGAGACCATTTAGTGATTTTGGTGGTTGTAGTATAATTGGCTCGTATTAACTTAGAAAGAATTACTACTATTTTAATCTACAATTCGTAATTTTAATAGTTAACTGGAAATTTAAAATTCATAAAAATAAATTTTAAACGTAAAATGAATGTAATTCATAAATTTAATCTTAACGTATTATAATTAGCAATGTAATTATAGACCAGGAATTGGAATTGTAATGAAATTCAACACGTAATGCGTATAGTTATAAATCTAATAAATTCAAACGTGTCAGGTTAATCATCCAATGAATCCCGATCGTTCATGGATGTACCGTTGCACTGTTAATAGCAGAATTCAATCTAGTTTTGTGGAAGGGGTTGAAGCCTTCATCGCATTTACTCAGACACAGACTGCTTGTTTGAGCAGGGGGATGATGAAGTGCCCTTGCAAATTGAAGAAATGTAGGAACAAGCAATATTTGCCTCCTAAAACGGTAGTCGAGCACTTGAAACGTAATGGGTTCGTGCCTCAGTATGAGGTATGGAATCATCATGGTGAGACAGCAACATCGTTCATGTCATATGAGCATACTAGGAAGCGTCGAAGAAAGAAGCAAAATGAGAATTCTAGTACTCAAAATACGGCTACATCTGATGCTTTTCATGACCGGTTCGAAGAAATGGTGTCTAATGCTGCGGGCCCAGAGTTTATGGACACTAGTACAACTAAAACCGAGGGGGTGTGGAGGAGCCACCGAATCCCGAGGATCAGGTGTTCTTTGACTTGTTGGAATCAACAAAGAAGCCGATTTGGTCGGGGTGTAAGAAGCACACCGAGTTGTCTTTGTTGTTTCGGCTAATGAGTTGTAAGGCTGAGGGTGCCCAATCTGAAGTGAGCTTCAATAGTTACCTACAACTGTTATCTGAGTGTTGCCCTGAAGAAAACCTAGTTCCCACTAACTTTTACCAAGCGAAGAAAAAGATGCGGGGGATGGGGTTGCCTATGGAAACCATAGACTGTTGTCCGGATATATGCATGATCTATTGTTGGGGGGGGGGGGTGTAGATCTACTGGAGTGCAAGTTATATGGTAAGGACCGCTACAAGCGTTATAAGGAAGGGGTTGCAAAGAAACGCCAGAAAAAAATCTCCCACATAAGAAAATGTGGTACTTCCCTCTAGCACCTCGTTTAAAGAGGTTGTACGCTTCAAGTGCTTGTGCCGATAAAATGCGGTGGCACAAGGAGAGAGTAATCCCGGCAGATGTAGGGGGTAGAATGGAGCATCCATCAGACTCACCGGCATGGAAAGAGTTTGACAAGACATATCCGGAGTTTACAGCTGAGTCTAGAAATGTACGATTGGGGCTTTGTACGGATGATTTTAACCCGTTTGGAAGTGAAAGGAAGTACTCTTGCTGGCTAGTGATGCTCACACCGTACAACCTGCCCCCCCCGGTGATTGCATGAAGGAACCATTCATGTTCTTGACTGTGTTGGTGCCTGGGCCAGAAGATCCAGCACTGAAGCTGGATGTCTTCTTGCAACCCCTAATCAAGGAGTTGATTGAGCTGTGGGAGAATGGTATCCCTGCATATGATTTGTCGACCAAGAAGAACTTTACCTTGAGAGCAGCACTACTGTGGACTGTGAGTGATTTTCCTACGTACTCCATGCTATCTGGAAGGAAAACCGCCGGAAATTTGCTTGTCCACATTGTTTGGAGGACACTGATGCATTTAGACTGAAGGATAGCGGAAAGGAATCTTAGTTTGACTGTCATTGTAAGTTTCTACCAAGTAACCATCCGTTCAGGAAGAACATGAATCAATTCATGAAAAATAAAGTAGAAAAGAAAGGCCCCCCCCGAGACATGTTACTGGTGCACAAATACTTGCGGAGATTGATAGGTTGGGTCTTATGAAAGTGACTGAACTTGGGTGGGAGAAGCATAACAAGAAAATTGCCGACACATGTGGATGGAAGAAGAGAAGCATCTTCTAGGACTTGTCTTATTGGAGCAGTCTTCTTATGCGTCACATGTTGGATTTCATGCACATTGAGAAGAACGTGTTCGAGAACTGCTTCAACACAAAGGATACTGTTAAATCTAGAACCGAGTTGGATACATGGTGTAAAAGGCCATGTGTTCTTGGAGAGACTTATCCCGGTTGCATTTCGAGAACTGCTACCTAAACCTGTCTGGATCGCTCTCACCGAGCTGAGCTTATTTTTCAAGAATTTATGCACAAGGGTGGTTGACAATCAAGTGTTAACAAATCTTAAAAGGAACATACCATTGATTCTATGCAAGCTCGAGTGTATCTTTCCACCGAGCTTATTTGATTCTATGGAGCACTTGACGGTTCACCTCCCACATGAAGCGAGGCTTGCTGGACCGGTTCAGTATCGATGGATGTATCCATTCGAGAGCTGTGAAATAATTGCAATCATGTACTTAAAATATCTGAGTTTTCCTAAGTTACACTTTCTTACTTGAATATGTATTATAGGTACTTAGGAAAATTGAAGAAATATGTCAAGAACAAAGGTAGGCCTGTGGGATCGATTGCCAATGCGTACGTGCGAAATGAAACTGCAACCTTCTGCTCCTATTACTTTGAGGACCACGTACCGACAAAGGCATCTAGGCCGTCTTGAAACGCAGACACATTCGAAGTTCAAGAGGATGATGACGTTGCCATTTTAATTTTTCGGGTCTCAGGGAGACCTATGGGACAAGAAAAGAAAGAATGGCTGACGGATAAGGAGCTGAAGGTAGCTCAATATTATGTCCTCGCGAATTGTGCTGATGTTGACAAACATATGGTGATATTTGCTGGGTGAGTACCTTTCTTATTATAACAGCTAAAATTGAACTTTTAACACAAATCCTAGTATTTAATCATTGAATCTGTTGTGTTATCTTATTAAATTGTTGTCTTTATTTACGTTAATTAATTTGGATGTTGTGTGGAATTAGGAATGTAGAAAGGCTTCTTCATTCCCAACGCCCTTGGTTCCCCGGCTGTGGACTGTCTTCGAGACGCTGGGGTCAGATTTGTATAGGAAGATGATTAGCGATGCTAAAAGAAAACGCAAGAGGCCACATTGGATGGGAGAGTCCGAGTGGGAGCATTGGTTGGAGTACTGGAGAAAGAAGGATGTCATGCAGGCTGCGGACCAGAACAGAGAGAACTGGCTGACTGAGCCGTCTGATGGTACCGGGGTGGCCAAGCACCACTATGGGTCGCGAGCTGTTGTTACGGATCACCGTAAAGCGGTAAGTGTACATCTTATTTGTTAGTTTATTCATACATGTGTTTTGTGTTTAATTTCTACACACTTACTAGCTAAATGTTTGCATATATATGTTCTTCAGGCGGAGGCTGGGGAGGACGACATATGGGTGGACAGACGGTCCGATGCTATTGTGGTACGTTTCTTTTGTTAAAGTTCATATTTGTGTAGTATAAGTTATTTTGAAAACTGTACCTCATGGTATATGCACTTTACAATTTCAGCCTGAGGTGGAGGCGAGGATCGCCGATACCGGTCGGGTGCTAACAGTAGAAGAAGAAAACAACATCTTCTTAGTTGTCAACCCAATGGACGACAAGGGTCGAGTATATATATGGATTGGGGAGTTACGACCCTGCACCGACTGGTCCTAGCCACTCAGCATCCCAGCAAACCAGAGCACCATTTTTCACACAGGAGCAGGTCTCGGAGATGGTGCAGGCACATGTGCGGATGGAGGTCGATCCTTTGCAAGAGGAGCTAGCTAAACAACAGGAGGAACTAGCTAAACAACAGGAGGAATACCAGCAGCAACTAGCTAGGCAACAAGAGGAATACCGGAGTCTTCAGCTGCGGATGGAGGCTTTCATGGCCATGTACCCACCCACATACCCACCGCCCCCGCCCCAAGATAATTAGTCTGGGCTTGTGTTTTTCTGACTTATTATATTAACTTATATACGGATATTTAATTTCATTACGGATAATTTGTATTCGTCGAATGCTTTCTGTTAATTAATACAATTTCATTATTTTGGATTTATTATCGTAGATTATATTTGTGAAATAGGTGAAATATGAAAACAGACATCAAAATTTTTAAAAAAAATTAAATAATCTGGAAATTAAATCTGGATTTAATTTATAATTAAAAAATAAAAAAATAAATAATTCCGTCGCTATTTTATCCGTCACAAACACTCACAGAATTATGTAATTAAAATAAATGCAAAAATACCTTATTAGAGACGGATAAGTATCCGTCTCTAAAACGTCAACGAAACTATCCGTCGCTAAATATGTTACTATTTAGCGACGGATAGATCTATTACTAAAAAATTGTTTTCATGTAGTGTGGGTCTCTCAAATTGATTTTTGAAGTTGAAAGTTGTATAAAATAAAGTTAGTGGGTTTACTTTTGAATATATTTACTGTTAAAGTTGGGTGAGTGGTTACCAAAAAGGAAAATTATTCTCGAGACAGAGGAAGTATTATAGTAGCTAGTAACATGTGCCTTTTCTATTCTCAGGTCATCTTCGTACCAACCTGAACATAGGTTTACGTTAGATAACCGCCACGTGGCATTAAATTCAATCTGATCCATCCATTTTGGTTCGAAGTCATTTTTCACTAATTTAAAGTCCGAAGGATTATAACTTTTTTTTTTAATAATTAAAAATCGCCATGAAATACAAATTGAATATAATACCCTTATGATTATATGATATATAAAATTTCAATGTGTAGAATGATATCTATAACCCTAATTAATTAAGAACAAATAAAACACATAATTAATTGCAAATTCATATTCAAAATCAAAACATTAATTTTGGCGAATCAATTGACGCCATGGCCTGTATCAATTCTCTGAAGAATCCTAATTCTAAATCTGCAATGAGGGAAGGGAGATGCCGATTGGTTTAGGAAGAAAGAAAGCAGGAGCCTTTCGTCTTCTATCTTCTTCCTTCTCCTTGTGATTTGTAAGTAGGGGTGTACACGGGCTGTTACAGACGGTTATTTGTCAAAGTTCTAACCGACCCGCCTATGGCAGGTAGGCCAAATCATTAACTGCGGCGGGTGGAATTTTCTCTCAACCGCCGCGGGTCGGTTGACTACTTGAGGCGGGCGGATTGGCGGTTTAACACATCAAAACAAGGACATATATGACGCATTAAAGAAAGAGACATTAGACTTCATAAGCTCAATAAACTCACCTGCAACAGTAAGGCAGGCATCAACATAATTCGAAGCTTTAATACAAGTAGTTTAGGTACATAAATTCCAAATACAATTTCAAATATAAGTCCATGAGTATTTAAATTACGAAGTCATGACAAAAACTAAGATTGCAAACTAATGCCAAGAAGCAAAACAATATTCCCTCTGCCATCTGATGGAAAATGCTAAGCAATCTGGAAAAAAAAAGGAAGAAACAATTCAAAGCTAAGAGATATGCAAATCCAACCATATAATACTAGAGAGATATGCAAGTGAGATCTTGCAGCAACAGACATACTCATTAACAAACTTAAAAATTTACATAATTGTGGATTAAAGTTCAAAAAAACTAGATGAGGCAGGAACAAACAAAACAATTGTGGCATCAGTTATATGCATGCTCTCAAGCTAATTGATGAGATTATGAGCTGAAATGGAGTTTCTGCATAAATTAAGTAGCAACACAGTCACTTCAAGGTTACAAACCAGTCTCATAAGAAGAGATGTGTTGCTGAATATGGAACTAACATAACATAATTCAATCTAAGTAAATAAGAAAAGGGTAGAAAAAATTGCCTAGAAAGAGGAGTAATATCTGAAATTGTGCCTCGAGAAGCATTGTCTATAGTACTATTAATCTATTATACTATTAAAAATAAAAAATACATGTATGCATATACAGGCGGGTGGGTCGAGTAGGTTGGCGGTTGCCAATCGCCCAACCGCCACCCACTCGCCTAAAGGCGGGTGACAAATTTTTTAACCGCGGGCGGTTTTTGGCAAAAACACTAACCGTCGACGGCGGGTAGTTGACGGGCGAAATGGCGGGCAGGGCGGTCGGTTATTTTTTATGTACACCCCTATTTGTAAGTATCCAGTTTTGGGATCAATCCAGAAGGAGACCAAGACACTTTAGAAAGGCAGGATGAAGGAAGAAGATCAAAAACATCAAAAACATTCTCTCTGTTTCAAAAGAGAAAGGAACAAAAGTATCGAGTTTTAACGATCTCCGTTGAAAGAATTTAGGACTAAGAAGAACACAGGAGACGATTTGAACAAGACATGAAGAATGTCGTTCTGACTTTGGAGAAACCTTTTGAGCAAATTTGAAGTTACACACAAACCTTTCATTTTTTACATTCGACACTTAAACCTTAGTTAACGTATCAAGTTAACATAAATGTCGGGACGGTGTTAGAATCGGTCGTTATAATAAATTTTATTTCACACCAAAATCTTTTGGGCCAATTTGAACTTACACCACAACTTTTTTTTTTTTTTGAGTCGACACTAAAACCTTTGTCAAAATTCTGACCTAATACGAACCTTTGTTATTTGGATTATCCAATAACTTATATATGCAAAAGTTGTTGATAACTAGATTTTTGAGAAGCGTTTTTTCTATGTAGTAGTAGTTTTGAAATGTTATGGCAGTGACTCTTGATGATATATATGGAGCACAAAAAGTAAGACCATTATTTGTGACATGGTATTTTTTTACTAGTTATTGTACCGTGCATTGGACTTTGAAGCACAAACATGTTTTAGAGGCTATTATTTGTCAAAAATACATTTATACTTTTTAATAACAAAATGCCAGAAAATGTGTATGAAATTTAATTTGGACTTGCTAGCTACACATTTGACTGGTTTATTTATGATGAACATGATCAAGGAATGTTACTATACATGCTTAATTACATGTATGTAACCAACAGAAAAAATTTAGATGCCCAAATAGAAAGGAAAAGAGACTCATCCATTACCTCAAACCCCCTTTAAACCCAAAGTGTTACTAACTCCAGAATGACCCTCTTTACCGCGAAAATACCCATTCGCAATATCATGCAAACTGAACCATAATTATGAACTGACATGATAGTAAAAGGTTTCGATAGCGGGTGCAAATTTTTGCAAAGGTTTTGGTATATGAAAATATGGCTAACAGACACTTAATTTGAAAATTTTGACAAAGGTTTGTATTAGGTCAAAGTTTTGACAAAGGTTTTAGTGTCGACTCAAAAAAAAGAAGAGGTTGGGGATAATTTTGGCTTAAAACCTAACTGTACGGACGAGTACTATGGGCGATTTTTACATAGTAAGGTGTAATCGCAAAACATGAAGAGAGGGCGTGGCCGGCCACGGAATAAAGTGGCGACACCTCTATTTCATCGATTCAGTGCGGTACGGGATGTTCACCGGGCTGGTACTGAGGAAACAGTCGTCGGATCATCGAGTGAAGTTAGGGATCTTCAGATTGATGGGAGGATTGAGGAAGAGGAGTGTGACGATCCTCCGGAGGTTTTGCAGGTTGATTTGCATATGGAAGAGAAGGAGGATGAGCTGAGATTGGATATTGATAAGGAATCAGAGCCGGTTAAACTCTGGACGGATGTGATTAGCTGCAACAGGATTACATCGAGAGGTGTTGCAATCAATTTTTCTGCTCCGATGATGGTTAACGGGGAGATTGAGGTTGAGATAGGGGAGGATGATGTTAAGTCTAAGGTGAGTTTTTGGGAGCCTTCTCTGATTATGTATGTATTGGGTGGAGATTTGACGATGAATGGTGTCAAACAGTATATGATGAAATTCTGAAACTTTGTCTCGTTGCCAGAAATGTTCTATAATGAGGAAGGTTATTTCATACTCAAGTTTAAATCAGTGGAGGATAGGGATCTTGTGATTAGCAAGGGACCATATAAAATTTATAATATGCCTCTGTTCCTGCATAAATGGGTGGCTGGGTTCACACTGAAGGAAGATATGTTGCGAACATTGCCAATCTAGGTAAAATTACCTCAGTTGCCTTTACATCTTTGGGGACCTAGTAGTTTGGGGAAGATTGGTAGTGCTATTGGTAAGCCCCTATTTACAGATGAGTGTACAACTCATAAACTAAGGGTGTCTTGTGCTAGAATCTTAGTACAAGTGGATGTAACTAAGAAACTGATTGTTAGGAATATCTGTTTAGATTTTGATCAGCAACCTAATGACTTATCTTAGCTCAGAAAGGTGGTTAGTACTCTTGGTTCACTTGAACGCTGTAAAAGAGGAAACTCACTAAGTATGATAGTCTAGCAAATCTTGTATAGGATGTTAGGTCTCTGAATGTAATTTTTTATTACTCTAAAGAAGACCAAGAAGAAGGCATCCAACAGGAAAAGTTCAACGGATTTGAAGATTTGAAGACTGCACAAGATTGCTGAAGACAAGGGTTTTCAGACACCTATGACCAGATATCTTGAAGACACAAGCGTTTTTAAATAAACAGTGTTGCAAAAGATATCTGAGAAATAAAAGGTTTCTGAAATGAGGAAAGTGCCCACAGATATCTACACTCAGATACCTTGGACATAAACTATGTTTCTGAAAAGAAATATATTATAACAAGTTGTTTCAACAAGTGGTATCTGGAGTTGTGATAATCTCTGGAAAAAGGACGTGCAAAGCTTCAGAGAACTCTGATAGTATAAGATCTCTGATACAATGCATAGTTCCATTGGCACTACAGAACAAAGTATAGTACAATGCATTAAATGCACGGACAGAGATGTCTGAACAAAAACGGTAGCTGCTGAAGAAGAAGACAAACGTACTACAATACTATACTCAGATATCAATAGTTTGAATTTGATTTAAGCCTAACGGATACTATTCAAACGGCACTCAAATTCATCTATAAATATCAACACTTAGACTGCTTGAGAATACACACAGAACACACCTTAGAACACAGAACTTACACTGAACACTATCTTTAAATCTCTCAAGCATACTACTTACCTTCAAGCTTTCTGTTGCGACCAAAGCTCTTGATTCTAAGTAGAACAAAAGTTTTAAGTGTCCTGATCCTTAACAAGCATTGCTATTTGTGAAAGAGTTGAATTAAGATTTGATATCTGAGATTCATTCTCTTGAACATTTATCATAGACTTGGGTCAGTAAAGAACAAGATACCGTACATTGCAAAGTGTATTAAGTATACTTGATTCTCAGAGCTATCTGCATAACTGAACAAGTTATTAAAGAAGCTCACCTGACAAACTACCTTAACCAACACCTTAATTGGCGTGGAGTACAGGAAGTACTTAGTTTGGAAAAATAAGGAACAACTCCAGGAAAGAGGTTTTTGAGTACAGGAAGTACTTGGCTGTGAAAGCCGGGGAATAACTCAGGGGGACACTTGGTTGGGAACCTAGTGTATTTAGGAATCGAGAGAAGATACTTATAAGGTTACCTCAATTATCTGTCTTAGTGGATTCTAGGTCTGAGAAAGGCCGAAGTGGATTAGTTGAAGGATTACGCCACCTTCAGATACCACTATAAAAAGACTTGTGTTATTTACTTTCTGTTGGGAAATTTGTTGGGAAATTTCTTGGGAAATTTGTTAGGAAATTTGTTAGATATTTTGTTAGAAATATCTGTTTAGATTTTGATCAGCAACATGATGACTTATCTTAGTCTCAGAAAGGTGATTAGTACTCTTGGTTCACTTGAACATTGTAAAAGAGGAAACTCACTAAGTATGATAGTCTAGCTAATCTTGTATAGGATGTTAGGTCTCAAAATGTAATTTTTATTTTATGAAGAGAAGACCAAGAAGAAGACATCCAAGCAGAACAAGCTCAACGACATTGAAGACTTGAAGAAACTGCACAAGATTGCTGAAACTGTTGTTCAGATATCTTAGCCAGATATCTTGAAGAAACGAATAGTTTCAAACAAACTGTGTCACAAGAGATATCTGAGAAATAAAAGACCTATCTGAAAATAAGGAAAGTGTCCACAAATATCTATTCTCAGATACCTTGAGCTTTAACCACATTTCTGAAAGAGAAATATATATATTGCAAACAAAATTGTTTCAATATAAGTGGTATCTGAAGATTGAAGATAAGGACGTGCAAAGAATCAGACAACACTAGTCTCTGATACAAAGCATAGTTCCGTTGGCACTACAGGACAAAAAGTATAGTACAATGCATTTAATGCACGGACAGAGATGTCAATAAAAGCAATGACTTCTGAAGAAGAAGACAAAAACTGCTACAGTACTATACACAGATATCAATAGTTTGAATTTGAGCCTAACGGATAGTATTCAAACGGCACTCAAATTCATCTATAAATATCAACACTTAGACTGCTTGAGAAGAGACCTTAGACACACGACATAACTTGAAAACGCTGAACGTCTTACTCTCTCAAAGCAACTTACTTATCCTCAAAGCTTTCTGTTGCGACCAAAGCTTTTGATCTTGAGTAACACTGAAGTTCTAAGTGTCCTGATCCTAAACAAGCAAAGCTATATGTGAAAGAGTTGAATCAAAAGATCAACTATTTGAGATTCATTCTCTTGAACAGATATCATAAGACTTGGGTCAGTAAAATCGAACAAGATACCATACGCTGTAAAGTGTATTAAGTATACTTGATTCACAGAGCTATCTGAATAACTGAATAAGTTATTAAAGAAGCTCATCTGACAACTCAAACCAAAACCAACACCATAACTGGCGTGGAGTACAGGAAGTACTTAGTTTGAAAAATCAGGGAATAACTCCAAGGTTACCGGAGTATAGGAAGTACTTGATTTGGGAAACTAAGGAATAACTCCAAGGTTATTGAGTATAGGAAGTACTTAGCTTGGGAAGCTAGGGAATAACTCAAAGGTTTCGAAAAGAAGTACTTGGTCATGGAAAGCCGGGGAACAACTCAGGGGGAACATTTGGTTGAGAACCAATTGTTCAGAATCTTAGAATAGGTTTATTGTAAGGTGAACTCAATTATCTGTTCTAGTGAATTCTAGGTCTCTGGTAGACCGAAGTGGATTAGTTGGAGGATTACGCCACCTCCAGATACCACTATACTTGCTGTGTTATTTACCTTTCTGTATTTACATTTCAGCAACACACACACACACTTTAACAGTTTCTGCACTTATCTTTATTAAGTCTTCCGCGCTCTGATTCTAAGTATCAGATATCTATTCAGATATCTGAGAAATAGTTTTTATCGACAAAAGTTTTAAAAGACTATTCACCCCCCTTCTAGTCTTTTACTTTGCCGTTATCTGGACCAACAAGTGGTATCAGAGTAGGAGGTTCACAAGCCTTCTGCACTGAACCTAGATCCCCAGATAGGTGAAGGAACTTTGTCCATTTTCGAGGACTATTTAATTTGTGTGTTAAGTGTGCAGGTATGTCTCTGAGTGATGCACCCATTCTCAAACCAGAGAATTACGATAAATGAAAAAATAACATGATGCTCCACCTTGAAGCCATAAGTGACGAAATGATCGAAGTGATAAAGAATGGTCCAATAGTCATTCAACAACTCAAACAAGTCATGGAGGTTTCTAATGGTAGAGACAGAGATCAAAGCGAAGGATCTTCACAAACCGATGCGTCAACAAGTGGGAGATCTACTAGCCAAGTTATTTACGAACCAAAGCCCAGAGAACTCTGGACATCGGAAGATGCCAAGAGAAATCGTCTGGATGGTCAAGCTCGTAATATCATCATCAGATCGACACCGAGCACATACGATTAAAGCGTAGGGTGCTAAAACGGCGAAAGTTGCCTGACAACTGATTGAAGAAATCTGTGCCGGAACTGAGAAAACCAAGGAAAACAAGTTCGAAGTTCTAAAGTTGAAATTTCAAAATTTCAAACAAGGTCCCACTGAAACTCTGGAAGAACTTGATTTCAGGTTTACCACTCTCATGAGTGATATGGCGAGACTTGGGAAAGCAGATACTCCCGGTCGAGAAGATTAAGACTATTGTCAAGTCTTAACCACATGGGGAGCATACTAAATTCTTTTATTTTAACCAAGGTATGCCAAATATCACTCGAAGGAACTTTTCTCTCATATTGATACGGTTGATTATGAGACAACTCAGAGAGAACAAACAACTGAAAAGTTGCAGAATGTTGCTCTAGTAACTCAAGGAACTTCTGAAAAGAAGAAAAGCAAGGAGGAGACTGAGGATGCTCTTTCTGCAAAGCAAATGAGCAAATTTGTCAGTCGAGAAATTGAGAGAAGAAAAGCCAAAGAAGTCAAGAAGCATCTAGGCTCAAACTATCACCGAGACAAAAATATGCAAAGCTCATTGAACAAGCCATTTCGAAAGCATCATGTCTTGAGGAAGCGAATTGGAAGCGATATCTGCTTCTATTGTCGTAAACAGCCACTTCAAGATGGATTGTCCTGCCCTCAACAAACTAAGGACAGGTGACAAGAAAGATAGGAAAATCTTCAGAAGAAGCCAGAAAGCGTTGTTAACAGAAGAAAGAAAGAAAATCCAAACTCAACTAGATGCTCTAGACGTTGAGACAGATTCTGAAGATGACAATTCAGATGACTCAACCTTACCATCACCAGAATTATGTGGAATTACTCATGATATAATCGACTTCGGCCTCAAGAAGAATGAAATGTGTGGAGTTCTTTGAAATTGGTCGGACATCTCCAACATAGAAAAGCATCTTATGGTGATGAGGTAACACATAATTCTGTTATACTTATGAAAGTGATGAAGAGGAAATAAAAATCTAGAAAATCTCGTGAAAGAACTTGACATCTATGAAAGAGAATTTCTAATGATCCGAGCTAGAGCCAAAACCTTGAAGAAGAAAAGAATTCTCTTGAAAAGGAAAATTCTCAATTAGTTAAAGAATCGAGAGAAAGGATGCTGAAAATGCATCTCTCAAAGCTCGAATATCTGAGGCGAAAAGTCACATAAAGAAGCAATGGTGAATTACGAAAGAATTATGAAAATCTTCTTTACGAGAACAAGGAACTCAAGAAGAAAGAATTATCTTTTCAATCTTATGCCAAAGCTAGTGACACTCTTCTTGAAGTACAATCTTACTTAAGAGATCCTTACGAAAAGAAAGGACTTGAATGAATACAGCAGACAGTTGTTCTATCACTCTGAATAAGAGTAAGGAGAGAAGAACATTTGTAAGTACTCAAAGAAGACGGTTCCCATGCAATCTATAGTATCGGTGAGAAGACAAAGATTGTTGACAAAGGAAAAGCGATTCGACCAAACCTTTGTGGGAAAAACAAGTCAAAACAAAGCTGGCACGTCTACGAAAAGAAACATAACAACGAAAAGTGTAAACACCAAATGCTATGTCTCTCAAAAAGGTAGAATTGCAGAGCCGCAAATTCTCCTATGTCACTTTTTCGGAAAGAAATTGGACCAACCAGAGACTAGCAAAGCTCTTGAAAAGATCTCGAGATAGCTTCAAGTGCTCAAAGCAGTATTGGCTACAAAGGCATCGGAAAACAACTTGCTCATGAGTACAAGCAGAGCAAGAACGATGGTCGAAGCTAGAATTGCTCAAAGCAATTATCGAAGTGGAAGTTAAATCAAAACCCGAAAATTTGTATGCCGAGGCTAGAAGAAATTTGGCAGGAAGGCTAAGTTCTTTGAAAAGCAAACTCGAACCTGACAGGTATCTGAAAGCATCATATGGAGCACCTAGGAACACACCAAGGAAGAAAATAATTCTCACTAATGATAACATTCATTCAAATAGAATTCCTCCTTACGTTCCTGTCAGACAAAAGCATATTTCAAAGAAATTCATTCAAAAATGGATTCCTCTGGAAGAACTTTTAATTACGGTTCCATCAAAGATATGAGAACCTAATCTCCTGTTTCCTGTTGTGTGCAGAATGCCTCCTGGACTAAAGCACAATGGCTATTTGATAGTGGATGCGGAAAGCACATGACAGGAGACAAAGCAAATCTGGTTGATTACAAAGCTTGCAACACAGGACTAGATATCAGATTTGCTGGAGGAGAATTAAATCCCTCTCTGGGATTTGGCAACGTCAAATTGGGGACTTTAACAATCACTGACGTATTACATGTTAAGGATTTGAAATATAATCTATTTAGCATGAGCCAGTTTGCAGACAAGGGTTTTACTATAAAATTCAAAGCTAAATACTGCAAACTAATTGACAATGAGTCAAAGCAGACAGTTTTAGTTGGTCGGCGGAAAGGCAGTCTTTATGTTGCCGATTGGGCATCTGCCACAACTAAAGAATGTCTCATGGTGAGTCAATCTGGTCACACAAAAGAGCACTGGTTATGGCACAAAAGAATGAGTCACTTGAACTTCAAAACTCTGAATAGACTTGACAAGAAAGAGTTAGTGGTTGGCCTTCCCAGAACATCTTTCAGAAAGGAAGGTATCTGTTCTGCCTGTCAGATGGGGAAACAATCCAAGATCTCTTTCAAGTCCAAAATCAGACACTCTAGTGTTAGACCACTGCAACTTTTACACATGGATCTTTTTGAATCATCTGTAATTAGTTATGCAGGAAAGAAGTATGGTCTGGTTGTTGTAGATGATTTCTCAAGATTCACTTGGGTTGTCTTTCTGAAACACAAATCTGATGCCAGGGTGGAGATACCAAACTTGCTGAAAAAGCTTGAAGTCATGAAAAATGACAAGGTATCTGCAAGCAGAACAGACCATGGTACTGAGTTTGTCAACCAGTACATAAAGGAGTTTTGTACCTGCAAAGGTATACAACACCAACTTTCCTCTGTAAGAACACCTCAACAAAATGGTGTTGCAGAAAGGAAAAACAGAACCCTTAAAGAAGCTGCAAGGACAATGCTAGCTGACAACTGAAATAAGTGAAATTTATTGGGTTGAAGTCAGAACACAAACTACACTCAAAACAGATGTTTGATAAACAAATACCATGACAAGACCCCCTATGAAATCTTGGTTGGTAGACCCCCTAATATCAAACATCTGAGAGTATTTGGTTGTAGATGTTTTGTTTTAAACAATGGGAAAGATTATCTGAGAACATTTCAACCAAAGGCAGATGAAGGTGTTTTTCTTGGTTATTCCACAAATAGCAAAGCCTACAGAGTTTACAACAAAAGAACAAAGAAAATTGAAGAATCAATTCATGTTGTATTCTATGAAGGAAATAAGAAAACACCTCCTAATGATGAACTCTCAGAAAGGTTCAAAGAACTATTACTGAGGGATTCTAAAGAAGAATCCTCAGAAAGGAGAAATGTCATTACGGAAAGTGAGGATGACTCTGACGTAGAAAAGCTTGAAATGCCTATTAACAACAAGATGACTCACAGACATGATGAGGAATTTCCTATGAGTTTTCCAGAAATGGAACAGGTTACTGAGAACCTTCATCATGAAGAGGTATCTGAAAATAAGAATGCTGAAATGCATGTTCCAGATATCTCTAACACTGAAAAAGTGTCAGATATCCATGACATTTCCCATATGTCAGATATCTCAGATACTAAAAAAGTATCAAATCAAAATCTTAGTGATTCACATTCAGATCACGTACGTAGATATTGATCCTACTAGCACTAAATCTATGATGAGATGGATCAAAGATCATCCTGCAAAGGATATAATTGGACCAATTAATCAGGGTGTTAGGACTAGGAGAGCAATAGCTGAGCTAACTCTCTCTTTGGATGTTTCATCTCGAATATTGAACCTAAAAATATAGAAGAAGCATTAGGAGACCAAGACTGGATCTCTGCAATGCAAGAAGAGTTGGATCAATTTGAGAGAAACAAAGTCTGGAAACTAGTTCCATTTATAGAAGGAATATCTGTGATTGGAACTAAATGGGTTTTCAGAAACAAGATGAATGAATCTGGTGAAATAACCAGAAACAAAGCAAGATTGGTTGCCAAGGGATTTACCCAGACTGAAGGCTTAGATTTTGACGAGTCATATGCACCGATTGGATGCAATAAGACTCTTTCTAGCCTTTGCAGCTCATAAAGATTTCAAAGTTTATCAGATGGATGTCAAAAGTGCATTCTTGAACGGTGAACTTGCAGAAGAAGTTTATGTTGAGCAACCACCTGGCTTTGAAGTTTCCTCAGAAAGTAAAATGGTCTATAAACTACAGAAAGCTCTGTATGGACTAAAACAGGCTCCAAGAGCATGGTATGACACTTTGGCCAAGTACCTTCTGGAAAGTGGTTTCAAGAAAGGTGAAGTTGATAAAACTTTATTTACCTTAAATCATGACGGGAAACTACTCTTAGTTCAAGTATATGTTGATGACATCATATTTGGATCTAAGGACAAGCAACTTTGTAATGACTTTGCAAATCTCATGAAAAGCAAGTTTGAGATGAGCATGATGGGAGAAATGAATTATTTCCTAGGATTGCAAGTCAAGCAACTCAATGATGGAATATTCATTAGTCAAACAAAGTATGCAAAAGATATGCTCACAAAATTCAATCTTAAGCCTTCTGAAAAGAATGCTAAGATACTGTGAGCATTGGAACCAAAATGACCTATCTTGAATCGATAAGAGTGTTGAAGAACATAAGTATAGGAAATTGATAGGTTCACTACTTTACCTCACCGCAAGTAGACACGATATTCAATATGCCGTTGAGTATGTAGATTTGGACAAATCCAATGCAAACACACTACAACATTGCTATGAAAATATTAAGGTATGTAAAAGGTATGAGATGTAGGATTTTGGTATCCTAAAGAAAGTGGATTGAGTTTAATTGGGTACTCGACAGCGATTATCTTTGGATCAACGCTGATAGGAAAAACACCTCGTGAACTTGTGGGTTTGGGTACTAGACTTATCTCATGGTTTAGCAAGAAGCAAAACTCAATTGCAACTTCTACCACAGAGGCTGAATATATTGCTGCTGGTTGTTGTGCAACACAAATTCTGTGGATACAGCAACAACTTAAAGACTATGGACTCGATGAGAAGAAAACTCCCATTTTCTGTGACAACCCAAGTGCTATTGCGATTACACAGAATCCTAAATTTCATGTCAGAACAAAGCACATTGATGTTAGACATCACTTCATCAGAGACCATGTTGAAAAGGGCAATATAGAGATACTCAAGATTGGCACTGAAGACCAACTTGCAGATATCTTCACTAAGCCACTACAAGAAAGTAGATTCTTAGCCTTAAGACATAGTCTTGGACTAATGGAACTACCAATGAACTGAAAGAGTTCAGGTATCTGGAACGGGCATCCAGAGAAGAGGTATCTGGAACGGGCATCCAGAGAAGAGGTATCTGGAACGGGTATCCAGAAAAGAGAAAAGAGAAAACTGGAACGGGTATCCAGAAGTCAAAAAGGCTAAAGAGCAAAAAGACAGCTTAAGATCTCTGAGACGGGAACTCAGATATCTGAATCAATATGCAAACGGAGAACACACAGGAGAATAGTACAACTATCTGCAGTCAACTACTCTCGTGAAATTTGCATTGTTTCTATCTTGATGAAAAACTTGGAAAAATCCTAAGTATAAGACAGATTCAGATGCAAGCAGTGTTCTTGGTCATACAAAGACACGATTCAGATAGCTAATAGCCAAAATTCATTAAATGGGCACAATTACACTTGTTGATTGTGATCATTGCTGAAGAAGCAATGGTGACCCTTGATGAAATTAAGCGATTGATCTGTACGGTGGAAATTAATTCACAGTAAATAGTGGACTGTTGAAATTCAGACATGACCCACTAAGCATTTAATGCCGAACTAGCTTTTGCTCACGCCTGCTTGCAAATCACAGATACGTACACACAAAATCAATTTGTATGTATTTGTCTGTTGGGATTCAACTGCTATATATATAGGATTTTGGCATAGGAAATCACTTTTGCCTCATCTTGCACAAAAATAGCAAATCCTTCTCTTGATTCTCTGCAAAACCTTCTACAATCTCTGCAAATCAAGATTAAGTTTTTCTGCAAAGAATTACTAAATCAAATCTCTTTCAAACACCAACTTCAAATCCCTACACTATATAAAGAGATGGCCTCCAAGAACTCTTCAACACAGAAATCCCAATCCTCCACTGGTACTGCTGAAAAGCAAGCACCAGAATTGGTTATTGTGAACAACCGACTGGTAGGAAATTTTAATCCTGACCATTGGACTTTAAATCACAGAATGATTTGGGATGGTGCCAAGGTTGAGGAATACCTCTCTGCTGCAATAGAGAACCAAACCGATAGAAAATTGATTCTTGACATGCTTGAAAAGGCACAAATCAAGGGTTTTCTATCTGCTCGCCCAAGTGGAATCTCATCACTCGATGTGTTGGAATTTTACAACAACTCCAGGATTATTTCCTGTGTTTCTGAAGGCACTGAAATAGTGTCTGTTAAAACCTCAGTCCAAGGAAAGGAAATCCTTCTGGACTTAACAACTTTCTGTAAGTTGTTTGAGTTTCAAAATCTTGGAAAGGATTTTGAAATAAACACCAAGGATGATGAACTCCTTGAAGGTGTTAAAGAACTTTACAGTGACGTGTGTGATCTTGAAAAATCAGATACACCCACTGAGTTCAAGCTTGCTGACATCCGAACCAGACATCTGTTGGCTCACTGGGATGTACTGGCTTGCATTCTTCACAGATGCTTTGATGGTCTACAAGGAGGTGCTGACCAGATAAGCCAAGAACGATGGATCATGATGTTCTTGCTGAATCAACAAGATAAAAGGCTGGAAAACCCTTTTAACTGGGGAAAGTACGCCTTTCTGAAGTTTGTGAAGAAGATTCAAGGCTTCGAGCCTAAGATTACCAAAGGACTAGCTGAGCCAAAGGCCATAGTAGGCTATGGTCTGAAGATATGCTACTTGCTAGAAAAGCTTGGCATTGAGCTCAGAGAGACGGCTGAAATAGCCAACAGTAACCTACTCTACAAATATGAGTATACAAATTTGATGAAAAAGGTTACTGGGTCTCAGAAAGGTTCTAAGAAACGAAAGTCTGAAAAGGTATTTGAAGAAAAGGTTGCGACCAAGAAGCCCAGAACTTCAAGAAAGAAGTCTGCTGGCAAATCAGAAGACACACCCAAAGAGGTTGTCGATTCTCAGACATCTGCAGGCATTGCCGATGAACTGATAAAGGCAGATGAACTCATCAATGCTGCAAAAGAGTTATCAACTAATGAACAAGTAGACTCAGCAAGAGAAAGTTCTTTCAGAAATGTTGCGACTAATGCAGAAAGACTTGCTGATGAACTCATAAATGCTGTCAAAAGTGGTGAAAAACACCAAGCCCCATCTGCAGAAACCGCAGGAATAATGGACCAATCAGTTCCCAATGCTGATGAGAGCTCTGACGATGAAGATGATGAACTAGTCATCTCTCAAGTCCTAGAAAGAACAAATAGGGCTAAGGTTATCAAACGATGAATCGTGATAAGGTATCTGAAGAAGAACCTACACCACAGGTTGCTGAACCTATAGCAAAGGTTGTTGGTGCAAACACTTCATCAGGGAATATTTCTCTTGCACAACTTCAAAAAGCCCTGATGAGTGGTATCTTAGTGCTGGCAGATGCTGATGGAAACGCCACATCTAAAAGTCTGGAAGAACGTTCAAGTGATCAATCTTCTGCTTCCAGACAACCACAACAACCACAACCACAACAACCACAACCACAACAGCCACAAGTGGTTGATGAGATGGTAAATGAACTCCATTTCGACTTACCAGCAATGCAGTATGCTGAAGAAAATCCTGCAAAAGAGCAGGTTCCCCAACTCACTGAGAGGGATCAAACTGAGACATCTACTCAGAATGATCAACCAGGGGAGGCAACTGAGTTGCATACTCAGAAAAGGTGTGAAGTACCAGAAACTTCAAGCAAAGAAACTGCACTGGGACAAGACGACCAATGTATAGAAAGGTCACAAGTTCCAGAGACCAATCAGCCTGAAACTGCTCAGGTAACTGACTGGTTTAACTCTTACCTTGTGAAAAATTTTATACTTATAAATCTTGTCACTCATAGAATTTCTTTGTTACAGGCTGAGTTAGAAACACATAAAACAAGAGGAAGCTGAAAAGCTTACCTCAGAAACTGAGAAGGAGGTTTCCTCAACCTCGCCTCTTAAGACATCTGAGCCTGTGTCACAGGTAATAATGGATTCTTAAGATAACACTTCTTCGGTTATAAGTTTATGTGCTTAATCTTTGAAATAAATGTTTCTAACAGGCTCCAACTGAGATGGAAGAAGATAAGGCAGAAATGCCAGAGACAAACCCAGAGACCAACAAGGTTTCTGAAGAACACATCACTGAGCCTTCTAGCATGAAGGTATATGACAAATCAAGTGATAAGTATTCTTCGACTAGGGTTATCTCATATCTCTTCTAAAAATATTCAATACTTCTACTTACAGGATCAATCAGAAGTAGAAATGCACGGGGACAAAGTTGCGACATCCCCTGCATCAATGGAAATTGATGAAGCCCCCAAGGCAACATCACCTGAAAGAACACCAGAGACTGCGAAAGTTTCTGAGAAAAATGACTCTGAGCTTCCTATTGAGGAAGTAAGTAACTCAGAACTCATTAAAGCATATATTATATTTGCAGCTTTCTTTCAAACAATTTCCTAAGTATTGGATCATTTTATTTCTCAGGTTCAAGAAAGAAAGGTTGATGAGGACCAGACTTCCAAGTCTCCACCTCACAACAAGATATCTGAGACACCAATTGTCTCAGTGGTTCAAGTATCTGAGCCTGATGTTCATACTCCGGTAACTCAGAAACTAAACTACACTTATACTCAGATATCTACAAAAGTTTTGAAACTCACTCAAAACTCTTTCTTTCAGGCTCAAACAGATGCAGAGCAGGTTCCCATTGAGAAACAAGGGACCTACTTCACTTCTTCAAAGCTCACACCCTGCCAAAGCATATTCAATGCTTCAAGAAATGGCAGAAGTTAAGGTGCTCTGATCTCTCTGAAATATTGAGAATCACAGATCAACCAATCAGACGAGCACGAGCTCTTGACTTGGAGACATATATCCATGCAATGTTCCCTACCGAATAAAGACATACGACCTTATTGCATAAGGATTTCTCCAAAGAAGTGGCGATAGTTTGATACATGCCTTTGAACAGGCGGATGGTCGACAAGATTACAGATGGCATTCAAGCCACCCTGCACTCGCAATTTATACCTTCCAACAAGAAGAAGTTAATGGGCAGAAGATCACTATCCCGGAGGTGATCAATCTTGTATCTGAAGATGATGAGGAGGAAGAAATGAATGAAAATTACTTTGATGAACCTCCCACTGACCATCACCAAAAGGATGATAATGACAAAAAGGATGATGATGATGCCCCTGAACCAGGGACCGGAGGAATTTCACAAAGAATCAATGCCTCAGCTGCTGAAAAGCAAACTGAGAAGACTTCACAGAAATCTCCGTCTTCGTCACCTCAGAAATCTACTCATCCATCTACCCAACACGCAGTTAATACTGGACAAGTAGTTGAGCTTTCTGAAGAAACCGATCAGAAAATATTAAACACTCAAACCAGATCTGCTCAACTCAGACAACTGTTGGAAGAAGAACAACAGCTCCATCTTCAACTCGAAGATCAAATAGCTAAATCCAGAGACAAGCTTGATCAACTACAAGATCAATACTTACAAGAAATGATTGCTTACTCTGAGGTTAAAGAGCTACGGGATGCTGTGCATGATATCACCAAAGAACTCGACATCAAGAAGTATCTGAAGTCAAGCATGATGCTAAGGCTGCATCATCTTCAAAAGAAGTACCATCCTCCTCCCAGAAAGGAAAGAAATCAATCTCTGAGATGGTTGCTGGACTCGATACAATCGATGAAAATGTCCAAGAGGATGAAGATCACTGGGCTGATTACTCAGATGATGAAGAAGACAAGACTTTGGCAAAGCACCGCAATGAACATCTAGCGGTTTCTCACTTGAAAAGGAAGCTGATTGCTCCTACAATTTTCAGCAAACTGCCAAATGTTCACTCCAATGAATACATGAACAGGTACCAAGTCCTGGCTACTCTGAACAAGGAGATGTCTTCACAGAACAAAGAAGTAATTGCCTCCGTCCCCTCTGAAATGAGAAAGTTCACTGAGCTCATCACTCAGAGAACAACTAGCATAGTCATTTCTCGTAAAGACTGGAATGATAAGGGACGATGATGCGTCTTTAGCTGAAAAAGCTTTCCAAGAGGCAAGTTACACTGCTGGAAAAGCAGATGCCATCCTAGGCCCATTAGTAGAGCTCACTGATAAGGACAATGGACTTATCAAGCAAAATCAGGAGCTCAAAGCCGAACTTCAGAAGTTGGTCACTGCCTATAATTATTTACAAGGGCATTTTGACTCTCTCTCAGATTCCTTTATGAGACTGAGTCAGCCAACAATGACTAAGGGGAAAAGAATGTACAAATCTGGACCTCAAAGTCAGGGGGAATGGGAAGAAGGAGAAGAAAACAAGAAGAAATCTGGTGCGGCTCAGAAAGGAAGAAGAAACATGAAAACTTCCCAGCCACCACTCAGAATCAATGAACCCTCCTCAAGCCAAGCTGCTTCCCAGAAACCTACTGAAGGAACTAAAATGATAACAAGGGCCATGGCACAGAAACCTCCAAGGAGTACCAAGGCTCCAAGGAGAAGACAAGTTAAAGGGATTGATGAATCTTCTGAAGAAGAAGAAGAAGAAGGTCAAATCAAGTCCCTGGGCAATGAAGAAGGCTGTAAAACTCTCACAAGATCTAATCTTGATGATGATGAGAAAACTGATGAAGATGAAGCTCCTCTGCACAGAAAAAGGAAAATTGAAAGCCTAATTGAGCCCATAGCTGCAAAGCCCCTAGCAGCTAAAACACCCTCTGGAAATACCAAGTCTATCCAGGGTGGTGGTTCTTCAAGCAACAACCCCAAAGAGAATTCAAGACAGAGAAGGAACAGACTGAGAGCTGAGGAAAGACAAAGTCAACTTCCACTCAGGCCAGAAGAAGCTAAATAGAGTATGTGAAGTATGACAATGATTCCTCTGTCTACAGGTGCATCAATCAGAAAAATGGCTATTGGATTCTGGAACTTAAGAATCTATTGGTAAATTCAAGATTTCCAGAACCAATCCATAAACAACTTATGGCATGGAGAAAAGATAAGCCAACCTTGATCAACACCAATCACATTAAAGCCTGGTTGGATTTTGAAGTTGTCAAGAGAACTGAAGCCATGAGAAAGGACCTCTCTGATGAATGTCCATATGGAAAGCCAGATGATGTGCACAGAATTCTGAATATCATAGGAACAGGCACAAGAGCAAGACTCGCTGTAGAACCCTATGAATCGTTCTATCTAACTGAAGAGCAATACAAGGGTGACATAAGATATCTGAAGATTATCTACGAATACTTCAAGCTTTCAGATATCAGAATAGAGCATGCCTGGAAGTGGGGAAAGTATCTGTGGGTCAAATTTGTCAAGATAAATCCTACCAAAACCTACAAAGAGGTCTGCGGATTTGCCAGAGGCACAGAGATGCTCGTCAGAACTCTTCTCTATGACTATTCTGATGATATCAAAAGGTTTGGAGATAGGAAATTTGCAGACTGATATACAGATATACAGTTGAAGACTTGAAGAGATTGAAGACTTGAAGACTAGTTTATTAGGATGTTTACTTGGAGCTTGGTTACTCCTGTTGTCCTGATTTACTACGTAGTTTTTGTTGTATTTTGCCGATCGAGCTTAAGCAGTATTATGTATCAAAGTTATCTGTAATCTTTATTTGTAACTTATCTGAAGAACTTACTCTCAGATAGTAATCTATAAAAGATAACTTGTCAGCAAAGATCACACCTTGTGATTTGGTTGATGTTTACTTTCTGCACTTAATTAAATAATTTGAAGATCTTAAGAAAAGATTAAGTGTTGGATTGTTCACTCATCCAGATTTGTAATAGGTAAGATAGTCATCGTTGACTGATCAAAAAGGGGGAAATTTGTTGGGAAATTTGTTGGGAAATTTCTTGGGAAATTTGTTAGGAAATTTGTTAGATATTTTGTTAGAAATATCTGTTTAGATTTTGATCAGCAACATGATGACTTATCTTAGTCTCAGAAAGGTGATTAGTACTCTTGGTTCACTTGAACATTGTAAAATAGGAAACTCACTAAGTATGATAGTCTAGCTAATCTTATATAGGATGTTAGGTCTCAAAATGTAATTTTTATTTTATGAAGAGAAGACCAAGAAGAAGACATCCAAGCAGAACAAGCTCAACGACATTGAAGACTTGAAGAAACTGCACAAGATTGCTGAAACTGTTGTTCAGATATCTTAGCCAGATATCTTGAAGACACGAATAGTTTCAAACAAACTGTGTCACAAGAGATATCTGAGAAATAAAAGACCTATCTGAAAACAAGGAAAGTGTCCACAAATATCTATTCTCAGATACCTTGAGCTTTAACCACATTTCTGAAAGAGAAATATATATATTGCAAACAAAATTGTTTCAATATAAGTGGTATCTGAAGATTGAAGATAAGGACGTGCAAAGAATCAGACAACACTAGTCTCTGATACAAAGCATAGTTCCGTTGGCACTACAGGACAAAAAGTATAGTACAATGCATTTAATGCACGGACAGAGATGTCTGAATAAAAGCAACGGCAGCTTCTGAAGAAGAAGACAAAAACTGCTACAGTACTATACACAGATATCAATAGTTTGAATTTGAGCCTAACGGATAGTATTCAAACGGCACTCAAATTCATCTATAAATATCAACACTTAGACTACTTGAGAAGAGACCTTAGACACACGACATAACTTGAAAACGCTGAACGTCTTACTCTCTCAAAGCAACTTACTTATCCTCAAAGCTTTCTGTTGCGACCAAAGCTTTTGATCTTGAGTAACACTGAAGTTCTAAGTGTCCTGATCCTAAACAAGCAAAGCTATCTGTGAAAGAGTTGAATCAAAAGATCAACTATCTGAGATTCATTCTCTTGAACAGATATCATAAGACTTGGGTCAGTAAAATCGAACAAGATACCATACGCTGTAAAGTGTATTAAGTATACTTGATTCACAGAGCTATCTGAATAACTGAATAAGTTATTAAAGAAGCTCATCTGGCAACTCAAACCAAAACCAACACCATAACTGGCGTGGAGTACAGGAAGTACTTAGTTTGAAAAATCAGGGAATAACTTCAAGGTTACCGGAGTATAGGAAGTACTTGATTTGGAAAACTAAGGAATAACTCCAAGGTTATTGAGTATAGGAAGTACTTAGCTTGGGAAGCTAGGGAATAACTCAAAGGTTTCGAAAGTTGTGAAGTACTTGGCTGTGAAAGCCGGGGAACAACTCAGGGGGAACATTTGGTTGGGAACCAATTGTTCAGAATCTTAGAATAGGTTTATTGTAAGGTGAACTCAATTATCTGTTCTAGTGAATTCTAGGTCTCTGGTAGACCGAAGTGGATTAGTTGGAGGATTACGCCACCTCCAGATACCACTATACTTGCTGTGTTATTTACCTTCAGATTTACATTTCAAAGAACACACACACACACACTTTAACAGTTTCTGCACTTATCTTTATTAAGTCTTCCGCGCTCTGATTCTAAGTATCAGATATCTATTTAGATATCTGAGAAATAGTTTTTATCGACAAAAGTTTTAAAAGACTATTCACCCCCTCCCCCTCTAGTCTTTTACTTTGCCGTTATCTGGACCAACACTTTCTGCATTTATTAATTGCTTTATTTACCTTGCAAAGTATTTACACCTATATTGCTGAGCACGTACACTTATCACAGAAAATTCTTCCACTCTCTGAAATTAAGTATCAGATATCCTCACAGATATCTGAGAAACTGTGTTTATCGACAAAAGTTTTAAAAGACTATTCACCCCCCCCCCAGTCTTTTACTTTGCCGTTATCTGGACCAACAAGTGGTATCAGTGCAGGAGGTTCCCAAGCCTTCTTCGCTGAACCTAGATCCCAGATAAGTGCCCACTAACTGCTTTTCACCTACACTTGATTTGTTTAGTTAGTGTGTTTGCTGCAGGATGTCTTTAAGTGACGCCCCAATTCTCAAGCCAGAGAATTATGAGAAATGGAAGAACAACATGATGCTCCACCTAGAAGCCATCAGTGACGAAATGATCAACGTGATAAAGAATGGCCCAATAGTTATTCAACAACTCAAGCAGGTCATGGAGGTTTCTAATGGTAGAGACAGAGAACAAAGCGATGGGTCTTCACAGACAGATGCGTCAACCAGCGGGAGACCTGCCAGTCAAGTTATTTACGAACCAAAGCCCAAAGAGCTCTGGACATCGGAAGATGCCAAGAGAAATCGACTGGATGGTCAGGCTTGTAATATCATCATACGTTCTACTCCAGAGCACATACAGTGTAAACTGTAGGGTGCAAAAACAGCGAAAGTGGCCTGGCAACTGATTGAAGAAATCTGTGCCGGCACTGAGAAAACGAAGGAAAATAAGTTCGAAGTTTTGAAGCTCAAATTGCAAAACTTTAAACAATGTCCCATAGAGACTCTTGAAGAACTAGATTTCTGGTTTACAACACTTGTGAGTGACATGGCTGCACTTGGTGAAAGTAATAGATATACCCAGTTAGAAAAGATTAAGACTATTGTGAGAAGTCTAAATCCTAACTGGGAGCACACAACGTTTTTCTACTTTAACCAAGGAATGCCAGATATCAATCCAGTGGAACTTTTCTCTCACCTTGCCACTGTTGACTATGAGACAACTCAAAGAGAACAAACAACTGAAAAGTTGCAGAATGTTGCTCTAGTTGCTCAAGGAACTTCTGAAAAGAAGGAAGGCAAGGAGGTGACTGAGGATGCTCTTGCTGTAAAGCAAATGAGAAAATATGTCAGTCGGGAAAAAGAGAGAAGAAAAGCCAAAGAGAATCTGAAAAAGCATCTAGGCTCAAACTATCACCAGTACAAAAATATGCAAAGCTCGCTGAACAAGCCGGCTAAAAAAGCATCTAGTACTGAGGAAGCAGAAATCGAAAACGATATCTGTTTCTATTGTCAGAAACCTGGTCATTTCAAGAAGGATTGCCCTACCTTTAACAAACTAAAGACAGGTGACAAGAAAGATAGAAGAAACTTCAAGAGAAGTCAGAGAGCTATGCTCAATGAAGAAAGGACAAAAGATTCAACTCCAACTGGATGCTCTAGACATTGAGTCTGATTCTGAGGATGAAGACTCAGATGATTCTACACTGCCTTCTCTAGAAATGTGCGGTGTTTCTCATGAAGTGATCAACTTTGGTCAAAAGAAGAAAGAAGTGTGTGGAGTGGCTGAAGAAATCTTTCCAGATATCTTCAACATTGAACCTTGTCTAATGGCTGATGAGGTAACACATACTTCTTGTTATACATATGAAAGTGATGATGAAGGAATCAAAGATCTAGAACATCTCAGAAGAGAGCTTGATCTCTACGAAAGAGAGTTTCTAATGGTCCGAGCTAGAGCAGAAATCTTTGAAGAAGAAAAGAATTCTCTTGAAAAGGAAAATTCAAAATTACTCAAGACATCTGAGGAAAAGGATGCCGAAATTGCATTTCTCAAAGCTCAGATATCTGAGACTGAAAAGTCACATGAAGAAGCATTGGCCAATTTTCAAAAGAAATGTGAAGATCTTCTTTCTGAGAATGAAGAACTAAAAAAGAAAGAACTATCTTTTCAATCCTATGCCAAAGCTAGTGACACTCTTATTGAAGTACAATCTTATTTAAGAGATCCTTCAGAAAAGAGAGGACTTGGGCTGGACACACAGACAGATAGTTCTATCACTCTGAATAAGAGTGATGAAAGAAGAACATTTGTCAGTGCTCAGCAAGGTGGTTCCCAAACAACCTATAGTATCGGTTAGAAAGCTAAGGTTGTTGACAAAGGAAAGGCAGTTGCGACCAAACCTTTGTGGGAAAAACAAGTCCAAAAAAAATATGTTGGGAATATTTATGAAAAGAAACATAACACTGAAAAGTGTAATCACCCACAGTGTTATGTCTCTCAGAAAGGAAAAATTGCAGGAGTTGACAAATTCTCCTATGTCACGTTTTCTGGAAAGAAAATAGATTACCCAGAGACTAGCAAAGCTGCTGAGAAAAGATCTCAGATAGCACCAGGTGCTCGGAATGGTATTGGCTATAAAGCCATTGGGAAACAACTTGCTCGTGAGTACAAACAAGAGCAAGAACTATGGTTAAAAGCTAGAATTGCTCACAACAATTATCAGAAGTGGAAGATGAATCAAGCCAATGAAAATTTGAATGCCAGGGCTAGAAGAAATCTGGCTAGGAAAGCTAAGTTTGCTGAGAAGCAGACTCAGAAACCTGACAGGTATCTGAAAGCACCAAATGGAGCACCAAGGAACACACCAAGGAAGAAAATAGTTCTTAATAACAATGATACTAATCATTTAACTAGAATTCCTTCTTATGTTCCTGTTAGACAAAAGAATGTTCATAACAAATCATTCAAAAATGGATTCCTACTGGAAGATTCTTTAGTCCAGATGGTTCCATTGTTGGTATGAGAACCTAATCTCCTGTTTTCTGTTGTGTGCAGAACACTCTAAAGACTAATCCGAAGTGGCATTTTGATAGTGGATGTGGGAAGCACATGACAGGAGACAAAGCAAATCTGATTGACTACAGAAAGTGCAATGATGGACCAATTATCAGGTTTGCTGGAGGAGATGAAAATCCAACCATAGGATTTGGCAATCTGAAGTTTGGAGCCCTTACAATCTCTGAAGTAATACATGTAAAGGGATTAAAATATAATCTCCTAAGCATGAGTCAACTCGTAGACAAAGGGCACACTGTCAAGATCAAGTCAAAACTATGCAAAGTGATTGACAATGAGTCAAAGCAGACAGTCTTGGTTGCTAGGTGTAAAGGAAATCTTTATGTTGCTGATTGGGCATCCGCCACAACTGAAGAATGTCTCATGGTGAGTCAATCTGGTCACATTGAAGAAAATTGGCTGTGGCATAAAAGAATGAGTCACTTGAATTTCAAAACTCTTAACAAGCTAGCCAGAAAGAGTTGGTGGTTGGTTTACCCAAAATGGCATATAGAAAAGATGTTATATGCTCAGCTTGCCAAATGGGAAAACAATCCAAAACATCTTTCAAGTCTAAAACTAGACATTCCAGTGAAAGGCCACTGCAAATGTTACATATGGATCTTTTTGAATCGTCTTTAATTAGTTATGCCGGAAAGAAGTATGGTCTGGTTGTTGTAGATGATTACTCAAGATTCACTTGGGTTGTCTTTCTCAAACACAAATCTGATGCAAGGGTTGAGATACCCAACTTGCTGAATAAGCTCGAAGTCATGAAAAATGACAAGGTATACAGAATCGTAGCACCATGGTACTGAGTTTGTGAACCAGTACATAAAAGAGTTTTGTACCTGCAAAGGTATACAACATCAACTATCTTCCGTAAGAACACCACAACAAAATGGTGTTCCTGAAAGGAAGAATATGACCCTAAAAGAAGCGGCAAGAACAATGCTCGCTGACACTGAAATAAGTGAAATCTATTTGGTTGAAGCTGTAAACACAACATGCTACACTCAAAATAGATGTCTGATTAACAAACACCATGACAAAACTCCTTACGAGATTTTCATTGGTAGACCCCCTAGTATCAAACATCTGAGGGTATTTGGTTGCAGATGTTTCATTCTTAACAATGGAAAAGAATACTTGAGAACATTTCAACCAAAGGCAGATGAAGGAGTATTTCTTGGTTATTCTCTGAATAGCAAAGCCTATAGAATCTACAACAAAAGAACGCAAAAGATTGAGGAATCTGTTCATGTAGTATTCTATGAAGGAAACAAGAAAGTACCCTTGAATGATGATCTCTCAGATAGGTTCAAAGATTCTGAAAAAGGATCCTCAAAAGGAAACAATTCTATCATTTAAGCTCTCTCCTACTAGGGGCGATTTTCACGTTTAGTGTGTGTTTTTCATTTCCCGCTAGTATTTTTGTCTTTCCTTTACCATTTCAATGGCAGATAGGCGATCGGACCGTGAGAATCAGTGGAATAGAGAGCATCAGGATTTGCAGAATGATCCATATGTTGTTTTCGAGCAATCTGAGGATGAGGAAGGGGTTATTGAAGAGGATTTGGATCAAAATACTCCTCGTAATCTGAATCGCAATTTTGGTGGTGCGGATGCTGGTAGGGTACTTTCTCGTCAGAATCGGAGGTGGAATGACCTATTTTTGGGTAATCGGAGGCCTGAGAATGGAGTAGCATTGCAATTTTCGGCGCTTGTGCAGAGATCGGTAGTGGATTTTATGCCTGCTGATGTGAGCGAATCGATTGAATATTGGAAGTTTGCTTTGATTGGTACAATAGTAGGAGCACGGATACCTGTGGATGCTATGAAGCAATTCGTTGTGAGTCGGTGGAATTTGACTCCGCAGATTCATGTTGCTGATAGTGTTGTCTTTGTGTTCCGTTTTGAGTCTGAGGATGCTATGTTAGATGTTTTTGGAGGTGGACCATGGATGGTGAAGGGAATATACCCTCTCTTGTTGAAGCAATGGAGTCCTGGAGTGTCCTTGGATCCAGGTACACTGGTTGAATATCCTGCTTGGATTAAATTGCCAAATCTCGATTTGCAGTTTTGGTCTCCTACTATGCTAGGAAAAATTGCAAGTCACATTGGGAAACCTTGTTATGTGGATAAGATGACAGCTAATAGAGAGAGGTTAGCTTATGCTCGAATTTTGGTAGAGTTGAAATCTGGAGATAAATTGTTGGATCAGGTGATATTGAGAGGTGCTGATAATGTGGATATTGTGCAGAAAATAGTTTATGAGTCCAAACCCTAATTACAATGTTACAAGTGTTTGAGATTTGGGCATAGTGTGAGGTTTTGTAAGTTTGCTCCTCATCAGGCTTGGGTTCCTACTGGTGGAATGGTGGGGAATGTGACCAATACTGGCAGTGCACAGGTTTGAATCAGGATGTTAGTATGGATGAGAATGCTAAGTCACAGGGGACTACTCTGGCTATTGGTATTAATGAAAAACAAAATGGATTTGTGACGGGTCAGTCTGGTTCTGTTAGTAGGGGGGTTGGGTCTCAAATTGCAGTTGGTGAGGTATCAGTTCCTATTACTGGAGTTGATATTAGCTCTGGGAATAGTAATGTTCCTCTTCAGCATAGGAATAGTTTTGTTGTTCTGAGTAATGGGACCTTGGTTAGAACTTCAGTGGTGCAGGATGATAGTAATGAGGAGACAAGAGTTGAGGATCAAGAAGTTGATGAACATGAAGATGATATAATTAATGAAGAGGCTTGGCAGGATGTTGGTAGTAGGGGTAAGAATGTGCCCAGAGGGTTCGGTTCCAAAAAGAAACCTGCTAAGAAGAATACAGGTGGAGGACAGAGAAATTTGAGATCTCTAGGGAGAAGGGGACCTGGACCTCATGGATAATAGTTTGAATCTGTGTTGTTGGAACTTAAGAGGGTTGAATAACCCTCTTAAGCAAGATGCTCTGAAGAGAGTGATGGGAAAGAATAATTGTAGTATTGGTGGTTTTTTAGAAACAAGATTGAAGAAGGATGGTTTGAATAATGTACAGAAAAAATTAGAAAATAGGTGGCAGACTGATAGCAATATAGGGTTTAGTAAGAATTGCAGAATCTTATTGTTTTGGGATAGCTCTAAAGCAGATGTTTCCATATTAAAGAAGCATGAGCAGTTCATTCATTGCTTAGTGCAGAAGAAGGAGTTGAAGTGGTCAGGTTTGGTTACATTTGTGTATGCATTGAATACAGCAGTACAAAGAGTCTACTTATGAAATGAACTAGCAAGTTTGAGTACTTATATTCAACTCCCTTGGATGGTGGCTGGAGATGTGAATATAGTTAAGGACAGTTCTGAGAAATGGAATGCTAGTGGAGAGGTCTATTCAGTTGGTTCAGAATTGCAGGATGCTATGCATAACAGTGAATTGCTTGATCATAGCTTCATAGGTCCTATTTTTACATGGACAAATTCTCATGTCTTTTGCGAATTGGATAGGGTATTGGTCAATCAGAAGTGGATAAATATGAATCATGAATCTGTTGTTCAATTCTTCCCTCCAGGAGTTTTAGATCATGCTTATAGCATTACAAAGGTGTTTCAGGAGGAAAGGATTAGAGGTGTGCCATTTAGATTTGAAAACATCTGGACTCAGGATGCTAGCTTCCTTCCTATGGTGGCAAGGGTGTGGAGTACAGAGGTCAGAGGTTGCTATATGTATCAACTTGTTACAAAGATGAAAATTCTTAAGGAGTTGAAATCTCTGAATGTTAGAAAGTACCAGAATCTTGAAAAGAGAGTGGAAGAGAAGTTACAAGCCTTGGCCGACGGTGAGAGTCAGATTGGATCCTAGCAGTTTTAACATGGAAACTGAGCTTACTCATGCTCATACTGAGTATGTGGAATTGCAGACACTATGGAAGGGCCAGCTTCACCAACAAGCTAAAATGGATTGGTTAGAGGATGGAGACTCTTGTACTAGACTATTCTTTGATAGTATGAAGTATAGGATGAAGCAGAATAAGATCTATATGTTGAAGTTGGATGATGGCAGTATGATCACAGAGAGAGATGGTATAGTAAAACACATTTTGGAGTTTTATACTGGATTGTTTGGTACTGAAAGGACTGTGCAGAGTGTGGAGGTGGAAGTATTCTCTGAAGGACCTATGGTTACTGATGCTATGAATAGGATTCTACAAGGGGTAATTACACTGGAGGAAGTCAGACAAGCTGTGGTTTCTATGTCTGATGTGAAGAGCCCTGGCCCTGATGGAATGAATGCAGGTTTCTATAAGAAGAGTTGGGATATAATTGGGGTCTCAGTTCATGCTGCTGTGAAGGAGTTTCATCAGTCAGGGAAGATTCTAACTCAGATAAATACAACTGCAGTTAGTTTATTGCCTAAGTGTTTGAATGCTACTTCTATTGCTGACTTTAGACCTATATCTTGTTGCAATGTTATTTACAAAATAGTGACTAAGGTGTTAGCTAATAGGTTAAAACATATGTTACCTGCTTTGATTGATTGTAGTCAAAATGCTTTTGTGAGTGGCAGGGATTTGTTTCAGAACATATTTGTTGCTCAGGAACTAGTTAGACTATATGGGAGGGCAAAGGTTTCCCCTCGATGTTTCCTTAATATAGACTTGAAAAAAGCATATGATTCAATAAACTGGTCCTTTTTGTCTCAGGTATTGTTAGGTTTAGGGTTTGATAGATGGTTTACTCAGTTAGTGATGACCTGTGTTAGTACTGCCAAGTTTTCATTTAGTGTCAATGGTGTTTTAGAAGGAAATATGCCTGGGAAACAAGGTTTAAGGCAAGGTGACTCATTGTCACCTTATTTGTTTGTGCTGTGCATGGAATATCTTGCTAGATTGTTGAAACATGATTTGTTGGTTGAGGATAGTGAGTTTAAGTTTCACCCTCAGTGTAGAAGAGTTCAGTTAACTCATTTGTTATTTGCTGATGACCTTTTATTGTTTTGTAGAGGAGATGTTGGCTCAGTCTCAGCCTTGAAAAGAGTTATGGATAAGTTTTCTGCAACCTCAGGATTGGATATAAATCATAGAAAGAGCTCTATGTTTCTTGCAGGGGTAAGGTCTGATGTAAAAGAGGAGCTGATGAATATCTGGGATTTTAATGAAGGAGTCTTCCCTGTTAGATACTTAGGAGTCCCATTGAGTCCCAGAAGGTTGAAAAATTCTGAGTATGATACTCTCATTCTGAAGATGACAAGTAAGATACAGAGTTGGCAAGCAAAACATAGGAGTTATGCAGGTAGACTACAGTTAGTAAAATCAGTACTGATGAGCATACATAGGTTTTGGTGCTATGTGTTTCCAATGCCTGTGGGAGTTGCAAAGAAAGTTGAGGGGATCTGCAGGAGCTATCTATGGTCTGCTGAATTAAATAGTAAGAAGGCATTGGTTGCTTGGAGACAGGTCTGCCAGGATTTCAAGAGTGGTGGAATACAGATAAAAGAAGTGTTGGGTTGGAATAGGAGCATTTTTGGTCTTATGGCAGTCAAACTGGTGCAGACTAATAGCATAGAGACTGTGTGGACCTCATGGATTAAAGCTTACAAACTCAGCAATAGGGGCTTTATGTCAGTCCAGAGGAAGCAGGGAGATTCAGCATGGTGGAAAGCTGTGCTGTCTATGAGAGATTTGCTTGTGGAGAAGTTACCTGATTTTCAAACAAGGTTGGCAGGTTTGGCTAACAAACAAATAGTTCAGGTGATTTATGAAATACTAGTACCTATGCATGATTCTGTGTGTTGGTTTTCTCAGGTGTGGAATCCCATTACCACACCTAGAGTTTATTTCTTATATTGGTTAATTGTGCAGGGTAGATTGCCAACTAAGGACAAGTTAGTTAGATTTGGCATTGTTAATGATGAGTCTTGTGAACTATGTACTGGCAGTGTAGAGAGTCATGATCATTTGTTCTGTACTTGTACTTATGCTTCTAAAGTAATTGATCTCAGTAATGGGGTAGGTCATGTGGTGATCGGATTGATTTTTTTGCTACTAGTAATATGCAGAACTCACTTATGTATAAGGTAAGGTCTGCAGGTTTTGGCTGTATACTGGATGGAATTTGGCAGGCTAGGAATCAATGTTGCTTTCAAGGATTGGGCTTGCATTATAGAGTGGTGATTAAGAAAGTGGCACAGGTTCTTGTTTCCTTATTGCTCTTGAAATCTCACTTTGCCCCTAATAGACTGCTGAAAGGTTGTATTGCAAGATTACAGACTTTGTGATTGGATATGAGCTTATGCTGTAGGACTGTTTGACTATTTGTGTATCCAAGTGTTTTCCTTGTTCCAGGTTTTAAACTGTTGCTGTGCAGACTGGATTATGAGACCTGTTTTATTGAGTGGTGACCATCATGGAAGGGATTGAAGCCTTGAGTACTGAAGCACATAGAACTTACTATAAATGGGATGCCATTTTCTACTCTGGGATTTGGCCACTTGATCAAAGTCTTGGTACTGGAGTCAAGACTCTAAACTGTGCGCAGTTTACCCATTTGTATCAGAGGTTTTTCCTGAACAAACCTGGATCATTGCACTTTGCGGGTTGCTTCATGCAAATCCATTTTGTGTTTGTGTAAGTTGTATGGGTAGGACTATGTATGTTGAGTAGGTACGCCTAGGAGACTGCATTCTGAGTCCTTTGCTTTCACTTACTTGAGCTAGTTGGGGATTGGTGTTTAGTTTATTACTGTACTTACTATTGGGGGTATGCCCCTCTTAGTTGTGTACTCTTATGGGCTTCAATATATTTGAACTTTGTGCAAAAAAAATTCTATCATTCAAATAGAGGATGAGTTTGACGATGAAAAGCAACCATTGCTTAGTAACAACCAGATGACTCTAAGACATGATGAAGAATTTCCTATGAGAATTCCAGAAATGGAACAGGTTACTGAGAACCTTCATCATGAAAAGGTATCTGAAAATGAGATTGCTGAAATGCAAGTTCCAGAAATCTCTAACACTGAAAAAGTGTCAGATATCCATGGCATTTCCCATGTGTCAGATATCTCAGATACTGTACAAGTATCCCATCAAGATCATATTGATTCACACCCACATCAAAATGATATTGATCCTACTAGTTCAAAACCCATTATGAAATGGATAAGAAATCATCCTGCAAAGGATGTGATTGGTCCCATAGACCAAGGAGTTAGAACTAGAAGAGCAATCACTGAAAATGCAAATTGTCTCTACGGATGTTTCATCTCAAATATTAAACCTAAAACTATAGAAGAAGCATTAAAGGATCAAGATTGGATCTCTGCAATGCAAGAAGAGTTGGATCAATTTGAGAGAAACAAAGTCTGGAAACTGGTTCCATTTGTTGACGGAATATCTGTAATCGGAACCAAGTGGGTTTTCGAACAAAATGAATGAGTCCGTGAAATAACTGAAACAAAGCTAGGTTGGTTGCCAAGGATTCACCTGCATCAAGGACTAGATTTTGATGAATCTTATGCACCAGTTGCAAGATTGGATGCAATAAGACTCTTTCTAGCCTTTGCAGCTCATAATGACTTTACAGTTTATCAAATGGATGTCAAGAGTGCATTCCTAAATGGTGAACTTGCTGAGGAAGTCTATGTTGAGCAACCACCATGTTTTGAAGTTTCCTCAGAAAGTAGGATAGTCTATAAGCTTCAGAAAGCTCTGTATGGGCTGAAACAAGCTCCAAGAGCATGGTATGATACATTGGCCAGATATCTACTAGAAAGTGGTTTCAAGAAAGGAGATGTTGATAAAACAATCTTCACATTAAACCATGATGGGAAACTACTTTTAGTTCAAGTATATGTTGATGACATTATATTTGGATCTAAAGACAAGCAACTTTGTGAAGACTTTGCTGAACTCATGAAATGTAAATTTGAGATGAGCATGATGGGAGAATTAAATTACTTCCTAGGGCTGCAAGTCAAGCAACTCAATGATGGAATATTCATTAGTCAAACAAAGTATGCAAAGGACATGCTCAACAAGTTTAATCTAAAGCCTTCTGAAAAGAATGCTAAGATACCTATGAGCATTGGAACCAAAATGACCTATACTGAATCTGACAAGAGTGTTGAAGAACACAAGTATAGAAAATTGATTGGGTCTCTACTGTACCTCACTGCAAGTAGACCTGATATTCAATATGCAGGTGGAGTGTGTGCTAGATTTCAGACAAACCCAATGCAATCACACTACAACTTCGCTATGAAAATATTGAGGTATGTAAAAGGTACTGTAGAAGTTGGATTGTGGTATCCAAAAGACAGTGGATTGAGTTTAGTTGGCTATTCAGATGCCGACTATGCTGGATCATTACTTGATAGAAAAAGCACCTCAGGAACTTGTCAATTTCTTGGTGCTAGATTGATATCTTAGTTCAACAAGAAACAAAATTCAATTGCTACATCTACCACAGAGGCTGAATATGTTGCTTCTGGGTGTTGTTCTTCACAGATATTGTGGATACAGCAAGAACTCAGAGACTATGGACTCAATGAAGAGAAAACTCCCATTTTCTGTGACAACACAAGTGCTATTGTCATAACTCAGAATCCTAAGTTTCATGCAAGAACAAAGCACATTGATGTTAGACACCACTTCATCAGAGACCATGTTGAAAAAGGCAATATAGAGATACTCAAGATTGGCACTGAGGACCAACTTGCAGATATCTTCACTAAGCCACTACAAGAAAGTAGATTCTCAGTCTTAAGACATAGTCTTGGACTAATGGAGCTACCAAAGAACTGAAAAAGTTCAGATATCTGAAGAAGATATCAAAGGAGAGAGAAAAAGAATCTGGAACGGGTATCCAGAGAAAAGGAATCTGGAACGGGTATCCAGAGAAGAGGAATCTAGAACGGGTATCCAGAGAAGAGGAATCTGGAACGGGTATCCAGAAACCAAAGGCTAAAGGGTAAAATGGCTATTTAAAGTTTTCTGAGACGGGTACTCAGATATCTAGATCACTCAGTGAGGGGGAACACAAAAGAGAATAGTACAACTGTCTACAGTCAACTACTATCTTGAAATTTGTATTATTTCTATCTTTGTGTAAAACTGTGAAAAGACAACAAGTATAAGATAGACTCAGATACAAACAGTATTCTCATTCACACAGAAACGTGACTCAGATAGCTAATAGCCAAAATTCATTAAATGGGCACAATTACAATTGTTGATTGTGATCATTGCTGAAGAAGCAATGGTGACCCTTGATAAAATGGGCGATTGATCTTAACGGCGGAGATTAATTCTCTGTAAGAAGTGAACTGTTGAAATTCCGACACGGTCCACTATGCATTTAATGTCGAACAAACTTTTACCCACGCCTTACTGCAATTCACAGATACGTATATACAAAACCAATTGTATGTATATGTTTGTTTAAATTACAATTGCTATATATATAGGATTTTGGCAAAAGAAATCACTTTCGTCTAATCCAACATTCAGACTTGCACAAGAATAGCAAAAACCATTCTTCAACCTCTACAAATCTCTGTTAGTTTTTCTGCAAAGAATCACTAATCTCTCACCCAAATCTCTTTCAAACTTTCAAACACTTGTACTATATAAAGATATGGCTCCTAAGCTTTCATCTACCCAGAAATCCCAATCTTCTACCACTGGTACTGCTGAAAAGCAAGCACCAGAATTGGCTATAGTGAACAATCGATTGGTAGGAGACTTAATCCCGATCATTGGACTTCAAATCACAGGATGATTTGGGGTGGTGCCATGATTAAGGAGTACCTCGCGGCTGCTGTTGAAAACCAAGCCGATAGGAAACTAATTCTTGACATGCTTGAAAAGGCACAAATCAAGGGTTTTCTATCTGGTCTTCCCAGTAGAGTTTCTTCACTGAATGTATTAGAATTCTATAACAACTCCAGGATTATATCCTATGTTTCTGAAGGCACTGCAATAGTGTCTGTAAAGACTAAGGTCCAAGGAAAGGAAATCCTTTTGGACTTAACAACTTTCTGTAAGTTGTTTGATCTTCAAAATCTTGGAAATGATTTTGAAATAGACACCAAGGATGAAGATCTCCTTGAAGGTGTAAAAGAGCTTTACAGTGGTGTGTGTGACACTGATAAACAAGATACACCCATTGATTTCAAGCTTGCTGACATCAGAGTCAGACATCTGTTAGTTCACTGGGATATATTGGCATATTCTTCACAGATGCTTTGATGGTCTACAAGGAGGTGCTGACCAGATAATCCAAGAACGCTGGATGATGATGTTCTTGTTACAACAACAAGACAAAAGGCTGGAAAACCCTTTCAATTGGGGAAAGTACGCCTTTATGAAGTTTGTGAAGAAGATTCAAGGCTTTGAAACTAAAATCGCTAAGGGACTTGCTGAGCCAAAGGCCACAGTGAGCTATGGTCTAAAGATATGCTACTTGCTGGAGAAGCTTGGCATTGAGCTTAGAGAGAAGGCTGACATAGCCAACAGTAACCCACTCTACAAATATGAGTATACGAACTTGATGAAAAAGGTTACTGGATCTCAGAAAGGTTCCAAGATGTGAAAGACTGAAGAGGTATCTGAGGGAAAGGTTGTGACCAAAAAGCCCAGAACTTCACGAAAGAAGTCTGCTGGCAAATCAGAAGACACACCCATTGTGGTTGTCGATTCCCAGATACCTGTCGCCGCTGCAGATGAACTCATCAATGCATATGAACTCATCAATGCTGCAAAAGAGGTATCGACTACTGAACAAGTAGACTCAGCAAGAGAAAGTGCTTTCAGAAAAATTAAAACTACTGCCGAAAGCCTTGCTGATGAACTTATCAATGCTGCTAAAGAAAGTAGTGATAGATACCAAGCCCTATCTGCAGAAACCGCAGGGATTATGGACCAATCAGTTCCTAATGCTGATGAGAGCTCTGACGATGAAGATGATGATTTAGTCATCTCTCAAGTCCTAGAGAGATCAAAAAGGGTTAAGGTTACTGAAAAAGTAACTAGTGTAGATGTATCTGAAGAAGAACTCACCACAAAGTTTTGAACAAGCACTGCTTCAAAGGTTGTCAAGAAGCAACTGTGTCCAAGGTCACTGGACAAATTACACCATCAGAACAGGAAAGACTGAAGCATATTGAAGATGCTCTGATGAGTGATACACTAGTGTTGGAGGATACTGCCATTGCCTCAACACTCAAAAGTCTGTCTCAAGCACAACAACCACAACAGCCAGATGTGGATACTACTGAAATGGTGCTTGAGTTACAGACACTAGCATCTTTCATTGCTGAAGAAAATCCTGCAAAAGAGCAGGTTCCCCAACTCAATGAGAGGGATCAAACTGAGGCATCTACTCAGAATGATCAACCAGGGGAGGCAACTGAGTTGCATACTCAGGAAAGGTCTGAAGTACCTGAAACTTCCAACAAAGAAGTGGTCCAAGAACAACAAGACCAATGCATGGAAACTTCACAAGTTCCAGAGACCAGTCAGCCTGACAAAGCTCAGGTAGCTGAATGGTTTAACTCTTTACTTGTGATAACTTACGCTAAATCTTGTTACTTATTATAATTTCTTTGTTGCAGGCTGATTTAGAAACACAACAACAAGAGGAAGCTGGAAAGCTTACCTCAGAATCTGAGAAGGAGGCTTCCATAGCCTCACCACTTAAGGAACAGGAGCCTGTCTCACAGGTAGAAAATAGTTCCTTAAGATATAACTCAGATATGTACTTTATACACTTGACTAATAAGTGTTTGTTTCTAATAGGCTCCAACTGAGAAGAAAAATGAAGAGACTGAAAAGTTTATCTCTTCAGAGAGGAATCCAGAGACTTCCAAGGTCTCTGAAGAACGAGTATCTGAATCCTCCATAGAGAAGGTATTTCATTTAGATATCTATATTCTTCAAAGAACAAATCTCTGATCATTTTTCTCAAACTAACACATTCTACTTAACAGGTTCAAAAAGAAGTAGAAGTTGTTGAGGAGTTGCCCACTCAATCCTCACAACATATGGAAATTGATGAGGCATCAAGGTCTTCATCACAAGAAAAGATTCCAGAGACTGCACAAGTCTCTGAGAGACAAGTATCTGAGCCTCCAACAGAGGTAATTGACCTCTCAGATATCTGATTTGTCACTAAAATTTTTCTTGATAAAATTTCCTAAGTGTTATGTTTCTAATCTCAGGTTCAAGCAGAAAGAAAGGTTGATGAGGACCAGACTTCCAAGTCCCCACCTCACAACAAGATATCTGAGGAGCTCCCTACCTCAGTAGTACAAGTCTCTGAGCCTGATGTATTCATTTAGGTAACTCAGAAACCTAACTACACAAATACTCAGATATCTACACAAGTTTTGAATCTAACTCAAAACTCTTTCTTTCAGGCTCAAGCAAGTGTGCAAAAGGCTTCTGCATTCTCAACAGAAGACCTGCTTACATTCTTCAAGAACCACACACTAAAGAAACATCTAAAGTGTTTCAGAAAGTGGCAAAAGCTCAGAAGCTCAGATCTGACTGAATTAACAAAGGTGACTGATCACAATTGAGAAGAGTCAGAGCTTTTGACTTGGAGAATTATGTCCATGCTATGTTCCCAATAGAGCAGTAATCTTTTGCTACTCTGATGCATAAGGACTTTATCAAAGAAGCTGCACACAAGCTCATAGAAGCTTTTGAGAAGGCAGATGGTCAGACTAGAATGCAGATGGCATTAAAGCCTACTTTTCCCCAGACCTTACAATGCATACCCTCTGAACAAGAGGAGGTAAATGGGCAAATGATCACTATTCCAGAAGTGATCAATCTGGTCTCTGAAGATGAAGAAGAGAAGGAGATTGATGAGAATGACTATGAAGATTCTCCTTCTGACCATCACAAGGATGAGAATGATAAAAAGGATGATGATGATGATGCCCCTGCACCAGGGACAGGAGAGATTACACAGAGAAAGAGTGCCTCAGTTGATGAAAAACACACTAAGAGGACATCACAAAAATCCCCTCCTCCATCTCCCCAGAAATCTACCCATCCATCTTCCCAACAACACAAGGACTCTACTGAACAAGTAGTTGAGCACTCTGAGAACAACACTCAGAAAATATCAGATGCACAAGCCAGAGTTGCTCAACTCAAACAACTGTTGGAGGAAGAACAACAGCTCCATCTTCAACTGGAAGAAGAGCTAGCTAAATCCAGAGATAAGCTTAATCAGCTTCAAGATCAATACTTACAAGAAATGGTAGCTTACTCTGAAGTCAAAGAGCTCCAGGATGCTGTAAATGCCATTGCTAAGGAGCTAGATACTGAAGAAGTATCTGACGAAAAGCATGATGCTAAGGCTGCATCACCATCAAAAGATATACCATCCTCCTCTCTGAAAGGAAAGAAGCCCATCTCTGAGATGGTTGCTGGACTAGAAAATCTTGAAAATGTCCAAGAGGATGAAGATCACTGGGTTGATGACTCAGATGATGAAGAAGAGAAGAAATTGGCAGAACACCGCAATGAACACTTAGCGGTTTCTCATTTGAAAAGGAAGCTAATTGCTCCTGAAATATTCAGCAAGCTTCCAAATGTCAATTCCAATGAATTAATACTTAAACAGATATCAAGTACTGGCCAAATTGAAAAAGGAGTTGTTTTCTCAAGATAAAGCCGCCACTACATCAGTCCCTGCAGAAATGAAGACATTCACTGAGCTCATCACTCAGAGGACAACCAGTCTGGTCATTGCTCAGAAAGACCTAGGCATGGTTAGGGATGATGACCAAAACTTGGCTGCAAAAGCTTTTGAAGAAGCTAGCTATGCTGCTGGAAAAGCAGATGCCATTCAAGGCCCATTGGCAGAGCTCACTAATAAGGAAAATGGACTTATCAAACAAAATCAGGAGCTCAAAGCTGAACTTCAGAAGTTGGTCACTGCCTATAACTGCTTACAAGGACATTTTGAGTCTCTCTCAGAATCCTTTATGAGGCTTAGTCAGCCAACAATGACTAAGGGGGAAGGATTGTACAAATCTTGACCTCAAAGTCAGGGGGAATGGGAAGAAGGAGAAGGATATAAGAAGAAATCTGGAGCTGGTACTGCTCAGAGAGGAAGAAGAAACAAGAAAACTTCCCAGCCACCACTCAGAATCAATGAGCCCTCCTCAAATCAAGCTGCTTTACAAATAGTAGCTACTTCCCAGAAACCAACTGAAGGAACTTCAATGGTAACAAGGGCCATGGCACAGAAACTTCCAAGGAGTACCAAGGCTCCAAGGAGAAGACATGTAAGAGGGATTGATGAGTCTTCTGAAGAAGAAGAAGGCCAAATCAAATCCCTGGGCAATGAAGAAGGCTGCAAAACTCTCACAAGAATTAATCTTGATGATGATGATGATGATGAAGAGACTGATGAAGATGAAGCTCCTCTTCACAGAAAAAGAAAAATTGATAGCCTAACTGAGCCCATAGCTGCAAAGCCTTTGGCAGCTAAAACACCCTCTGGAAATACCAAGTCTATCCAGAGTGATTCTTCAAGCAATCCAAGGGAAAACTCAAGGCAAAGGAGGAAATGAATGAGAGCTGAAAGAAGAAAAGGTCAACTTCCACTCAGGCCAGAAGAAGCCAGAATTGAGTATGTGAAGACTGACAACAACTCCTCCTCCTACAGGTGTATTCATCAGAGGAATGGATAAAGGATACTGGAACTCAAGCACTTGCTTGTAAATGAAAAAGGATTTCCAGTACCCATCCATCAACAACTTATGGCATGGAGAAAAGATAAGCCAATCTTGATCAACACCAATCATGTCAAAGCTTGGTTGGATTTTGAAGTTGTCAAGAGAGTTGAAGCCATGAGGAAGGACCTTAATGATGAATGTCCTGATGGAAAACCTGATGATGTGCATAAAGTCCCAAACCTCACTGGAACAGGCAGAAGGCCAAGACTTGCTGTGGAACCCTTTGAGTCATTCTACATGACTGAAGATCAATACAAGGGTGACATCAGATATCTGAGGATCATATATAATTACTTCAAGCTATCAGATATCAGAATTGAGCATGCCTGAAAATGGGGAAAGTATTTATGGGTCAAACACTTTGCCAAGAAAAATCCCACCAAATCATACAAAGAAGTATGTGGTTATGCCAGAGACACTGAGATGTTGGTCAGAACCTTGCTCTATGACTACTCAGATGATATCAAAAGATTTGGAGATAGGGAGTATGCAAATTGATCCTTGGAGCTGCTGAAGATTTGAAGACTTGAAGACTAGTTTATTAGGATGTCTACTTGGAGCTTGGTTACTCCTGTTGTCCTAATTTACTATGTATTTTGTATCTTGCTGACTAACTAAATTTAATTTTATTAAAAGTTATCTGAACTTTCATTGTAACATATCTGATGAACCTACTCTCAGATATCAATCTATAAAAGATAACTTGTCAGCAAAGATCACACCTTGTGATTTGGTTGATGTTTACTTTCTGCACTTAATTATATGAAATGGAAGATCATAAGAAATGATTAAGTGGTGGATTGTCTCCTCATCCAGATTTGTAATAGGTCAGATAGTCATCGTTGACTGATCAAAACGGGGGAAATTTATTAGGAATATCTGTTTAGATTTTGATCAGCAACCTAATGACTTATCTTAGCTCAGAAAGGTGGTTAGTACTCTTGGTTCACTTGAACGCTGTAAAAGAGGAAACTCACTAAGTATGATAGTCTAGCAAATCTTGTATAGGATGTTAGGTCTCTGAATGTAATTTTTTATTCCTCTAAAGAAGACCAAGAAGAAGGCATCCAGCAGGAAAAGTTCAATGGATTTGAAGATTTGAAGACTGCACAAGATTGCTGAAGACAAGGGTTTTCAGATACCTATGACCAGATATCTTGAAGACACAAGCGTTTTTAAATAAACAGTGTTGCAAAAGATATCTGAGAAATAAAAGGTTTCTGAAACGAGGAAAGTGCCCACAAATATCTACACTCAGATACCTTGGACATAAACTATGTTTCTGAAAAGAAATATATTATAACAAGTGTTTCAACAAGTGGTATCTGGAGTTGTGATAATCTCTGGAAAAAGGACGTGCAAAGCTTCAGAGAACTCTGATAGTATAAGATCTCTGATACAATGCACAGTTTCGTTGGCACTACAGGACAAAGTATAGTACAATGCATTAAATGCACGGACAGAGATGTTTGAACAAAAACGGTAGCTTTTGAAGAAGAAGACAAACGTACTACATTACTATACTCAGATATCAATAGTTTGAATTTGATTTAAGCCTAACGGATACTATTCAAACGGCACTCAAATTCATCTATAAATATCAACACTTAGACTGCTTGAGAATACACACAGAACACACCTTAGAACACAGAACTTACACTGAACACTATCTTTAAATCTCTCAAGCATACTACTTACCTTCAAGCTTTCTGTTGCGACCAAAGCTCTTGATTCTAAGTAGCACAAAAGTTCTAAGTGTCCTGATCCTTAACAAGCATTGCTATTTTTGAAAGAGTTGAATTAAGATTTGATATCTGAGATTCATTCTCTTGAACATTTATCATAGACTTGGGTCAGTAAAGAATAAGATACCATACATTGCAAAGTGTATTAAGTATACTTGATTCTCAGAGCTATCTGCATAACTGAACAAGTTATTAAAGAAGCTCACCTGACAAACTACGTTAACCAACACCTTAATTGGCGTGGAGTACAGGAAGTACTTAGTTTGGGAAACTAAGGAACAACTCCAGGAAAGAGGTTTCTGAGTACAGGAAGTACTTGGTTGGGAACCTTGTGTATTTAGGAATCGAGAGAAGATACTTGTAAGGTTACCTCAATTATCTGTCTTAGTGGATTCTAGGTCTGAGAAAGGCCGAAGTGGATTAGTTGAAGGATTACGCCACCTTCAGATATCACTATAAAAAGACTTGTGTTATTTACTTTCTGCATTTATTAATTGCTTTATTTACCTTGCAAAGTATTTACACCTATCTTGCTGAGCACGTGCACTTATCACAGAAAAGTCTTCCGCTCTCTGAAATTAAGTATCAGATATCCTCACAGATAACTGAGAAACTGTGTTTATCGACAAAAGTTTTAAAAGACTATTCACCCCCCCCCCTAGTCTTTTACTTTGCCGTTATCTGGACCAACACTGATGGATGGTATAACTATTAAAGATGTGAAGGGTAAAATCATACAACAACCTGTGGAGTATGAATGGAGGCCCCTGTTCTGTGAGAAGTGTCAGAGGATTGGACATGTTTGTCCATCACAACAGAAGCAGGTTCAGGGAAAGAAGGTAACAAAACAGTGGATAGTGCAGGCTGATAAGAGAGTTGCGGTTGGAGGTGTTGTACAGCAGCCTAGTCAAACTGTGGCTAAGAGTGCAACTCATGGGGCTGTCACTCCTGTGGCTAATACTCCACCACCTGATGATAGGGATAGGGGATGGACTACGGTTGAGCAGGCTAGAAAATATGCCAACAAGGGTAAGGGACCTATGGTGGATCATGGGTCTGCTGGTATTACTATTGGTAGAATTGTATGCCAGAATGGATTTGAACCATTGAGGATTGTGGATGGTCCTGCTATGGTGCAGGACAAGGTTCCATGATTGTCTCATGGAACGTTAGGGGGTGTAATAAGGTAGCCAAGATTAGGGAGATTGGCTCCCGTCTCCGGATTTAAATGTTGTAGTGGCTATCATTGTTGAAACAAGAGTAAAAAAGGAAAAGAGTAAGATGGTTAGGGATAAGTTAGGAGGGATGTGGAGTTATATTGATAACTATGACCATCATGATAATGGTAGAATATGGGTTTGGTGAGATAAAAATAGGGTGCAGCTGCATCTTATTAATGGAGGTGCTCAGTGTTGGTCCAGATAACGACAAAGTAAAAGACTAGGGGGGGGGGGTGAATAGTCTTTTAAAACTTTTGTCGATAAACACAGTTTCTCAGAAACCTGGGGGTTTCTGATACTTAAATTCAAAGCGCGGAAGACTTTAAGATAGGTAAGTGCAGAAACAATAAGTAAGTGTGTGTGTGTGCTTTGCTGAAATGTAAATACAGAAAGGTAAATAACACAGCAAGTATAATGGTATCTGGAGGTGGCGTAATCCTCCAACTAATCCACTTCGGTCTTTCTGAGACCTAGAATTCACTAGAACAGATAATTGAGTTCACCTTACAATAATCCTTATTCTAAGATTCATAAACAAATGGTTCCCAACCAAATGTTCCCCCTGAGTTATTCCCCAGCTCCTAGAGCTAAGTACTTCCTCTACTCAGATAACCTTGGAGTTATTCCCTGATTTCCCAAATCAAGTACTTCCTCTACTCCACACCTTGATGGTGTTGGTTATAAGGTTTGTCAGAGAGGCTTCTCGTATAACTTTTCAGTTATGTTTTCAGAGAGCCTAATAGAACAAGACTACTTAATACACTTGTTCAGTGGATGGCGATCGCTCTTCTTGACCCAAGTAATTGGTGTGTCCGCTCGAGAATGAGCTTGTAAAGGGTATCTGATAGTTCAACTCTTTCACGAATAACAATCTCTTGTTAAGGTTCAGGACAACTTAGAACTAATAGTGATTCTTCAAGCAACAGAAAGCTTTCAGAAAGGGTAGTAGAGTGCTTGAGAGAATACTTTGCTTGATGGTAAGTTTGCAAGATAGAGCGTTCTAAGGTATGTTCTTCAAGCATCTAAGTGTGTGATATATATAGATAAATTTGAGAGGCGTTTGAATTGTATTCGTTGTGCTCTCTATCAAATTATATCCGTTTATATCTTGAACTATGTACTGTAAGTCACTATCTCATTTTTCGAGAGATGCTTTTAAAGATTTACGCCGATGCATTTAATGCATAGTACTGTTCATTGTCCTTTAGTCTCAACGTATACATGAGCCTTTCTGATGGCTTGCATGCTCCATACTCATGATGTCATATGTCCAGAATCATATCCCGAAAATAAGTTAACATACTTAAGAAAGGATTAAGGACATAGTCTTTCACTACAAGAAAATCCGGAAAATCCAACGTTATGGGGCGACGGATAAACGACGGATCGCTAATTGGGGCGACGGATTCTATCCGTCGCCCCAATCGGCGACGGATAATAGTTATCCGTCGCTTATTAGCGACGGATAACTTATCCGTCGCTAAATTGGGCGACGGATAATAATTATCCGTCGCCCAAGTTTGACTTTTTTTTTAAAAAAAAAGGAAATTATTAACGATGGATAATTTTATCCGTCGTTAATATTTTAATTTAAAAAAAAAAAACGAACTGGGCGACGGATAGATTATCCGTCGCTATGGGGCGACGGATACTGGGCCGACGGATCGGCCAACTGGGCCGACGGATACGTGTCCGTCGGCCCAGTTTTCATATGTTCGGACAGAGAGCAGAATCTCTCATTTTCTTCATCTTCTTCATTCTTCCATCCTCATTTTCTTCTTCTCCTCAATCCGTTTTCCGGCCAATCATCCGTTATTCCGGCCAATCTTGGTGCCTAATCGAAGCCCGTGTGACAAGGAGTTTGATTCTTCGATCAATTTCATATTTCTACCGATTAATCAAGGTATTTTGGCTAAAACCCTAGTTTTTAAAAAATTGGAAATTTTGTTTATTTTGATTAATTTGAGCAATTATATGTATATATGATAAATATGTAGTAGTTAGTTTAGTTAATTTCATCAATTATATGTAATTTGTTCAATTTGATATATATATATATATATATATATATATATATATGTATATATATATATATGTATATATATATATATATATATATATATATGTGTGTAATTTGATAATTAATTTAGTTAATGATATGTATATATGATAGGTATGATATGAATGTATGTAGAATGTTAAGTTTGGTATGTATGAATGTATGTAGTTAGTTTGATTTGTGTGTTAAGTATATATAGTTAGTTTAGTTAATTTGATATGTTTGTTAAGTATAGAAGTATGTAGTTTTGATTGGATAAATTTGTATGTTAAGTACGTAATTTGATATGAATATATGTAGTAATTCGATATGTATAGAGTAATTAGTTAATTTGATATGTAGTTAAGTATATAATATATGTACTAAGAGGTTGAAATGGTTAAAATATATGCCCAATTTTGTAACATATCGAACACTTAATTAATAATTAATTTATAAGGAACATATAATAATTAACAATTAACCTCCACAATCTTCTTATCCGAATTGGAATCGATCTAATAAATTAAATACAATCTAATCAATTGGAACGTGTCAGGTTAAAAATAAAGTATACAATGAATTCCGACCATTCATGGATGTACGATCGTACGGCGGTAAATGGCAGAGTTTCTAGGAGTTTTGTAGAAGGGGTTAAACGTTTCATCTCGTTTGCCATGGGACGTTCGGTTTGTGCAACTGGGGGTTGATAAAGTGTCCTTGCACATTGAAAACCTGCAGAAACAAGCAATTTATGACGCCTACAGCAGTATTCGAGCACTTGCGACGTTACGGATTCATGCCTGAGTATCATGTATGGATTCATCACGGTGAGGAAGCACCGTCCATGGCATACCTCCAATGGAGGGAGAGGCGGGGTTTGGGGCCGCCTATCGAGTGCCTTTCTACTTGTCGGAACATGTGTATGGTGTATTGGGAGGAGGATGTAGATCTGTTGGAATGCAAGTTCTGTGGTAGGGAGCGTCACAAGTGATGAGGAGGATCGTGCATGAGAATGAGGAGTTTCATCCGTTTTGTCTCTAGGCTTGTATAACTAGTAATCATTAGTTGATATATATATGAAACCAAACATTATGGTAAAATTGAAGCTGATGTAACTTATATTATGTAATGCCGTAATAACAATTGGTGGATCTAATATAACTTATATTACGTAGCAATTGATTGAATTATTGTGAAAATGATTTATTATCGTAAATGAAAGACCTCGATCTAATGAATTCAAACGTGTCAGGTTATTATCTAATTATTCAATGAATACCGATCGTTCATGGATGTATTGTCGTACTCTCAATGGCAGAGTTCAATGGAGTTTTCTGAAAGGGGTTGAAGGTTTCATTGCATTTGCAATGTCAAATCCGGCTTGTATAAAGGATGAGTTGATAAAGTGCCCTTGTGCAATGAAACAGTGCAGAAACAAGCAATACGTGGCTCCTAAAGCGGTAGTCCAGCACTTGAGGAAAAATGGATTCTCACAGGTATCGTGTATGGAATCATCATGGTGAGGAAGCAAGACCGTCAATACATATGACCAATACAGACAGTGGAAGGAAGAGAAAAATGAACAAGTCGGGAACAAAGTACATCTCAGGCGATGCTATTCGAGCTCGAGTCGAACAAATGGTGTATGATGTTGCAAGGTAGTTCGAGGACACAACTAACATCAAACCGAGGTGGAGGTGGAGGAACCACCGAATCGAGGATCGCTTGTTCTTTGACTTGTTAGAATCATCAAGGAAGCCGGTTTATCCGGGGTGTAAGCTCACTGAGTTGTCTTTGTTGGCTCGGCTAATGAGTTGTAAGGCTAACGGCCAGCAATCTGAAACGAGCTTCAATGAATGGGTTGACGTAATGTCGGACCTTTGTCCTGAAGAAAACCTAGTTCCCATCAACTTTTACCAAGCAAAGAAAAAGATGCGGGGTTTAGGGCTGCCTGTGGTAACCATAGACTGTTGTCTGAAAATGTGCATGATATATTGGGAGGAGGATGCAGATCTAATAGAGTGTAAAACATAACTTATAATGATAGTTGACAAGTATAAATTGTTGTACTAAAGTAATATATATTCGTTTCTTGTATCTTATACATTGACAACAGCTTATGGCCTCGGGAGGTGCACAACAAACTAGGTGACATCTTCCGGAGCAGGAGAGAGCCACCAAGGTGGTGGTGAGTGTTGGAGCCACATCTCGGAGCGCATGAGGGCCGAGTACTTCGATGAGTGAGGGTAAGTTAAAATATGGCATTCCTTCGTTTGTAATTATAATCGTTTTAATATGAGTGGTATGTTAGCCACTGTATGTAAGTGGTTTGTTAGCCACTTTATTTGGGTGATATGTTAGTCACCATTGTGTTAGTAAAATTTAGGACAATGTGAGTGGTATGTTAGCCACTATATGTGAGTGGTATGTTAGCCACTTTGTTTGGGTGATATGTTAGTCACCATATCTGTTATGTTGTTGTATCTTGTTAAACTGATGTAACATGGTGAGGTTATACTTGTATTGACTTTGGATGTTGTATGAAATTGGGAGTGTAGAAGGAGTACTTCATTCCCAGCAGGTTGATCACACAGATCTGGCGTGTTTACGAGACTGTGGGATCCAAACCGCAGGATATGGTCTGCTCGTGGAAGGCCATTCGGGATCGGGTATAAATCCTCCACCGGTTGATGCAATGAGTGGGCCTTTGGGATGCCTCATCGCCCGAAATGATGTCCGTGACGTTGCTACACCAACAAAGTGAACCGGGCATCCCAACCGACACGGGGAAGGGCCGTTCACCACCTTGGGAGGCGATCTCACATCGATTATTATCAATCGGTATATATGTGTTTTTGCAATCTAGCATTACGTGTATGTATGAAGTCTCTGCTGCTCTATTACTTGTAGATGATAAATTGTTGACTAGATCTGGTTTGATTCAGGTGGCACGGGGGGAGGTGACATCCAAGTATGCCATCTTCAAGAAGGCCAAGCAGAAGGGCGGGGTATGGACCGACTGCCGGGCCTCGTCTATTGCGGTATGTTTATGTTGCTTAAAGTTCATATTTGTACACTATTACAAGTTAATTTTAAAAGAATGGCGATCATGATATCTGCTATTTGCGATTTCAGGCTGAGGTTGATGCTCAGGTGGCGAGGCAGGAGGACGAGACGGGTGATGTGTTGTCAACTGAACAAGTTGACAACATCTTCCTAGAGGTCAACAAACCGGACAAGAAAGGACGAATATATGGACTCGGGAGCCTCGGTTTGAGCCTGGCTAGTCTGGGGTGCTCCTCATCATCATCCAAAGATCAGACGCCCTGCTTACACACGTGACCAGGTCTCGAAATGGTGCGATGCAGTCCGGAACAAAGGCAGCTCTAACTCAAGAGATGCAGCGTGCCGCCCAAGAACAAAGGGAGGAGAACGAGCGCCTTCGGTTACAGATGGAGCAGTTCATGTCCCAGTTCCGCCATCACCCACCCCCGTCTGATAGCTAGTTAGTTATGTATCTGTATGTTCGGATTTTTTTTTATATTTACACTTGTGTGGATAATTTCTCCAGCTCCGGATATTACTTTTTTTATTCAAAATTTATTGAAATATTTTCCGTATTATTCATTTATTATCGAACATTATATTGATTAAATAGGTGAACTACGAAAAACAGGGATTAACATGAAATAAATAGTGACGGATTAATAGTGACGGATTCACAGTGACAGAATTACTGACGGAAATTCACAGTGACGTAATTAGTGACGGAATTTCAGATTCCGTCACTAATTCCAATAAAATGTTGGACGACGGATAGAATCTATCCGTCGCTAAATATAACGACGTATAGATTCTATCCGTCGTCCGGTTTAGCGACGGATAGATTCTATTCGTCGCTAAAGGTAACAACGGATAGAATCTATCCGTCGTTACATATAACGACGGATAGATTCTATCCGTCGTTATATTTCGATTTTAAAAAAAAAAGTCAAATATATAATCCGTCGTCCAATCCGTCGCGAATTGGACGACGGATTATCTATCCGTCCCAACTCAAATGGGCGGATTTTTATCCGCCGCTGGGGCGACGGATCGTTGGGCTGAAGCGACGGATCTATCCGTCGCCCCAGCCCAGTTTTTTTGTAGTGTTTCTGAGTTAGACTGAACCTTTGTGTCTTCATAAACCTTGTGCAATCTTCAGTCTTCTAATCTTCAGAAAAGCTCCATTGCTAGGATTGATCTTCATGGTCTTCTTGAAATAAAAATTACACTCAGAGACCTATAATCCTAATACAAGATTTACTAGACTGATCATACTCAGTGATTTCCTATTTTACAATGTTCAAGTGGACCAAGAGAACTTAATCACCTTTCTGGCTAAGATAAGAACATGTGATGAGTGATCAAAATACTAACAGATATTCCTAACAAATTTCCCCCTTTTTGATCAGTCATCCATGACTATCTTTCAAGTCCTATTACAAAATTGTAATCCTGTAAGAGAAAACAATCCACCAGTTAATCATTTCAAATGATATTCAATTTTAGTTGAATTAAGTGCAGAAAGTAAACATCAACCAAATCACAAGAAGTGATCTTTGCTGATAAGTTGTCATCTATTAAAATGTATCTGAGAGTATGATCTTCAGATAGGTACAGTTTACAGAGTAAGATGCAACTTTTACAGATAGAGAATTTCAGAAACAATCAGCAAGATTACAAAAAGTAATAAAACATACTAAGTAAATTAGAACAAATGAGAGTCCATGCTCCAAGAGAGTATTCTAATGTTACTAGTCTTCAAGTCTTCAGAAACACAACTTGGGTTCAGATACCTCAAGTTCTTCAGCACCCCTTTCTGGATCAGTTGACATGATCATCCACTTTTCTGCATTCTTGGACATAGTCATAAAGAATCCTTCTGACACAGAGCTCTGTCTTTCTGGATAAGTCACATATTTCATGAAAACTCTTGCCAAGCTTGTGATCCGCAGAAAATGTTTGACCCAGAAGTACTTTCCCCAGACCCAGGCATGGTCTACTTGCAGCTGAGATAGGTTGAAATACTTGTATATTTCTTCCAGATAGTGTATATCATCTAGGTATTCATCCAATGTCATATAGAATGACTCATAGGTTGAAACACCTAGTTTGTTCTTCCTGCTGTAGCTACCATCCAGATTTCTTACCTTGTGTACATCATCAGGTTTTGGGTAAGGACAGGCAAAAGAAAGATCCATCTTTCTGGCTTCATTCCTCTTTTCTACTTCAAAGTTTAACCAGGCATGAAGGTGCTCAGGTTTTAGCAATTCTGGCTTGCCTTCTCTCCATTTCAGGATCTGGTTGAGGATGGGAGTTGGAAACTTATCATTGACAAGTAGATGTTGTAGTTCCAGAATCCAATACCCTCTCTTGTTCAGAATGCACATATATGAAGATTCTTCATTACTAGTCTTCATATACTCAATGTGGGCATCAGTTGGCCTTTCTTGATGTGTTTCATTGTTTATTCTGCCAAACTGGAAATTCCTCCTTGCTTTTATGTTTGGTGGCCTTTTGTCAGGAGATCCTCTAACCCTTTCTTCCTGCCTTGGGGCTGTGCTGGTGGATGTTCCTTGTATAGACTTGGTGTTGCCAGAAGGAGTTCTGGCTGCTAAGGGCTTTGCTGCCAGAGGAGGTTGTGAAGTAGTTGCTTGTCTCCTTTTCTTGTGAAGTGGATGTTCATCAGAATCATCCTCATCATCATTGTAGTCCAAAATTGGAGACTTGCAGCTTTCTTGGCCTCTTACTTCTCCTTCTTCCTTTTCTTCTTCTTCAGAAGTCTTCTTCTCTTCTGAGATTCTAAGGGACTTGGTTCCCCTAGTGACAATACTTCTCAGCCTTCTGGCTGGTTGATCTGGAACAACTTCTTCAGCAAGGGTGTCTCCAGTGGTGTCCTTAATGACAAGTTGACTTGAGGAGGGAGGATTTGATTGTTTTCTTCTCCTCTTTCTCGAGGCATATCTTCTTCCCCTTAGTCATGAATGATCGACTCATGATAGCATAAGCTTCAGAGAGTTTCAAAGTTTTTCCGAGATTGTTATGCACCCGACTAATTCTTGAAGTTCTTTCTTCAAATTGTTCGCCTAACCAGCCTCGCTCCTTTCTATTAAGTTCTTCAAGCGGCCTTAGGATGGCGTTGGCTTACAGGACAGCATGGCTGGCTTCATTCAATGCTGAATTAGCATTGTTACAATCCTCATCCCTGACCAACCCTAGGTCTTTCTGAGAGAGCGATCTTTGGTTGCTCTGTTGAGTAAAGCGGCAAAGGCTTCATCTCTTCCGGGACGGATTTTAGCACTTCAGATTGGGCAACTAGTGTCTTTTTGAGTTCTAAAAAGACATTGTTCCTTGCACGGTGCTCTTCACTTCTTGAACTACTTGGTGCAGAGAATATATGAGGAGCAAGTAGGGCTCTTTTGTGCTGAGTGACAAGTCTCTCATCTTCTGCTTCAGTGATCAAGTTGTGGGTTTCAACATCACTATCATAATCCTTTTCTTGGATTGTTTGCAGATTGACAATCTTCTTCTGCTTTCCATCAAGTGTGCTGGCCATCTGAGAAGATGTAGAAGGTCTTTCTGATGCAGTCTTAGCATCATGCTCTTCATCATCATTGTCATCCATTGCATCTATTTCAGCAGCTGTGACAACAATGGCATTCTTCAAATTTCTTTGCTCATCTAGGAGTGCCAATTCTTTGGAATTAGCTTCTTCGAGCTTTTTGATTTTGGCTTCCTTTTCATCAACAAGAGCTTGAGTCTCAATGTTGATTCTCTTCTCTTCTTCCAATACCTTTCTGAGTTGTTCAATTCTAAACTCAGTGGCTGAATTTCTTCTAAGGCATCATTGTGTTCAGCCTGTTGGGTATCTTGATGAGACTTGGGAGGTGATGATGATGGAGCTTTCTGAGCAATTGAGGGAGTAGCCTATTCTCCACTCTCTTTGCTAGCTTTCAGAATCCCGCCTTGTCCAGGTTGGGGATCATCATCATCATCACTCTTGTTCTTTGTTTCTTGGTTTGGATGCTCAGAGGGAGGTTCTTGATAATCATTTTCGTCCATCTCCTCATCATCTTCTGAAACCAGGTTGATCACATTTGGGAATGTAATCATCCTCCCATTAACTTCTTCTTGTTCAGCAGGATAAGTAGTGAGCTTGCTGGGCAAGGCAGGATGGGTAACCATCTGCTCTTGGGTTTGAGCATCCGCAGACTTGAAATCTGTTATAAGTCTTTGTGCTACTTCATGAATGAAGTCTTCATGCATTAGAGTGGCAAATGAGTAGGACTCTGTAGGGAACAATGCATGGATATAATCCTCCAGATTTAGGGCAATTGCTCTCTTTTCTGGGACGTCGACACTCGCTACTTCGTAAAGGTCACCTTCGAGTTTCGCATCGCCTAAAGCACTTGAGATGTTTCTTTAAGGTGTGCTTCTGGAAGGCCTTGAGTAAATCAACTGGCACTAGACTTTGAGCCTGAAAGAAAGTGTTCAAGTTAGTTTTGTTCAAACCACTTGTGTTAGTATTTGTGTGCAGAAGTGAGCTTTCTGAGCATACCTGTGTAGAAACACTAGGCTCATCTGCTTGGATTTTTGCTGCTTGGGCACAGAGACCTCAGATACTTTGGTGTGAGGAGAAGTTTTATCCTCATCAACCTTTCTTTCTACTTGAACCTGAGAGTTAAAATCAAACATGTTTAGAAACTTTTAACAGAAAAGATAGGTGGAAAAGTGTTTTCTGAGACTTCACTTACTTCCAAGTGAGGAAGCTCAGTAGCACGTTCCTCAGAAACCTTGGGGGTTTCTGGCACCTTTTCTGCAGATACTGCTTGTTCAGCAGTTTTAGTTTCTTTTGGAGGAGATGACACAACTGTTTCTCCATCCAATTGTTCTTCTGACTGAGCCTGTAAGAACAAACATAAGACTATTATAGTGGGTTTTCCAGAGCATTCATTGAAGAAGACTATTATAGATTACTTACCTTCTCAACATAAGGCTCAGCAAATACTTCCTCAGAAAGCTTTTCAGCTTCTGGAATCTCTAGGTTTTGGGGTGTTGGTTCCACCACCACTACTTCCTCAGTTGGAGCCTAAGAAGAGGCATTAAGAATATTAGAACATAAGAGCAATTTTAGTTAGTTATTTCTTGTTCAGATATAACTTTTACTACCTGTGGGACAGGCTCTTCTTGATGTTCTGAGGTTGGAGGAACCTCTTCTTGATTCAAGGGGGTGGACAGGTTTTCTTCCCCCTGAAAGTGTGTCTCCAAGTTGGCCTGTAACAAATACAGCTTATGAGTAACAAGTTAACATACAATTATGTTGACATGTTAGATACAAACTATCTTTGTTACCTGAATAGAGTCAGGCTGATCATTGATCTCTTGAACTTGTGGTGATTCCACAGTCTCTCTGTGCTCATTATTGATCTCCTCTGCAGTATCATTCTGAGTCTCCATCTCAGTCTGATCCCTTTCTGAGAGTTGAGCTTTCTCAGAAGGTTGAGGAACCTGTTCAAGAACAGGGTTTTCTTCAGCAATATTAAGTGCTGGCATTGTGAATGTGGAAGCAATGGCAACATCTTCCATCATTCTATCTTCCTCACCCAGGCCTTCTTCTTCCTGCTGGGCAGAGGGGCTCTTGTCTTTCTGAAGAGCTGAGCTTGATGCTCCTCCATGGGTCTCATACTTGAATCTTTTGAGTACTTTTGCAAGTACTTCATCATCCTCAGAATCACTATTCTGTGTTGGTGCAGACCCATCTATGATATTTCTATCATCTTTGGAGAGTTCTGGAGCATTCTGGTTCAGGACTCTTGGGGCATTCTGGATTTGTCTTTCCGAGTGTCCAACATCTTCTGAGACCTTGTCTCCAGAAGGTTGTGCCTCTTGTATGATTAGGGACTTGGAGGCTCTTTTGCTATGAGTCCTCTTTCTCTTGGCAACTGGAGGTTTAGCTTTGGCTTGCTCAGAGACCTCCTCACCTTGCTGTGCAGTTTCTTCTTCTTCTGCCTTTCTGAGTGCGTTCTCAGCAGCAAGTTTCTCCTTTTCTTCAAAAGCGTGTCTGAAAAGGGAGTTGGTGACTGGGATTTCCTGCCTCTCTCTGAGAGTGATTCCCATTGTTTCCAGAATGTAACAGATCCTGAGACCAAAGAGCATATTGGCCTTTGGCTCAGCAAGGCCATTGATAATTTTGGGCTCAAATTCCTCAATGTGTCCAAGAAATTTGTTGAAGGCGTACTTCCCCCAATTGAAGTGGGTTTCCTGCCCTTCATGCTTCTTGTTCAGAAGATGCATCATTATCCATCTCTCCAGGCTTATCTGGTCTACTCCACCTTTGTTGCCATCAAAGCAACGGACTAGAATAAGAGCTAAAGTACTCCAGTGTTTCTAGAGATGACTAGTTCCGATGGCCTTCAGAACAAAGTCTCCTGGGCAACCTTTTGCATTTTCTAACTGGATTGCTTCAAATAGCTCTTTGACGCCTTGAATCATGGAGGCGTCCTTGATGTTGATGTCCTCAAATGTTCCTCGATTTTTCAATCGGAATATCTTGCAGAAAGTCTTGCAGTCTAGAACAATATCTTGTCCTTGGACTTCAGTCTGCATGGATTTTTCTTCTTCATCATTCACAACTTTTGTGAAGATTTTAGAGTTGTTATAGAACTCCAGTACATCCAGTGTGGATAGTCCTTTGGGTGCAGCAGATAGAAGCTTGTAGATATGGGTATTCTTCAGCATTCCCAATATCAGTTTCCTTTCTGGTTTTGAAGATATATCTGCTGGTACATATCTCTTTACTAGAAAGGCTCCCCAATTCATTTTGTGTTTAGGGTTCCAGTCCGATGGGGTAAACTTTCCTGAATGCTTATTCAACACCTTAAGTTCCTTTCCTCCTTGCTTTTCAGCAGGAGCAGAGGATGTTGCCTTAGGGTTCTTGGTGGTCATCTTCTTGGGTGCCATCTCTTATATAGAGTTTAGAGTGAGTGTTTTTCAGATGAATATTGCACAATTAATCGAGATTAGTCTATCTTTTCAGAAGACTAAGCACAAGAAGTTGAGTTTTGCAGAGGGGTTTTGCAGAAATCTTGAGAGATTTTGCTGTTTTGATGCAAGTTTGAAATTTCGGAATTGGTAAAAGTGTTTGTCTTTTGCCCAAATCCTATATATATAGCAGACAAAATGTACATAGATACAACATACATATAGCTGAATATGAATGCGTGTCTTTGCATCTGCATAGGCGTACGTCCTTTGTACTTCATTAAATGCGAGGGCCATGTCTGCATTTCTCAACAGACATTACTTGCTTTGTTTTAATCTCAACCGTTGAGATCAAACGTTTATTCATCAAGGGCTTATATTGAATATCTTGTAATGATATCAATCAACAAATGGTAATGTGCCGACTTGATGGATTTTTAATATGCTACATTCATTGTGTCACTTAGTAAAGAGTAGGAACACTTAATCGTTTGAGCTTATCATTCTGAGTGTCAAGTCCTTATCTATATATTGTTTATCATGAAAAAAATACAAGACATTGCACATGTTTGACTTTCAGAACTTATACCTTTTGGGCTTTGTGTGTCCATTTCTCTTTATGACTACATAGCTTTCTGAATTCAAGTGTCAGAAGCTTCAGTTGTTTGAATGTATTTGACCCACTCTCAGTAAGTAAGTTCTAGTTTTATTTACTTATTAAGTGTGTACCGACCTTTGCCTTTCTGGATACCCGTTCCAGAAATGTTTTGCCTTTCTGAGTGTTGCTACTCGAAAACCATTGCATCACTTCTTATCAACTTGGCTTTCTGAGAACCTGTTCTCAGAGGCCTACTCACTTATTCAGTATTTTAGAGATTCAGGACAATTTTTCAGTCCTTAGGCAACTCCATTAATCCAAGATTATGTCTTAAGGTCAAGAACCGGCTTTCTTATAAGGGCTTAGTGAAGATATCTGCAAGTTGGTCCTCTGTGCCAATCTTGAGTATCTCTATATTGCCTTTCTCAACATGGTCTCTGATGAAGTGGTGTCTAACATCAATGTGCTTTGTTCTGGCATGGAATTTGGGGTTCTGTGTGATTGCAATAGCACTTGTGTTATCACAGAAAATGGGAGTTTTCTCTTCATTGAGTCCATAGTCTCTGAGTTGTTGTTGAATCCACAGAATTTGTGTTGCACAACAACCAGCAGCAATATATTCAGCCTCTGTGGTAGAAGTTGCAATTGAGTTTTGTTTCTTGCTAAACCATGAGATAAGTGACAAGTTCCTAAGGTACTTTTCCTATCAAGCATTGATCCAGCATAATCAGCATCTGAGTAACCAGCCAAACTCAATCCACTTTCTTTAGGATACCACAAACCTACATCTACTGTACCTTTCACGTACCTTAATATTTTCATAGCAATGTTGTAGTGTGATTGCATTGGATTTGTTTGAAATCTAGCACACACTCCAACTGCATATTGAATATCAGGTCTACTTGCAGTAAGGTAAAGTAGTGAACCTATCAATTTCCTATACTTGTGTTCATCAACACTCTTATCTGATTCAGTATAGGTCATCTTGGTTCCTATGCTCATAGGTATCTTAGCATTCTTTTCAGAAGGCTTAAGTTTGAACTTTGTGAGCATGTCTTTTGCATACTTTGTCTGACTAATGAATATTCCATCATTGAGTTGCTTGACTTGCAATCCTAGGAAATAGTTCAATTCTCCCATCATGCTCATCTCAAACTTACTTTTCATGATATTTGCAAAGTCATCACAAAGTTGCTTGTCCTTAGATCCAAATATGATGTCATCAACATATACTTGAACTAAGAGTAGTTTCCCATCATGGTTTAAAGTAAATAGAGTTTTATCAACTTCACCTTTCTTGAAACCACTTTCCAGAAGGTATTTGGCCAAAGTGTCATACCATGCTCTTGGAGCCTGTTTCAGTCCATAAAGAGCTTTCTGTAGCTTATATACCATTCTACTTTCTGAGGAAACTTCAAAACCATGTGGTTGTTCAACATAGACTTCCTCAGCAAGTTCACCATTCAAGAATGCACTTTTGACATCCATCTGATAAACTTTAAAGCCTTTATGAGCTGCAAAGGCTAGAAAGAGTCTTATTGCATCCAATCTGGCAACAGGTGCATATGACTCATCAAAATCTAAACCTTCAGTCTGGGTGAATCCCTTGGCAACAAACTTGCTTTGTTTCTGGTTATTTCACCAGATTCATTCATCTTGTTTCTGAAAACCCACTTAGTTCCAATCACAGATATTCCTTCTACAAATGGAACTGGTTTCCAGACTTTGTTTCTTTCAAACTGATCTAACTCTTCTTGCATTGCAGAGATCCAGTCTTGGTCTCTTAATGCTTCTTCTATAGTTTTTGGTTCAATGTTTGAGATAAAACATCCAAAGAGAGAATTAGCATTTTCAGCTATTGCTCTCCTTGTCCTAACACCTTGATTGATTGGTCCAATTACATCTTTTGCAGATGATCCTTGATCCATCTCATCATGGGTTTAGGGCTAGTAGGGTCAACATCTATGTGATCTGAATGTGAATCACTATGATTATGACTTGATACTTCTTCAAGATTCGTGACATTTGCACCTCGAAGTGCGGTGAATGTCCGACACTTTCTCGATGTGAGAGCTTTACGGGACATGCACATCGGAGAGGTCATTTCCAGAATTAGCTCTCTGATGAACATCTTCAGTTTCCATTTCTGGAATTCTCATAGGAAATTCTTCATCATGTCTGAGAATCATCTGGTTGTTACTAGGCATTTCATGCTTTTCTTCGTCAGAGTCATCCTCCCTTTCCACAATGATGTTTTTCCTTTCTGAGAGTTCCTCTTCAGAATCCTTTTTCATTAGTTCCTTGAACCTTTCTGAGAGTTCATCAACAAGGGGTGTTTTCTTGCTTCCTTCATAGAATACAACATGAACTGATTCTTCAATCTTCTTTGTTCTTTTATTGTAAACTCTGTATGCTTTTCTATTCATAGAATAACCAAGAAACACACCTTCATCTGCCTTTGGTTGAAATGTCCTTAAATACTCTTTTCCATTGTTAAGAACAAAACATCTACAACCAAATACTTTTAGATGTTTGATATTAGGGGGTCTACCAACCAAGAGTTCATAAGGGGTCTTGTCATGGTGTTTGTTTATCAAACATCTGTTCTGAGTGTAGCATGCTGTGTTTATAGCTTCAACCCAATAAACTTCACTTATCTCAGTGTCAGCTAGCATTGTCCTTGCTGCTTCTTTAAGTGTTCTATTTTTCCTTTCTGCAACACCATTTTGTAGTGGTGTTCTTACAGAGGAACGTTGGTGTTGTATACCTTTGCTAGTACAAAACTCCTTAATGTACTGGTTGACAAACTCAGTACCATGGTCTGTTCTGATTGCAGATACCTTGTCATTTTTCATGACTTCAAGCTTATTCAGCAAGTTTGGTATCTCCACCCTTGCGTCAGATTTGTGCTTCAGAAAGACAACCCAAGTGAATCTTGAGAAGTCATCTACAACAACAAGACCATACTTCTTTCCTGCATAACTAGTTACAGATGATTCAAAAAGATCCATGTGTAATAGTTGCAGTGGTCTAACACTAGAGTGTCTAATTTTGGACTTAAAATAGATCTTAGATTGTTTCCCCATCGGACAGGCAGAACAGATACCATCCTTTCTGAAAGATGTTTTGGGAAGGCCAACCACTAACTCTTTCTTGGCAAGTTTGTTCAGAGTTTTGAAATTCAAGTGACTCATTCTTTTGTGCCATAACCGGTTTTCTTGATGTGACTGATTGACTCACCATGAGACATTCTTCATTGTGGCAGATGCCCAATCGGCAACATAAAGATCGCTTTTTCCGCCGAGCAACCAAGACGCTCGCTTGACTCATTGTCTATAAGTTTGCAATACTTTGCTTTGAATTTCACAGTAAATCCCTTGTCTGCAAACCGGCTCATGCTAAATAGATTATATTTCAAACCCTTAACATGTAATACGTCAGTGATAGTTAATGATCCTAATTTGACGTTGCCAAATCCCAGAGAGGGATTTAATTCTCCTCCAGCAAATCTGATGTCTGGTCCATTGTTGCAAGTTTTGTAGTTGACCAGATTTGCTTTGTCTCCTGTCATGTGCTTTCCGCATCCACTATCAAATAGCCATTGAGCCTTCCAAGAGGCGTTCTGCACAAAACAGGAAACAGGAGTTAGGTTCTTGCTTCAGAGATAGAACCATTTAGACTAAACATTCTTCCAGTAGGAATCCACATTTTAGTGAATTTTTTGGGAGTTTGTTTTTCTCTAACTTGATCAGAAGGAGATGCAATAAAATCAGTAATTTTGATCTCAATTTTCCTTCTTGTGGTGTTTCTAGGTGTTCCTTTTGGTGCTTTCTGGACCACGGTTTGTGGATCGCTTTTCAAAGAAACTTAGCCTTTCCGCCGTGTTCCTTCTAGCTCGCATTCAGCTTTTTCGGGCTTGAGATTTCTTCCACTTTTGTCTATTGCTACGCAATATCGCCTTTGCCATTGTTCTTGTCCTTCCTTATATTGTTGCGCGTAAGAACTTTTCCAATAGCACGATAGCCAATGCCATTTCGAACACCTTTGGCTTCGAATCGTTCTTCAGAAGCCTTACTAGTTTCTGCACCATCTTTATTTTCATAAAATGGTACAGTAGAGAATTTGCCTATTCCAGCAATTCTTCCTTTCCTAGTAATGTAGCAATGTGGATGGTTACATGTCTGAGGGTTATGTTTCTTTTTAGAAACCTTATCCGCAAGTTTCTTGTGAACTTGTTGTTCTTTCAAAGGCTGGGTTGCTACTCCTTTTCCTTTGTCAACTACCCTAGCTTTCTGACCAATGCTATAGGTGGTTGAAGAACCATTCTGTTAACTTTTTACAAAGGTCAACCTTTCATCACTCTTCTTCAGAGGAGATGAATTACTCGATTGTTCATCAAGGCCAAGTCCACCTTTCTCAGAGGGATCTCTCATATAGGATTGAACCTTAGTGAGAGTGTCACAAGCCTTTGCATAAGATTGGAAGGATAGCTCTTTCTTTTTGAGTTCTTCATTCTCAGAAAGCAGCTTCATCATTTTCTTAGTAAGTTCATCCATGACTAGTTTGTGAGAATTTTTATTCTCAGATATCTGGGATTTCAGAAAGGATATTTCAGCGTTCTTGTTCTCAGATACTCTGGTTAGCTCAGAAACCTCTTTTTCAAGAGTTTCTTTGCTTTCCTCTAGAATTCTGGTTTTGGATTGTGCTTCCAGAAATTCTTTCTCATAACGATCCAATTCACTCTTGACTCAGATCCTCAATTCCATCATCACTCTCATAGTACAGAAATTGTGAATTGTTAGTTACCTCATCAGCCATAAGACACATTTCAATGTTGGAGATGTCTGGACCAGCAATCTCAGCAACTCCACACATTTCTTTCTTCTTAAGGCCGAAGTCAATTACATCGTGGGTGATTCCACACAATTCTGGTGATGGTAGGTTTGAGTCATCTGAATCTCCATTTTCAGAATCTGTCTCAAAGTCTAGAGCATCAAGTTGAATTTGAATCTTCTTCCTTTCTTCAGTCAGTAAGGCCCTTTGATTTCTCTTGAAATTTCTTCTGTCCTTCTTGTAACCTATCTTGAGCTTGTTTAAAGCAGGACAATCTCTCTTGAAGTGACCAGGCTTTTGACAATAGAAGCATATATCATTTCCTATTTCTGCAGCTTCAGTACTAACACCTTTCTGAATGGGGGTCTTCAGAGAGTTGTTCACTTGTATGTTCTTGTACTGATGATAGTTTGGGCCAAGATGCTTTTTCAGCTTTTCTTTGGCTTTTCTTCTCTCAATCTCTTGACTTACAAATTTCTTCATGTGTCTTACTGCAAGAGCATTTTCTTCAGATGCTTCTTTGGTATCCTTCTTTTCAGAAGTACCTTGAGAAACTAGAGCAACACTTTGCAACTTTTCAAATTGCTTGTTCTCTCTGAGTTGTCTCATAGTCTACAGTAGCAAGATGAGAGAAGAGCTCTACTGGAGTAATATTTGGCATCCCTTGATTGACATAAAAGAACTTAGTGTGTTCCCAGTTGTGATTGAGACTTCTGACAATAATCTTAATCTTTTCTGACTGGGAGTATCTATTGCTTTCACCAAGTGCAGCCATATCACTCATAAGAGTAGTAAATCTGAAATCAAGTTCTTCCAGAGTTTCAGTGGGACCTTGTTTGAAGTTTTGAAACTTCAATTTAAGAACTTCGAACTTGTTTTCTTTGGTTTTCTCAGTTAAAGCATTTCTTCAATCAATTGCCGTGCACTTTCGCTTTCAGCACCCCACGATTTACTTGTATGTGCTCAGTGTCGATCCGATGATTATATTACGAGCTTGACCATCCAATCTGTCTCTTGGCATCTTCAGATGTCCAGAGCTCTCTTGGCTTGTCTTCATATATAATGCTTCCACGAGCAACATGACCACTATCACTAGCAGCCATGTCCTCGCTTCCATCTTCCTTGTCTGAGGCTTTTCTTCCATCAGACACCTCAGTAACTTGTTTGAGTTGTCTGATTTTGATAGGCCCTTCATTGATGACATAGATCATCTCATCACTAATGGCCTCCAGATGGAGCATCATGTTGTTCTTCCATTTCGTAGTTTTACGGCTTGAAGGTGCATCACTCAGAGACATACCTGCACACTTAACACACAAATTATATAGTCCTCAGAAAGGGACAAAGTTCCTTCACCTATCTGGGGATCTAGGTTCAGTGCAGAAGGCTTGTGAACCTCCTGATCTGATACCACTTGTTGGTCCAGATAACGGCAAAGTAAAAGACTAGGAGGGGGGGTGAATAGTCTTTTAAAACATTTGTCGATAAACACAGTTTCTCAGAAACCTGGGGGTTTCTGATACTTAAATTCAGAGCGCGAAGACTTTAAGATAGGTAAGTGCAGAAACAATAAGTAAGTGTGTGTGCGCTTTGCTGAAATGTAAATACAGAAAGGTAAATAACACAGCAAGTATAGTGGTATCTGGAGGTGGCGTAATTCTCCAACTAATCCACTTCGGTCTTTCTGAGACCTAGAATTCACTAGAACAGATAATTGAGTTCACCTTACAATAATCCTTATTCTAAGATTCCTAACCAAATGGTTCCCAACCAAATGTTCCCCCTGAGTTATTCCCCAGCTCCTAGAGCTAAGTACTTCCTCTACTCAGATAACCTTAGAGTTATTCCCTGATTTCCCAAATCAAGTACTTCCTCTACTCCACGCCTTGATGGTGTTGGTTATAAGGTTTGTCAGAGAGGCTTCTCGTATAACTTTTCAGTTATGTTTTCAAAGAGCCTAATAGAACAAGACTACTTAATACACTTGTTCAGTGGATGGCGATGCGCTCTTCTTGACCCAAGTAATTGGTGTCCGCTCGGAGAATGAGCTTGAAAGGTATCCGATAGTTCAACTCTTTCACGAATAACAATCTCTTGTTAAGGTTCGGACAACTTAGAACTACTAGTGATTCTTCAAATGTAAAGCTTTCAGAAAGGGTAGTAGAGTGCTTGAGAGAATACTTTGCTTGATGGTAAGTTTGCAAGATAGAGCGTTCTAAGGTATGTTCTTCAAGCATCTAAGTGTGTGATATATATAGATAAATTTGAGAGGCGTTTGAATTGTATTCGTTGTGCTCTCTATCAAATTATATCCGTTTATATCTTGAACTATGTACTCAGAAATCACTATCTCATTTTTCAGAGGAAATTTTAAAGATTTACGATGCATTTAATGCATAGTACTGTTCATTGTCCTTTAGTCTCAACGGATACATGAGCCTTTCTGATGGCTTGCATGCTCCATACTCATGATGTCATATGTCCAGAATCATATCCCGAAAATAAGTTAACATACTTAAGAAAGGATTAAGGACATAGTCTTTCTGAGTTAGACTAAACCTTTGTGTCTTCATAAACCTTGTGCAATCTTCAATCTTCTAATCTTCAGAAAAGCTCAATTGCTAGGATTGATCTTCATGGTCTTCTTGAAATAAAAATTACACTCAGAGACCTATAATCCTAATACAAGATTTACTAGACTGATCATACTCAGTGATTTCCTCCTTTACAATGTTCAAGTGAACCAAGAGCACTTAATCACCTTTCTGGCTAAGATAAGAACATGTGATGAGTGATCAAAATACTAACAGATATTCCTAACACTCAGTTTGTGCATTGTGGTTTATAACTATGGAAGGGGGTTTGATAACTTGGTTGACTGCTATTTATGCTCTAAATCAATTAGATGATCGAAGGAGATTATGGCTGGAACTTGAAGGTTTGAAACCCCAGCTGAATGAGCCTTGGATGTTGATAGGGGGATTATAACAATGTTCTCACTGCACAAGATAGGATTGGAGGAAATCTTGTACACCATAGTGAGTATTGTGATTTAGTGAGTATGATGGATAGAGTTGGCTTGAGTGAAGTGGATAGCATTGGTGACCATTTTACATGGCACAATAGGCATTCTGTGGATCCAATCTACTCTAGAATTGATAGGGTGTTGGGAAATATGAGCTGGTTCCATAATTTCAGCCATCTGTCAGTGGAACATATAGAGGCTGGTGTTTCAGATCATAGTTTATTATTGGTAAGAATGTTTGAAGCTTCAGTGAAGGTAAAGAGACAGTTTAAGTTTATTAATGGTGCTGTAGATTTACCAGATTTCATGAAAGTTGTGGAGGAGGGTTGGTCTGTACCAATGGAGGGAAGAGCTATGTATGTTGTTTGGCATAAATTGAAGAGAATGCAGATTGTTATGCAGAAATTTCAGAGTAAATTTTCTGGTATAAAGGAGAAATTGAAAATGGTTAGATTCAATCTGCATATAGCACAGCAGGAGCTCCTGAATGAAAAAATGAATATAGGACTGATTGAAAGAGTTAAAAATTGCACAAAAGAGGTCCTACACTGGAATGATATGGAGGAGAAATTGTTACAACAAAAAGCAAAGGTGGATTGGTTGAGATTAGGAGATGGGAATAATGTATACTTTCATGCATCAGTCAAGGCAAAGAACAGATATACATGTATGAAGGAGTTGCAAACAACTTATGGAAGTATGGTCACCTCACAGCATGATTTAGAAACTGAGGTCCCAAGGTTTTATACTGATTTAGTGGAGTCTTGTACTAATAGGCTGGAGGGAATAGATGTGACTGTGATGAGGAAAGGAGCACAACTAGGGAGTGAGGATGCTAGAATGCTGATTCAACCTGTGACTATGAGTGAAGTAAGGAAGGCTTTGAAAGGAATAGGAGATTTGAAAGCTCCTGGGATGGATGGGTTTAATTCAAAGTTTTTTAAAGCTTCATGGCCTATTACTGGAGATGATTTATTCAGAGCAGTGCAAGAATTTTTTGATCATGGTCGACTGTATGCTGCAGTCAACTGTAGTGTTGTGACTTTGATTCCTAAGGTTGCTAATGCAAAGATGGTAAAGGAGTACATGCCCATCTCTTGTTGTACCACCTTATACAAAATCATATCAAATGTGTTAACAACAAGATTGAGCAAAGTCCTTACAAAGATTGTGGATGCAAGTCAGGCTGTTTTTATTCCTAGACAGCAAATACACAATCATATTTTGTTGGCTTATGAGTTATTGAGAGGATATGGGAGGAAAAATGGAACACCTAGATGCATGGTGCAGATGGATTTGCAGAAGGCATATGACACTGTTGAATGGGGGGCTTTGGAGAGTGTGTTGAGGGAATTGAGCTTCCCTAACAAATTCATTCAATGGATTATGATTTGTGTGACTATAGTGTCATATAGATATATGGTGAATGGTACTGCAACATCTTATCTGAAAGCTAAGAGAGGTTTGAGGCAGGGAGATCCTCTATCTCCATTGCTATTTGTGCTCATTATGGAGTATTTGTATAGATTATTGCAAGAACTGAAGTAGGTGCCTAACTATAATTTCCATGCTAGGTGTGAGAAACTTAGTATTGTGAATCTGAATTTTGCAGATGAGCTGTTACTCTTTGCTAGAGGGGGTGTAGGATCAGTGGAGTTGGTTATGATGTATTTTGATAGATTTTCAAGGGCAACTGGACTCAAAGTGAATCCAAGTAAGTTTCAAGTGTTCTTTGGTTCTGTGCAGGATGATACTAAGGAGAGCATTAAAGGCTTGACTGGTTTTGGTGAGGGGACTTTGCCTTTTAGGTACCTTGGGGTGCCTATGATTAGTAAAAAGCTATCTATTGTGCAGTGCCAACTGTTGATTGATAAGATTGTGGGGAGGATTAGACATTGGAGTGCTAAGTTACTCACTTATGCAGGAAGGGTGCAGCTTATCAGAAGTGTCAGTTTTGTTGTTACCAATTATTTGTTACAGTGTCTACCTCTACCAAAGAAGATTACGAAACAGGTGGAATCCATCTGTAGATCTTTTCTGTGGTCCAATAGTGAGAATATCACTAGGAAGTCACCTGTATCTTGGGATAAGGTGTACTTACCTAAAAAGTATGGAGGGCTACAGGTTATCTCACTTGTGGACTGGAATAAGGCTTGTCTATTGAAGTTGCTGTGGAATTTATGTGGAAAACAGGACAATTTATGGGTTAAATGGATACATGCCTATTATATGCCTAGGGAGAGAGTGTTGACTGATCCCATTCCTGGTACTAGTTCTTGGATTTTTAAATCTGTTCTGAAGTGCAGGGATTTGGTGAGTACTGATGGGGCTTGGACTAAAGTTATGAGCATGCCTAAGTATAGAACTGGGATGATTTATAGGCATCTGAGATGTAATATTCCTGAAGTGGAGTGGAAACACTTGTTTTATGGGAATGTAGCAAGGCCTAGATCACAGTTGATTCTTTGGTTAGCCTGCCATTGTAGATTGGCTACTAAGGACATATTGTGTAGGTTTGGTATGTTAACTGATGATGTTTGCTGCTTTTGTACACAACAAGAGACTGTAGACCATCTGTTCTTTGATTGCATTGGTACTAAATTGATTTGGAGTCAGGTTTTGCAATGGTTACAGATTCAGCATATACCTGGTAAATGGACAGATGAATTGAGGTGGATTCAAGCTCAAGGTAAAGGCAGGGGTTGGAGATCAAGATTGATCAAGCTGGCTTTTACTGAAACCTTGTATGAAGTTTGGTTATATAGGACTCATGTTTGTTTTAATACTGCTGCAGGAAGTATACCTATTGTTCAGAAAATTTTGGACACTATTGTTTATAGGGCCTGGATGAGAGTTGATCTTAGGAGCCATGTTGGGCGCCTAATGTTGGACTAGGTTATATTTTTGTTGTCTGTTAAGTCTTTTGTGCTGTTTCGGGCTGGATCTGTTATGGATCGCCTTGCTTTGTAATGGTTTTTGTATGGTGAAAGTATATTTTGGGTTCCAAAAAAAAAAAAAAAAAAAAAACAAGAAGAGGTTGGGGTGTAAATTCAAACTGACCCAAAAGGTTTTAGTGTAAAACTACACGCCAAGTAACGGCACTAACGGCCGATTCTAACACCGTCCTGCATTTGTGTTGACTTGATAAGTTGACTAAGGTTTAATGTCGAATGAAAAAAATGAAAAGTTCGTGTGTAACTTCAAATTCGCTGAAAAGGTTTGTGTGTAAAGTAAAATTTTCTCTACTTATAATATGGGTAGGGTTGGAAGATGGTGTATAAATCAAATTTGATTTATTTTTTGAGGAAATTCAAAATTGATTTATAGTATAATATAATTTGACAGATCGTACTTAGCGATCATCTAACGGAGACCTGTGTTCAGGTCGGTACGAAGACGACCTGAAAATAGAAAAACCCAAGTAACTAACATTAGTACTACTTTGGGGCTAACAATGCGCGTCAATATTGGGCTATTGTTGATTTCCCTATTGCTTGTACCTACTTTGAGGCTCCATCCATTTGGGACTGGATCATTGGAGTTAGACTCCGAACTGATTCGAATCAATTTAATTTCTTTGTGACTTCCTGCTGGAGTATTTGGTATGGTAGGAATAAACTCCTCCATGACCAAAGACGCATTACTCCCTTGGAAACTTTTGCTTTTGTCATGCAATATTCTAACTTTTTCAGGTCTAATCAGTACCAACTTGTTGGTAACATTTCGGAGCAGGGAGCTCTCTTGGGGCCTTGGAAGGCACCTCCTATAGGCTGGATAAAAATTAATTTTGATGCAGCCGTGCCAAAATCTGGCATTCCTGGTGGTATAGCCGCAGTTGCACGAGACCATACGGGACTTGTGTTGGTCTGGAGTCGCAAGAAACTCTTGGTTGATTACAGTGTAGAGACAGTCGAACTTCTGGCAGCCAGACTCGCTGTTGTCATGGCAAAACGGATGGACTTTCCCCAAATCATACTTGAAGGCGACTCCTTGCAAGTAATGAAGCAATTAAGTGATCAACGATTTCCCCGTTCAGCTAATGAAGCTATTTTTATATTAGCAATGAAGCTATGTTGGTGATGCTCTAGTGTGCCACACATAGTTTCTTTTATTCGGTTGAAATTATAAAATTTATAAGTTAAAATGGGCAAATTTAGTGAGACGGTCGACAATCACCCAGATAGTGGTTTTACCGGAGGAGTTTGGCAAATGGGTGATGAAATCCATTGAAATATCCTCCCACACTTGTTCTGGGATAGGCAGAGGTTGAAGCAACCCATATGGTTTGGTGGTTAAATATTTGTGTTGTTGGCATGTTAAGCACCGGCGTATATATTCCTTGACATCCTGTCGTAAACTAGGCCAAAAGTATGTAGCAGAAATTCGAGCCAAGGTTGATTTCACACCGTAATGTCCTCCCAGAGGCGACGAATGAAACTCATGGAGTAACTCAAGGTGCAATCCTGTTTCTTTAGGTATATATAAGCGATCGTGAAAGAAGACCAATCCATCCTTGATAGTAAGTGCAGGATCATCCTTAACATTGTTGAGAAATTGCAGACCAACTTCTGCGTTGCAGTAGAAGTCACGCAATTTTGGTAGGAAGTGCACCATGGGAATGGAAACCGCAGCAAAAAGAGGTACATCCACCCGGGAAAGTGCATCAGCAACTTTATTTTTGCGCCCCGGTTTATACTGAATCTCATAATCATACCCAATGAGCTTGGTAAGCCACTTTTGTTGCTCCGGTGTCTGAATCTGTTGAGTCAAAATATGCTTTAAGCTTTGATGATTCGTGAAAATGTAAAATTTCGATCCCAAGAGATAATGTCGCCATTTCGTTACAGCTTCAGTGATGGCAAATAACTCTCTGATGTATGCCGATGCAGATTGCATTCGTGGAGACAATATCTTGCTGAAATATGCAATGGGATGGTCATGGTGAGATGACACTGCTCCAATTGCCGTTCCAGATGCATCAGTAGTAACCTCAAAAGGATTGCTAAAATCAGGTAAGCACAGTACAGGAAGTTCTGTCATTTTGGCTTTTAATGTTTCGAATGCTTCTTGTGCCTTTGGATTCCATGTAAAATGGTCATGTTGAAGTAAATCTGTGAGTGGGGAAGCGTGCGAGGCGTAACCTCGAACAAACCTTCTGTAGTAACTAACAAGGCCAAGAAACCCTCGCAAGTTTGTAAGAGAAACTGGAACCGGCCATCGAAGAATGGCTTGTATCTTTTCTGGATCAGTAGAAACTCCGTCACTGGAGATAATGTGACCAAGATAATGCACCATAGAAACACCAAATACACATTTAGATAGTTTAGCATAAAACTTATTGGTAGATAATATGGAGAATACTGTCTCAAGATGGATCATATGATCAGCCCATGTAGCACTATATATGAGAATATCGTCGAAAAAGACCAGAATAAACTTGCGTAAATGATCCCTGAATAAATCATTCATTGCGGCTTGAAATGTCGACGGGGCGTTGGTTAATCCAAAAGGCATCACTAAGAACTCGTAATGACCATCATTCGTGCGAAATGTTGTTTTATGCACGTCTTCTGGAGCCAGCCGAATTTGATGGTAACCTGACCTTAAATCAATTTTAGAGAAGACAGTAGCTCCTCATAACTCGTAAAGTAATTCATCAACTATAGGCATAGGAAACCGGTCTTTAACTGTGATCGTATTCAGCGCACGATAATCGACACAAAAACGCCATGTCCCATCTTTTTTGCGAACCAGTAAAACAGGAGAAGAGTATAGGCTGGTGCTAGGCTGTATAATGCCATCTTTAAGCATTTCAGCGATTAACTCGGTCATTATAGTATTTTTGGAAATGTGGATAGCGGTATGGTTTGACATTGACAGGTTTGGAATTGGGATTTAAATGAATATGATGATCATGATACCGAACAGGGGGAAGAGTGGATGGTTGGGAAAAAATGACCTGATATTTGTTCATGAGGGCACGTAATTCGGGGCAGTAGTTAGAGTGTGACTCGGCAAGTAGGGAAGGAGAAGGTTGGGTGGGTTCATAAGACACAGTATGTAAGGATAATATAGAGTCAGTTTGTGCTATGCGAGTAAATTGGTGAAAATTAGCAGAAGATAATCGAGCGTCACCGCGTAAAGAAACCAAACAACCCTTATGATGGAAACTCATGCTAGGAATAGAAAAATCTGTTGTTACCTTTCCCAAAGTGCGCAACCATTGAATTCCCAACACTATATCAGCCCCTTGTATTGGTAACACCAAAAATGATAATTGAAATTCAGCATTGCACAACTTAAGCAGAATATGAGTACACTGACCTTTACAACGCAGAAATTCTCCATTTCCCACCATAACTGGAAAGTCAGGTACATCAACAATAGGAAGGTTAAGACAATTAGCAACACGTTGTTGCATAATATTATGGGTACTACCCGAATCGATCAACACTGTGAAAGACCGTCCATGAATACGTCCTTGGACCCGTAGGGTGTGAGGAGAAGAGATTCCCACATATGCAGCCATAGATAAATGGTATGTGGCTTCTTCGTAGGGATCTATGTGACGGGTGAGGCGGTTTGTAGGAAGAGGGGGTGCTGGTGGTTCAGTGAGTATGTCGGGGTGGGTACTTGTTGTAGTGTTGGAAGAATCATATAAAGTTGGTTCAGAATCAGGATAATGTTCATCATTTGTTAAAAGTAAAAATTGGGCTCCCTTACATTTGTGACCAGGGAAATAATTTTCATCACAAAAATAGCAACCCCTTGGCACGATGAGCATTGGCTTCCTCTTTAGTAATTCGTCGGTAAGGTGTGGCTGTAGATTGTTTAGAGGGTGGAGGGGCTAATGGGGCTGGTGGATTTGGGAGAATAGGACGGGTATTTTGTGGAGTAAAGGATCGAGGGGTGAAATTAGGCTTTGTTCGAGAATCAAAGAGTTTGGCTTCAATTAATTTTGCGAGGCCAATTGCTTGAGAAACCGTAGTTGGTTTCAGAATTGCAAGTTCCCTTTGAATATCTTGGCGCAAACCAGAGATGTAGCAATTGAGAATGACTTCAGGAGATAATCCTTGAATTCTATTGCATATGCGCTCAAAGGACTCTTGATAATCAGCAACACTGCCCATTTGCCGTAATTTAAACAATGTGGCTTGATGATTTTCAAAAGTCGAGGGCCCGAAACGCAATTCTAAATCCCTTGTAAAAGCTGCCCATGTTGTTAGTATCCCTTGTAAAAGCTGCCCATGTTGTTAGTTGCATGTTATCATTCATCCATCAAAACCAACTAAGTGTTGATCCTTGCATATAAAATGATGCAATTGAAATGCGCTGATTTTCCGGAACGGCATACAAGATGAAATACTTTTCTGCCTGAAAAAGCCAATCTAGTGGGTTTGTACCATCAAAAAGTGCCATGTGAATTTTGGGTGTTTTGAGGTGTGTAGATGTTGAAGTGGGAGCAGTAGATGAATTTGGATTGATGTGAGAGTGAACTTGTGAAGAAAATTGGGAGGAATGTGGTGGAGGTAATTGTATGTTTTGCACAGGAATATTATGATGTACTGGTTGTGTTAAAGTAGCAATTTTAGCCATGAGAGCATCCACTTGTATCTTATGTTCTGCCCGCATTTCTTCCAGATTTCATTCCTGGCGTTCCTGGAATGTGGCAAGAGTGCGTTATTGATCAGCAAGGCCCGCCTGAACATTGCGGATCGAATCAGCCAAGAGTGATTCATCAGAACTGGATTGTGATTGCTGGGTTGGTTTGGGAGGCATGTGGAATTCAAGATGAAAGCACCAAATGTTAGGATTTATATAAAAAGATGGATTCTGATTTTGAAGTGTGAATCCAAACACTCCAGGAAGAGAAGAAGGAATATAAACAGAGTGAGAAACAAACTTTATTCATTCATATTTCAAGTGTTACAGGATAGATCCTTATATACTAGAACTACAATCCTTATCTGTAATGTAACTTGCTAGTACTAACTACTAATGACAACTACCACTAACTGCTATTAATCTAATCCAAATACTAATTAATTAATTAGGCATACCATAATACTATATAGATAACAACTTAAACAACAAAGTCTTTCATCCAATAAGGTGCTTTTATGTCACGAGACGGTCTTGGAGTGCGAGTATTGGACCGGTCCATATCAACTAAAGTGATTTCACAATTGACTTAAGTGATAATATTTTGATTGCGTTGTATTCTTTGCTTATGTATTTGTACAAGAAGTTACAGAATAGCTTTTATAATGGTTATGGTCCTGAAAACCAAGTACAATAATGCACAAGAAGTTACAGAATATTAACTAAGCATTTGTGCTTTGATGTTACTTTTCTTTCGCTTAATTGCTTATACAGACCTAGAGAGATAGATGGCAATGGAAGAATAATGATGGAATTCAGCTGCTAAAGAGTTGGATGAAATTGTGCCTTTCTGATTTGCCGTTGCTTTTTATTTTTTTAATTATTACTTTTCCTGGATCCAAGTACATCTAATAATACGGATGGAACGGATCCGATCCGGGTGGATTTGGTTGAGTGGATCCCGATCCGAACCAGATCGCCAGACTTTTAAATGGATCACTCATTGAAGCAACTCAGGTGGACTCGATCCATAATGGATCGGACTGGACTGGATAAAATCCATTCGTTTGATAGGCTGAGATTGATTCCACTCCAACTGCATCTGCTAGCTGTCTCACCTCATATATTACGTCTTGGTGCCTGGACCTTGGACCCAAAACCCTTTAAAAACTATCCACAAAATACTTAGAATTTGATTTGACTAAAGTATTAGGAAAATCCTTTTTAAGAGAAAACTCCAATCTAATTCTAATAACACGTGTTATTGTTGTAATTTTTTTCTACATAACCTCGTTAATGTATGTTACTCAACTTGCCATTAGGTTTCCTTTTGTGGGATCACTAGTTTTTTTTTTAGTTAACAAATTTAAACATAATGTTAAAATTTACAAATTCAAAAGAACATCATCACAAACAATACTATGAATGTTCAAGTTAAAAGACCATTAAACAAAGTTACAAACAATACTATGACTGTTTAAGTTAAAAGACCATTAAACAAAGTTATGGGTACAAGTTTTGAGAACATGACATATGAAGGAGACCGTCAATTGGATATGTTTGTTCAATTGCATCATCTAGTCAAACATTTCCTAGTTGCCATATTTTATATTTGGTATACTTGTAAAATTTATCATGAATATAATTATCTAGACCAACTACACACTTCTTCTTCTCATCCCAAACTGACCCCACAAAGCGTTCCACTAGCAAGACTCTCTAACTTACACAATAACGCAGTATAAGAAATACAAATAAGGAACTAGAGAGGGATAGACACTTTTCTCTGGGATATATCAAATAAATGAGCAAGAGCTCCTTTTATATACAACTCTCAGCTTACTCACGTAAGCAAAGATGTAATATCAATGCACATTTTTTCTTCCATATGTTGTACTCCACCCCTCAACCCAGCAATTAATGTGTCTCCCATTGTTTTTTCAATAGGAAAAAATGTCCAATTGATCCAACAATGTCCACCTTGGACTTTTGGCTGTCCCACAACCCCTCTACCTTGATGTAAATATTGTAGCTTCAGTTCCCACTGCAACGCATTCATAATTCTCACCGTAGAGGACAATCATGCTCCACCATAAAAGCATATCCACCTGGAATAAATCCACCCCAAGAATTTCAATTTAGGCACATGTTGAAAATAAACTTGTTGAATAGTTATGGTGAAACTCCCTCAGTTCGCTCTTCGGGAAGTTCTCACATCAACATGATTTCCACCACACACCTTACATCAATGCCAACCAATGCCCATGTGAATTCTGGACCCACTGACATCACACATCCTTTATCATGGAAACTACAGGAAACAAGACACCGTGAGATGTACATGAGCCTGTCACGCAACACCAAGAAAGAGGATAGCATTAGCATCATCGACGGTTTCTCCTTTTAAACCTAGAGCCATTTACCGAACTAGCTCCACCTTTTCGAACAATTTCTTGTTGTGTGCCCTTGTTGTCTGCACCCCCAATAGACAATTTTTCCGGAATTCTCCTTTTCCACCATGAGCAACTGACACGTAATTTTAATTGGAATGTTACTTGTAAAAGGCCTCCTTTCTTCAGAAAGATTCCAAAACCTCGGATAAACTGGATTTATTTTCCCCATGAATCAATAGCGACTTCATGTGCTCATACCAATGCGAAAGAGACCAGATAAGTTATAAGGCTTGACTATCCTCATCAATTTTAATTGCAATGGACTCCAGGTCAACATCAATACAATTGAGAATACTTAAATGATCTGAAATTGCAGTACCCTCGTTCATTCGTAGTGTGTGAAACTACTCCTTCAGGTACACTCAAATTGAGATGCTCTTTATCTGGTACAAGTCCTCGAGTTTTTCACATAGGCTCCTTAGTTGTAGTTATTCCATGCACATTCACAAGAACATTTTTTCCTAGGTTCAAACAGATCGCACTTGTTGCTCTCAAATCCAGATCCTCCCTATCATCATCACCCTTTATAACTTCGCATTGTTATACAAGTTGAATGGCCCCTCCCAATCATTTCTACATGTATTAGATTTATGGTACTATATCTCAGAATATGTTTTTAGATTTTATGTCGATCGAATATGTAATTTTTGATGGGCGAAATCGCATCGCGGAACGTGTGCATGGTGACCTTTTTTTAAAATTTTTGCACATGTATTTCCCATCTAACACTCATTCATATATTAACTCGCATAATCTATGAATGTGTTTATCAAATCACAAGATAAGCGAGTCACCAGAGCAACATGATTAATATATTAATTAAGTTTACACACACATTGTTTATCACATACTTCAATGAGGAGATTATGAACTCACATCATAACCACGAAGAACGTATTGATAACGATTATATACATAATGATTCAAGTCAACCCGCATGCACAGGAATCCATTATGTACTTCAAGTATATCAACGAATCCAAGGCTACTCGCAAGCACAAGGAAAAGATAATATACAAACGCTCGTTATCTGAATCTTAGCTACTTGCAAACTTCGAACCAAATAACTACATGGGGGTGTTTGATTATTTTTTTTTTATGAATGATTGTTTACCATTATTTAATGCTTGATTTACAGACATATGATACTTGATTTCCAGACGTTTGATTTCCATAAATGAAATGTCATGCATGATGGGAATAAATGTGATGCATGATGCTTGACTTCCAGAGAAACATGCGTTAATTTCTGTGATTGTCATGCTTGTTTTTTAGAACTGTGATACTTATTTTCCAGCATCGTGTTGTACAACATTTTGGCATCCTGATATGTAAGAGTTTGCTAATTTTATTGGTGTTTGATGTAAAACAACAATATATGTCGATGGATGCTTGGAGAAAAAAGGAGAAGAGTAAAACATATTTCTTTTAATAATTAAACCAATTATATGAATCAGTTAGACAATTAATCAGATGCTTGTAATGATAGTTTTTAGAGTGGAGACTAAATTTAGTTGAGGGAAAATTCAGAATATTAGACATATATACAATAAATTGTACTTACTGCTTAGTAAAGAAAGTACTTCCTACGTTCCAAAGAAAACTTTCAATTTTGACTTTGAACGGTCATCTGTCTTCAACTTTAACCACAAATTACTCTTAAAATATAATAATAAATATTTTTAATAAAATCATATAATGAAAATTTAATAGTTAAACTTGCATTATATGATTTTTTTAATTATTTACTATTATAGTTCAAGAGTAATTTGTGGTCAAAGTCGAAGACAGTTGACCGCAAAATAGTAAAATGGAAAGTTTTCTTTGAAACGGAGGTAGTAGCTTTTAGTGTAACCCCAAAGTTTCAAGTTAAATTCATAGAGCTTAAAGGGATTGAGAACGCTACTTATATCAACAAGGTTCACCTTTCTTTTCAGTAATTCATCTATAAGAACTCCAGAGTTAAGCGTGCTTGCTCTGGAGCAATCTTATGATGGGTGACTCGCACAAGAATGAGAATAAAGTGCGTGGGAAAAGACTTGTGTTGATACAGTAGGGCCAACATATCACGTAGTTCATGAATAACTACCCCGTCTAAAAAATGTCGGGACTCGATCGATTAGTGGTCAGGTGGTTACATATATACTCCTCCAGTCCTCTTGACAAGTAGTGGGCCAGCATATCACACAGTTCATGAATAACTTCCCCATCTCAAAAGGTTGGGGCTCGATCGATTAGTGGTCTGCTTACATACATATATATTACTCTGGGGAAATAGCCCCAGATCCCCCCAATAAATATTAAATGAAATAAAATGATATTTCAAATATAATCTTCCAAAAAATAATAAAAATATTAAAAGATACTTACTCAATCCTAAAACATGGTTGTTTCCTAACCGTTTTTTATGTCTTAAGAAATGGTTCCTGGTTTCATTCTTACAAATCTTTCTCCCACCATAAATAAAAAATACTATGTCTCAAGTAATGGTTCCTGGTTTCATTCTTACAAATTGTTGGTCCAGGTAACGGCAAAGTAAAAGACTAGAGGGGGGGTGAATAGTCTTTTAAAACTTTTGTCGATAAACACAGTTTCTCAGAAACCTAGGGGTTTCTGATACTTCAATTCAGAGCGCGGAAGACTTTAAGATAGGTAAGTGCAGAAACAATAAATAAGTGTGTGTGTGCTTTGCTGAAATGTAAATACAGAAAGGTAAATAACACAGCAAGTATAGTGGTATCTGGAGGTGGCGTAATCCTCCAACTAATCCACTTCGGTCTTTCTGAGACCTAGAATTCACTAGAACAGATAATTGAGTTCACCTTACAATAATCCTATTCTAAGATTCCTAAACAAATGGTTCACAACCAAATGTTCCCCCTGAGTTATTCCCCAGCTCCTAGAGCTAAGTACTTCCTCTACTCAGATAACCTTGGAGTTATTCCCTGATTTTCCAAATCAAGTACTTCCTCTACTCCACGCTTTGATGGTGTTGGTTATAAGGTTTGTAAGAGAGGCTTCTCGTATAACTTTTCAGTTATGTTTTCAGAGAGCCTAATAGAACAAGACTACTTAATACACTTGTTCAATGGATGACAGTCTGCTCTTTACTGACCCAAGTAATTGGAGTCCGTTCTGGAGAATGAGCTTCAGAAAGGGTATCTGATAGTTCAACTCTTTCACGAATAACAATCTCTTGTTAAGGTTCAGGACAACTTAGAACTACTAGTGATTCTTCAAGCAACAAAAAGCTTTCAGAAAGGGTAGTAGAGTGCTTGAGAGAATACTTTGCTTGATGGTAAGTTTGCAAGATAGAGCGTTCTAAGGTATGTTCTTCAAGCATCTAAGTGTGTGATATATATAGATAAATTTGAGAGGCGTTTGAATTGTATCCGTTGTGCTCTCTATCAAATTATATCCGTTTATATCTTGAACTATGTACTCAGAAGTCACTATCTCTTGCTTCAGAGAGGACTTGCTTTTTGCAGCATTTCTGCCGATGCATTTAATGCATAGTATTGTTCATTGTCCTTTAGTCTCAACGGATACATGAGCCTTTCTGATGGCTTGCATGCTCCATACTCATGATGTCATATGCCCAGAATCATATCCCAAAAATAAGTTAATATACTTAAGAAAGGATTAAGGACATAGTCTCTCTGAGTTAGACTAAACCTTTGTGTCTTCATAAACCTTGTGCAATCTTCAGTCTTCTAATCTTCAGAAAAGCTCCATTGCTAGGATTGATCTTCAGGTCTTCTTGAAATAAAAATTACATTCAGAGACCTATAATCCTAATACAAGATTTACTAGACAAATCATACTCAGTGATTTCCTCTTTTACAATGTTCAAGTGAACCAAGAGCACTTAATCACCTTTCTGGCTAAGACAAGAACATGTGATGAGTGATCAAAATACTAACAGATATTCCGAACAAATTTCCCCCTTTTTGATCAGTCATCCATGACTATCTTTCAAGTCCTATTACGAAATTGTAATCCTGGAAGAGAAAACAATCCACCACTTAATCATTTCAAATGATATTCAATTTTAGTTTAATTAAGTGCAGAAAGTAAACATCAACCAAATCACAAGAAGTGATCTTTGCTGATAAGTTGTCATCTATTAAAATGTATCTGAGAGTATGATCTTCAGATAGGTACAGTTTACAGAGTAAGATGCAACTTTTACAAATAGAGAATTTCAGAAACAATCAGCAAGATAACAAAAAGTAATAAAACATACTAAGTAAATTAGAACAAAGGAGAGTCCAAGCTCCAAGAGAGTATTCCAATGTTACTAGTCTTCAAGTCATCAGAAACACAACTTGGGTTCAGATACCTCAAGTTCTTCAGCACCCTTTCTGGATCAGTTGACATGATCATCCACTTTTCTGCATTCTTGGACATAGTCATAAAGAATCCTTCTGACAGAGAGCTCTGTCTTTCTGGATAAGTCACATATTTCATGGTAACTCTTGCCAAGCTTGTGATTCTTCTGCAAAATGTTTGACCTGAAGTACTTTCCTGCACCGGGCATGGTCTACTTGCAGCTGAGATAGGTTGAAATACTTATATATTTCTTCCAGATAGTGTATATCATCTAGGTATTCATCCAATGTCATATAGAATGACTCATAGGTTGAAACACCTAGTTTGTTCTTCTCAGTAGCTACCATCCGCTTTTCTTACCTTGTGTACATCATCGGGTTTAGGTAAGGATGCAAAAGAAAGATCCATCTTCGCTTCATTCCTCTTTTCTACTTCAAAGTTTAACCAGGCTTGAAGGTGCTCGGGTTTTAGCAATTACGCTGCTTCTCTCCATTTTAGGATCCGGTTGAGGATGGAGTTGGAAACTTATCATTGACAAGTAGATGTTGTAGTTCCGTAATCCCTCTCTTGTTCGTAATGCACCTATACGAAGATTCTTCATTACTAATCTTCATATACTCAATGTGGGCATCAGTTGGCCTTTCTTGATGTGTTTCATTATTTACTCTGCCAAACTGGAAATCCCTTCTTGCTTTTTTGTTTGGTGGCCTTCGTCAGAGATCCTCTAACCCTTTCTTCCTTGAAATTTGGCTTTGGTGGATGTTCCTTGTATAGACTTGGTGTTGCGGAAGGAGTTACGGCGCTAAGGCTTCTTTGCCAGAGGAGGTTGTGAAGTAGTTGTTTGTCTCCTTTTCTTGTGAAGTGGATGTTCATCAGAATCATCCTCATCATCATTGTAGTCCAAAATTGGAGACTTGCAGCTTTCTTGGCCTCTTACTTCTCCTTCTTCCTTTTCTTCTTCTTCAGAAGTCTTCTTCTCTTCTGAGATTCTAAGGGACTTGGTTCCCCTAGTGATCATACTTCTCAGCCTTCTGGCTGGTTGATCTGGAACAACTTCTTCAGCAAGGGTGTCTCCAGTGGTGTCCTTAATGACAAGTTGACTTGAGGAGGGAGGATTTGATTGTTTTCTTTTTCTTCCTCAGCCTTTCTGAGGCATCTCTTCTTCCCCCTTAGTCATGAATGAATGACTCATGATAGCATAAGCTTCAGAGAGAGTTTCAAAGTTTTTCTGGAGATTGTTGTGCACCCTGACTAATTCTTCAAGTTCCTTCTTCAGCTCTGTGTTCTGTCTAACCAGCTCTTCAAGTGGCCTTAGGATGGCGTTGGCTTGCAGGACAGCATAGCTGGCTTCATTCAATGTTGCATTAGCATTGCTACAATCCTCATCCATGACCAACCCTAGGTCTTTCTGAGAGAGAGCGAAGTTGGTTGCTCTGTTGAGTAAAGCAGCAGCCAAAGGCTTCATCTCTTCTGGGACGGATTTTAGCACTCCTATATCTTGGGCAACTAGTCTCTTTCTGAGTTCTAAAAAGACATTGTTCCTTGCACGGTGCTCTTCACTTCTTGAACTACTTGGTGCAGAGAATATATGAGGAGCAAGTAGGGCTCTTTTGTGCTGAGTGACAAGTCTCTCATCTTCTGCTTCAGTGATCAAGTTGTGGGTTTCAGCATCACTATCATAATCCTTTTCTTGGATTGTTTGCAGATTGACAATCTTCTTCTGCTTTCCATCAAGTGTGCTGGCCTTCTGAAAAGATGTAGAAGGTCTTTCTGATGCAGTCTCAGCATCATGCTCTTCATCATCATTGGCATCCATTGCATCTATTTCAGCAGCTGTGACAACAATGGCATTCTTCAAATTTCTTTGCTCATCTAGGAGTGCCAATTCTTTGGCATTAGCTTCTTCGAGCTTTTTGATTTTGGCTTCCTTTTCATCAACAAGAGCTTGAGTCTCAATGTTGATTCTCTTCTCTTCTTCCAATACCTTTCTGAGTTGTTCAATTCTAAACTCAGCAGCTGAAATTTCTTCTATGGCATCATTGGGTTCAGCTTGTTGGGTATCTTGATGAGACTTGGGAGGTGATGATGATGGAGCTTTCTGAGCAATTGAGGGAGTAGCCTTTTCTCCACTCTCTTTGCTAGCTTTCTGAATCCCGCCTTGTCCAGGTTGGGGATCATCTTTCTGATCATCATCATCATCACTCTTGTTCTTTGTTTCTTGGTTTGGATGCTCAGAGGGAGGTTCTTGATAATCATTTTCGTCCATCTCCTCATCATCTTCTGAAACCAGGTTGATCACATTTGGGAATGTAATCATCCTCCCATTAACTTCTTCTTGTTCAGCAGGATAAGTAGTGAGCTTGCTGGGCAAGGCAGGATGGGTAACCATCTACTCTTGGGTTTGAGCATCCGCAGACTTGAAATCTGCTATAAGTCTTTGTGCTACTTCATGAATGAAGTCTTCATGCATTAGAGTGGCAAATGAGTAGGACTCTGTAGGAAACAATGCATGGATATAATCCTCCAAATTTAGGGCAATTGCTCTCTTTTCTGGGACGTCGATTACTCTGGCTACTTCAGAAAGGTCAGCCTTTCTGAGCTTCTGCCATTGTCTGAAGCACTTGAGATGTTTCTTTAAGGTGTGCTTCTGGAATGCCTTGAGTAAATCAACTGGCACTAGACTTTGAGCCTGAAAGAAAGTGTTCAAGTTAGTTTTGTTCAAACCACTTGTGTTAGTATCTGTGTGCAGAAATGAGCTTTCTGAGCATACCTGTGTAGAAACACTAGACTCATCTGCTTGTATTTTTGCTTGCTTGGGCACAGAGGCCTCGGATACTTTGGTGTGAGGAGAAGTTTTATCCTCATCAACCTTTCTTTCTGCTTGAACCTGAGAGTTAAAATCAAACATGTTTAGAAACTTTAACAGAAAAGATAGGTGGAAAAGTGCTTTCTGAGACTTCACTTACTTCCAAGTGAGGAAGCTCAGTAGCATGTTCCTCAGAAACCTTGGGGGTTTCTGGCACCTTTTCTGCAGATACTGCTTGTTCAGTAGTTTTAGTTTCTTTTGGAGGAGATGACACAACTGTTTCTCCATCCAATTGTTCTTTAGACTGAGCCTGTAAGAACAAACATAAGAGATTTTAGTAGTGGGTTTTCCAGAGCATTCGTTGAAGAAGACTATTACTGATTACTTACCTTCTCAGCAGAAGGCTCAGTAAATACTTCCTCAGAAATCTTTTCAGCTTCTGGAATCTCTAGGTTTTGGGGTGTTGGTTCCATCACCACTACTTCCTCAGTTGGAGCCTAAGAAGAGGAATTAAGAATATTAGAACATAAGAGCAATTTTAGTTAGTTATTTCTTGTTCAGAGATAACTTTTACTACCTGTGGGACAGGCTCTTCTTGATGTTCTGAGGTTGGAGGAACATCTTCTTTATTCAAGGGGGTGGACAAGTTTTCTTCCCCCTGAAAGTGTGTCTCCAAGTTGGCCTGTAACAAATACAGCTTATGAGTAACAAGTTAACATACAATTATGTTGACATGTTAGATACAAACTATCTTTGTTACCTGAATAGAGTCAGGCTGATCATTGATCTATTGAACTTGTGGTGATTCCACAGTCTCTCTGTGCTCATTATTGATCTCCTCTGCAGTATCATTCTGAGTCTCCATCTCGACCGATCCCTTCGAGAGTTGAGCTTTCGGAAGGTTGAGGAACCTGTTGAACAGGTTTTCTTCAACAATATTAAGTCTTGGCATTGTGAATGTGGAAGCAATGGCAACATCTTCCATCATTCTATCTTCCTCACCCAGCCTTCTTCTTCTGCCAAGTGAGGGCTCTTGTCTTTCTGAATAGCTGAGCTTGATGCTCCTCCATGGGTCTCATACTTGAATCTTTTGAGTACTTTTGCAAGTACTTCATCATCCTCAGAATCACTATTCTGTGTTGGTGCAGACCCATCTATGATATTTCTATCATCTCTGGAGAGTTCTGGAGCATTCTGGTTCAGGACTCTTCGGGCATTCTGGATTTTCCTTTCTGAGCGTCCAACATCTTCTGAGACCTTGTCTCCAGAAGGTTGTGCCTCTTGTATGATTAGGGACTTGGAGGCTCTTTTGCTATGAGTCCTCTTTCTCTTGGCAACTGGAGGTTTAGCTTTGGATTGCTCAGAGACCTCCTCACCTTGTCTGCGCTTTCTTCTTCTTCGCCTTTACGAGTGCGTTCTCGTGACAAGTTTCTCCTTTTCTTCAAAAGCGTGTCTGAAAAGGGAGTTGGTGGCTGGGATTTCCTGCCTCTCTCTGAGAGTGATTCCCATTGTTTCCAGAATGTAACAGATCCTGAGACCAAAGTGCATATTGGCCTTTGGCTCAGCAAGGCCATTGATGATTTTGGGCTCAAATTCCTCAATGTGTCCAAGAAATTTGTCAAGGCGTACTTCCCCAATTGAAGTGGGTTTCACGCCTTCATGCTTCTTGTTCAAGATGCATCAACATCCATCTCTCCATGCTTATCTGGTCTACTCCACCTTTGTTGCCATCAAAGCAACGGACCAGAATAAGAGCTAAAGTACTCCAGTGTTTCTGGAGATGACTAGTTCTGATGGCCTTCAGAAGAAAGTCTCCTGGGCAACCTTTTGCATTTTCTAACTGGATTGCTTCAAATAGCTCTTTGACGCCTTGAATCATGGAAGCGTCCTTGATGTTGATGTCTTCAAATGTTCCTCGATTTTTCAATCGGAATATCTTGCAGAAAGTCTTGCGATGCAGAACAATTTCTTGTCCTTGGACTTGATGCGCATGTATTTTCTTCTTCATCATTCACAACTTTTGTGAAGATTTTAGAGTTGTTATAGAACTCCGAGACATCCAAGGTGGATAGTCCACCTTTGGCAGCAGAGAAAGCTTGTAGATATGGGAGTTATTCAGCATTCCCAAAATCAGTTTCCTTTCTGGTTTTGAAGATATAACTGCTGATACATATCTCTTTACTAGAAAGGCTCCCCAATTCATTTTGTGTTTAGGGTTCCAGTCCGATGGGGTAAACTTTCCCAGAAGGCGTTTATTCAACACCTTAAATTCTTTTCCTCCTTGCTTTTCAGCAGGAGCAGATGATACGGCCTTATGGTTCTTGGTGGTCATCTTCTTGGGTGCCATCTCTTATATAGAGTTTAGAGTGAGTGTTTTTCAAATGAATATTGCACATTTAATCAAGATTAGTCTATCTTTTCAGAAGACTAAGCACAAGAAGTTGTGTTTTGCATAAGGGTTTTGCAGAAATCTTGAGAGATTTTGCTGTTTTGATGCAAGTTTGAAATTTCGGAATTGGTAAAAGTGTTTGTCTTTTGCCCAAATCCTATATAGATAGCAGACAAAGTGTACATAGATACAACATACATATAGCTGAATATGAATGCGTGTCTTTGCATCTGCATAGGCGTGGTACGTCCTTTGTACTTCATTAAATGCGTAGTGGGCCATGTCTGCATTTCTCAACAGACATTACTTGCTTTGTTTTAATCTCAACCGTTGAGATCAAACGTTTATTCATCAAGGGCTTATATTGAATATCTTGTAATGATATCAATCAACAAATGGTAATGTGCCGACTTGATGGATTTTTAATATGCTACATTCATTGTGTCACTTAGTAAAGAGTAGGAACACTTAATCGTTTGAGCTTATCATTCTGAGTGTCAAGTCCTTATCTATATATTGTTTATCATGAAAATGGTAAAAATACAAGACATTGCACATGTTTGACTTTCAGAACTTATACCTTTTGGGCTTTGTGTGTCCATTTCTCTTTATGACTACATAGCTTTCTGAATTCAAGTGTCAGAAGCTTCAGTTGTTTGAATGTATTTGACCCACTCTCAGTAAGTAAGTTCTAGTTTTATTTACTTATTAAGTGTGTACCGACCTTTGCCTTTCTGGATACCCGTTCCAGAAATGTTTTGCCTTTCTGAGTGTTGCTACTCAGAAACCTTTGCATCACTTCTTATCAACTTGGCTTTCTGAGAACCTGTTCTCAGAGGCCTACTCACTTATTCAGTCTTTAGAGATTCAGGACAATTTTTCAGTCCTTAGGCAACTCCATTAATCCAAGATTATGTCTTAAGGTCAAGAACCGGCTTTCTTGTAAGGGCTTAGTGAAGATATCTGCAAGTTGGTCTTCTGTGCCAATCTTGAGTATCTCTATATTGCCTTTCTCAACATGGTCTCTGATGAAGTGGTGTCTAACATCAATGTGCTTTGTTCTGGCATGGAATTTGGGGTTCTGTGTGATTGCAATAGCACTTGTGTTATCACAGAAAATGGGAGTTTTCTCTTCATTGAGTCCATAGTCTCTGAGTTGTTGTTGAATCCACAGAATTTGTGTTGCACAACAACCAGCAGCAATATATTCAGCCTCTGTGGTAGAAGTTGCAATTGAGTTTTGTTTCTTGCTAAACCATGAGATAAGTCTAGTTCCCAGAAACTGACAAGTTCCTGAGGTACTTTTCCTATCAAGCATTGATCCAGCATAATCAGCATCTGAGTAACCAGCCAAACTCAATCCACTTTCTTTAGGATACCACAAACCTACATCTACTGTACCTTTCACATACCTTAATATTTTCATAGCAATGTTGTAGTGTGATTGCATTGGATTTGTTTGAAATCTAGCACACACTCCAACTGCATATTGAATATCAGGTCTGCTTGCAGTAAGGTAAAGTAGTGAACCTATCAATTTCCTATACTTGTGTTCATCAACACTCTTATCTGATTCAGTATAGGTCATCTTGGTTCCTATGCTCATAGGTATCTTAGCATTCTTTTCAGAAGGCTTAAGTTTGAACTTTGTGAGCATGTCTTTTGCATACTTTGTCTGACTAATGAATATTCCATCATTGAGTTGCTTGACTTGCAATCCTAGGAAATAGTTCAATTCTCCCATCATGCTCATCTCAAACTTACTTTTCATGATATTTGCAAAGTCATCACAAAGTTGCTTGTCCTTAGATCCAAATATGATGTCATCAACATATACTTGAACTAAGAGTAGTTTCCCATCATGGTTTAAAGTAAATAGAGTTTTATCAACTTCACCTTTCTTGAAACCACTTTCCAGAAGGTATTTGGCCAAAGTGTCATACCATGCTCTTGGAGCCTGTTTCAGTCCATAAAGAGCTTTCTATAGCTTATATACCATTCTACTTTCTGAGGAAACTTCAAAACCATGTGGTTGTTCAACATAGACTTCCTCAGCAAGTTCACCATTCAAGAATGCACTTTTGACATCCATCTGATAAACTTTAAAGTCTTTATGAGCTGCAAAGGCTAGAAAGAGTCTTATTGCATCCAATCTGGCAACAGGTGCATATGACTCATCAAAATCTAAACCTTCACCAGGTGAATCCTCGCAACCAACCTTGCTTTGTTTCTGGTTATTTCACCAGATTCATTCATCTTGTTTCTGAAAACCCACTTAGTTATAATCACAGATATTCCTTCTACAAATGGAACTAGTTTCAAGACTCTGTTTCTTTCAAACTGATCCAACTCTTCTTGCATTGCAGAGATCCAGTCTTGGTCTCTTAATGCTTCTTCTATAATTTTTGGTTCAATGTTTGAGATAAAACATCCAAAGAGAGAATTATCATTTTCAGCTATTGCTCTCCTAGTCCTAACACCTTGATTGATTGGTCCAATTACATCTTTTGTAGGATGATCCTTGATCCATCTCATCATGGGTTTAGGGCTAGTAGGGTCAACATCTATGTGATCTGAATGTGAATCACTATGATTATGACTTGATACTTCTTCAGTATCTGTGACATTTTGCACCTCAGAAGGGCAGTGAATGTTTGACACTTTCTCAGTGTGAGAGCTTTCTGGGACATGCCTGTCAGAGAGGTCATTTCCAGAAATAGCTTTCTGATGAACATCTTCAGTTTCCATTTATGGAATTCTCATAGAAAATTCTTCATCATGTCTGAGAATCATCTGGTTGTTACTAGGAATTTCATGCTTTTCTTCGTCAGAGTCATCCTCTCTTTCCACAATGATGTTTTTCCTTTCTGAGAGTTCCTCTTCAGAATCCTTTATCATTAGTTCCTTGAACCTTTCTGAGAGTTCATCAGCAAGGGGTGTTTTCTTGCTTCCTTCATAGAATACAACATGAACTGATTCTTCAATCTTCTTTGTTCTTTTATTGTAAACTCTGTATGCTTTGCTATTCATAGAATAACCAAGAAACACACCTTCATCTGTCTTTGGTTGAAATGTCCTTAGATACTCTTTTCCATTGTTAAGAACAAAACATCTACAACCAAATACTTTTAGATGTTTGATATTAGGGGGTCTACCAACCAAGAGTTCATAAGAGGTCTTGTCATGGTGTTTGTTTATCAAACATCTGTTCTGAGTGTAGCATGCTGTGTTTACAGCTTCAACCCAATAAACTTCACTTATCTCGATTCATTAGCATTGTCCTTGCTGCTTCTTTAAGTGTTCTATTTTTCCTTTCTGCAACACCATTTTGTTGTGGTGTTCTTACAGAGGAAAGTTGGTGTTGTATACCTTTGCTGGTACAAAACTCCTTAATGTACTGGTTGACAAACTCAGTACCATGGTCTGTTCTGATTGCAGATACCTTTTCATTTTTCATGACTTCAAGCTTATTCAGCAGGTTTGGTATCTCCACCCTTGCATCAGATTTGTGCTTCAGAAAGACAACCCAATTGAATCTTGAGAAGTCATCTACAACAACAAGACCATACTTCTTTCCAGCATAACTAGTTACAGATGATTCAAAAAGATCCATGTGTAATAGTTGCAGTGGTCTAACACTAGAGTGTCTGGTTTTGGACTTGAAAGAGACTTTAGATTGTTTCCCCATCTGACAGGCAGAACAGATACCATCCTTTCTGAAAGATGTTTTGGGAAGGCCAACCACTAACTCTTTCTTGGCAAGTTTGTTCAGAGTTTTGAAATTCAAGTGACTCATTCTTTTGTGCCATAACCAGTGCTCTTCTGTGTGACCTGATAGACTCATCATGAGACATTCTTCAGTTGTGGCAGATGCCTAGTCGGCAACATAAAGACTGCCTTTCCGCCGAGCAACCAAGACTGTCTGCTTTGACTCATTTTCTATAAGTTTGCAATACTTTGCTTTGAATTTCACAGTAAATCCCTTGTCTGCAAACTGGCTCATGCTAAATAGATTATATTTCAAACCCTTAACATGTAATACGTCAGTGATAGTTAATGATCCTAATTTGACGTTGCCAAATCCAGAGAGGATTTAATTCTCCTCAAAGAAATCGATGTCCGTCCATTGTTGCAAGTTTTGTAGTTGACCAGATTTGTTTTGTCTCCTGTCACGTGCTTTCCGCATCCACTATCAAATAGCCATTGAGCCTTAGTCCAAGAGGCGTTCTGCACAAAACAGGAAATAGGAGTTAGGTTCTTGCTTCAGAGATAGAACCATTTAGACTAAACATTCTTCCAGTAGGAATCCACATTTTAGTCAATTTCTTGGGAGTTTGTTTTTGTCTAATTTGATCAGAAGGAGATGCAATAAAATCAGTAATTTTGATCTCAGTTTTCCTTCTTGTGGTGTTTCTAGGTGTTCCTTTTGGTGCTTTCTGGACCCTGGATTTCTGGGATTGCTTTTCAACAAACTTAGCCTTTCTGGCCAGGTTCCTTCTAGTTCTGGCATTCAATTTTTCAGTGGCTTGAGATTTCTTCCACTTCTGTCTATTGCTACGTGCAATATCAGCCTTGCGCCATTGTTCTTGTCCTTCCTTATATTGTTGCAGAAGAACTTTTCCAATAGTACGATAGCCAATGCCATTTCGAACACCTTTGGCTTTCTAAATACGTTCTTCAGAAGCCTTACTAGTTTCTGCACCATCTTTATTTTCATAAAATGGTACAGTTGAGAATTTGCCTATTCCAGCAATTCTTCCTTTCCTAGTAATGTAGCAATGTGGATGGTTACATGTCTGAGGGTTATGTTTCTTTTCAGAAACCTTATCCGCAAGTTTCTTGTGAACTTGTTGTTCTTTCAAAGGCTGGGTTGCTACTCCTTTTCCTTTGTCAACTACCCTAGCTTTCTGACCAATGCTATAGGTGGTTGAAGAACCATTCTGTTGACTTTTTACAAAGGTCAACCTTTCATCATTCTTCTTCAGAGGAGATGAATTACTCGATTGTTCATCAAGTCCAAGTCCACCTTTCTCAGAGGGATCTCTCAGAAAGGATTGAACCTCAGTGAGAGTGTCACTAGCCTTTGCATAAGATTGGAAGGATAGCTCTTTCTTTCTGAGTTCTTCATTCTCAGAAAGCAGCTTCTTCATTTTCTTAGTAAGTTCATCCAAGGCTAGTTTGTGAGAATTTTCATTCTCAGATATCTGAGATTTCAGAAAGGCTATTTCAGCGTTCTTGTACTCAGATACTCTGGTTAGCTCAGAAACCTCTTTTTCAAGAGTTTCTTTGCTTTCCTCTAGAATTCTGGTTTTGGATTGTGCTTCCAGAAATTCTTTCTCATAACGATCCAATTCACTCTTGACCAACTCGGATCCTCAATTCCATCATCACTCATAGTACTGAAATTGTGAATTAGTTACCTCATCACCATAAGACACATTTCAATGTTGGAGATGTCCGGACCGAATCTCAAAGAACTCCACACATTTCTTTCTTCTTAAGGCTGAAGTCAATTACATCGTGGGTGATTCCACACAATTCTGGTGATGGTAGGTTTGAGTCATCTGAATCTCCATTTTCAGAATCTATCTCAAAGTCAAGAGCATCAAGTTGAATTTGAATCTTCTTCCTTTCTTGATCAAGAAGGCCCTTTGATTTCTCTTGAAATTTCTTCTGTCCTTCTTGTAACCTATCTTGAGCTTGTTTAAAGCAGGACAATCTCTCTTGAAGTGACCAGGCTTTTGACAATAGAAGCATATATCATTTCCTATTTCAGACTTCATTACTAACACCTTTCCGAATGGGGTCTTCAGAGAGTTGTTCACTTGTATGTTCTTGTACTGATGATAGTTTGGGCCAAGATGCTTTTTCAGCTTTTCTTTGGCTTTTCTTCTCTCAATCTCTTGACTTACAAATTTCTTCATGTGTCTTACTGCAAGAGCATTTTCTTCAGATGCTTCTTTGGTATCCTTCTTTTCAGAAGTACCTTGAGAAACTAGAGCAACACTTTGCAACTTTTCAAATTGCTTGTTCTCTCCGAGTTGTCTCATAGTCTCTGATGCAAGATGAGAGAAGAGCTCTCGAGTAATATTTGGCATCCCTTGATTGAAATAAAAGAACTTAGTGTGTTCCCAGTTGTGATTGAGACTTCTGATAATAGTCTTAATCTTTTCTGACTGGGAGTATCTATTGCTTTCACCAAGTGCAGCCATATCACTCATAAGAGTAGTAAACCTGAAATCAAGTTCTTCCAGAGTTTCAGTGGGACCTTGTTTGAAGTTTTGGAATTTCAATTTAAGAACTTCGAACTTGTTTTCTTTGGTTTTCTCAGTTCCACAGTTTACACTGTATGTGCTCAGGTGTCGATCTGATGATTATATTACGAGCTTGACCATCCAATCTGTGTCTCTTGGCATCTTCAGATGTCCAGAGCTCTCTTGGCTTGTCTTCATATATAATGCTTCCACGAGCAACATGACCACTATCACTAGCAGCCATGTCCTCGCTTCCATCTTCCTTGTCTGAGGCTTTTCTTCCATCAGACACCTCAGTAACTTGTTTGAGTTGTCTGATTTTGATAGGCCCTTCATTGATGACATAGATCATCTCATCACTAATGGCTTCCAGATGGAGCATCATGTTGTTCTTCCATTTCTCGTAGTTTTCTGGCTTCAGAAGGGGTGCATCACTCAGAGACATACCTGCACACTTAACACACAAATTATATAGTCCTCAGAAAGGGACAAAGTTCCTTCACCTATCTGGGGATCTAGGTTCGATCTTGAAGGCTTGTGAACCTCTGCTCGATACCACTTGTTGGTCCAGATAACGGCAAAGTAAAAGACTAGAGGGGGTGAATAGTCTTTTAAAACTTTTGTCGATAAACATAGCTTCTCGAAACAGGGGTTTCGATACTTAAATCGAGCGAGGAAGACTTTAAGATAGGTAAGTGCATAAACAATAAATAAGTGTGTGTGCTTTCTTTGAAATGTAAATCTGAAAGGTAAATAACACAGCAAGTATAGTGGTATCCGGAGGTGGCGTAATCCTCCAACTAATCCACTTCGGTCTTTCCGAGACCTAGAATTCACTAGAATGTATAATTGAGTTCACCTTACAATAATCATATTCTAAGATTCCTAAACAAATGGTTCCCAACCAAATGTTCCCCCGAGTTATTCCCGACTCCTAGAGCTAAGTACTTCCTCTACTCGAGATAACCTTGAGTTATTCACGATTTCCCAAATCAAGTACTTCCTCTACTCCACGCTTTGATGGTGTTGGTTATAAGGTTTGTCGAGAGGCTTCTCGATAACTTTTCGTTATGTTTTCGAGAGCCTAATAGAACAAGACTACTTAATACACTTGTTCGGTGGATGATACCGCTCTTCTTGACCCAAGTAATTGGTGTCCGTTCTGGAGAATGAGCTTCAGAAAGGGTATCTGATAGCTCAACTCTTTCACGAATAACAATCTCTTGTTAAGGTTCAGGACAACTTAGAACTACTAGTGATTCTTCAAGCAACAGAAAGCTTTCAGAAAGGGTAGTAGAGTGCTTGAGAGAATACTTTGCTTGATGGTAAGTTTGCAAGATAGAGCGTTCTAAGGTATGTTCTTCAAGCATCTAAGTGCGTGATATATATAGATAAATTTGAGAGGCGTTTGAATTGTATCCGTTGTGCTCTCTATCAAATTATATCCGTTTATATCTTGAACTATGTACTCAAAAGTCACTATCTCTTGCTTCAGAGAGGACTTGCTTTTTGCAGCATTTCTGCCGATGCATTTAATGCATAGTGTTGTTCATTGTCCTTTAGTCTCAACGGATACATGAGCCTTTCTGATGGCTTGCATGCTCCATACTCATGATGTCATATGCCCAGAATCATATCCCAAAAATAAGTTAATATACTTCAGAAAGGATTAAGGACATAGTCTCTCTGAGTTAGACTAAACCTTTGTGTCTTCATAAACCTTGTGCAATCTTCAGTCTTCTAATCTTCAGAAAAGCTCCATTGCTAGGATTGATCTTCATGGTCTTCTTGAAATAAAAATTACATTCAGAGACCTATAATCCTAATACAAGATTTACTAGACTAATCATACTCAGTGATTTCCTCTTTTACAGTGTTCAAGTGAACCAAGAGCACTTAATCACCTTTCTGGCTAAGATAAGAACATGTGATGAGTGATCAAAATACTAACAGATATTCCTAACACAAATCTTTCTCCCACCATAAATAAAAAATACTAAAGCATAGTATCTATAGAAGCTATTTTCATGGAGCATGAAAATATGAATTTGTTTCTATTTGTTTTCAATATGTTTTATAAATTTTTGTTATTTGATAATAAACTTTTTATATTTAAAATATTTATTAAATTTTTATGAGTGTTATTTGCAATTTTTGTTGGTAAGCATGAAAATAGAAAAAAAAAATATATGGAGTAAATACAAATTGTTTGGATCAATTTTATAATAAAGTGAAATATATAATAAAAAAATGTAATTGTTTACAAGTGTAAATTAAGGATGTGTTTGGCATCAATTTGATTTTTAGACTGTTTTGTAATTGATTTATTAATTCTGTCTTATAATGTTATTGTTAGAATCAGAGGGACCAAAGTGTTATTATTAAATTTATCAGGGACCTACAAAAATTAGCCCCTCTGAGAAGTTGAGTTATAAAAATGTTGCTTCTGATTATAGCTACAAATGTAAAATTGGATATAACCGGAGTCACTGATTTCAGTTGTGACTGGGTTCTGAAAATGGATTTAGCAGAAAACGAAAAAGCGAAGACTCCATTTTCAGTGATTAGCCTGAAACCCATTTGTATTCTTCTCTCAATCCTTGTTCTCTTGTTCGCCATTTCCTTGAAAACAAACCTATTTCACAAAAGTATAAATCTTTACAACCAAACCTCCAAATTGTCTGACCAGAAAGACGAACCCCCTTATTGTTTGTTGTGGATGGCTCCATTTCTTTCAGGAGGTGGATATAGTTCCGAAGCTTGGGCTTATATCATCGCATTAGACAATTACCTCAAGAAGCAAAGGAACCCCCTTTTCAGATTGAAGATTGAGCAGCATGGTGATCTTCAAAATGTTGAGTTCTGGGAGGGTTTGCCCCTGGAGATTCGAAATTTGGGGGCTCAACTTTACCAGAATGAATGCAGATTATTCAATCAGACTGTTGTTGTTTGTCATAGTGAACCTGGTGCCTGGTATCCCCCTTTGTTCGAGACCTTTCCTTGCCCACCTAGCGATTATGGTCAGTTTCGCTTCTTTAATGAATAGTTTTTATTGGAGTATGTTCGAGATGAAATTCTACATGATATCATAGCCTTTGGTTTACGTCCAATTTGGGTTCGGGTCCGAGTGGGCGAGTATTGAAGTATTAATATAAATGAATAGATTTCAAGTTCGAGCTTTTAGATGCGATGAAAGTCTATGAGTTTTGGACAAATTTTGGAACTTGGCGCAAGTTAAGGTTGGGGATGAATTTTTCTTGGCTTTATTCGTTGTGTTACCATCCCAACAACTACGCTGTATTTTTCAAGCAGGTGCATTCAAGGCTGTGATTGGAAGGACTATGTTCGAGACAGACAGAGTAAATGCCGAACATGTGAGGCGGTGTAAAAGGATGGATTTTGTTTGGGTTCCGACTGATTTCCATGTAAATGCATTTAAGGCCAGCGGGGTTGATCCGACGAAGCTAAGGAAAATTGTTCAGCCTGTTGATCTGGACTTCTTTAATCCACATAAGGTGGAGTCGCTGGACTTGGCCTCAATAGGTAGTCGTCTAGTGCTAGGATTTGACAAAATGAACTTGAAAGAACATTTTGTTTACTTAAGTGTGTTTAAATGGGAGTATAGGAAAGGGTGGGACGTGTTGCTGAGATCTTATCTGCAAGAGTTCTCTGCTGATGATAATGTGGTGTTGTATTTGTTGACTAATCCTTATCACTCGGACAAGGATTTTTCCAATAAAATCGTTCAATACGTGCACAAGTCTGAGCTTGAGAAACCTGGTGCAGGTTGGGCTACTATATATGTGATTGATGAACATATAGCTCAGGTTGACCTTCCGAGGCTGTACAAGGCTGCCGATGCTTTCATTCTGCCATCTAGAGGGGAAGGTAATTTGCTCTTTTCTCCAACTTTTTCAGCCAAGTTGTTAATGTTTACTAACATATTCATAATATTCTTATTTCTCTACTGTTTTTAATCAATTATTCTGTTGCAAATCCTGTTTTATTTTCTGTCCTACAATCCTTGTTGGAAAATTTCTTTAGATACCAGTTTTCCGTCTATTTGGTGATATGGCTCTGTATTTTCTATATACAGTAAAAACTCTATACAGTCATATTGTTGGGACCGGGAAAAAATTATTCCTATAACGAGTTTATTCATAACTAGAGTTTTGTGTTAAAAATATTTTTTTTCTAAATAAAAATATTATCATATATATTATGAAAATATATATAAAATATTGTAATAAATAATTAAAAATGTATAATAGACAAAAAACGGAGGGGGTAAATCCGGCTGACGATGGCACAAAAGTACCAAAAGTTTCAAGTCAAGAAGCTTCGAACCTACTTGACAAGTTATAGATTTTTTGGGTGCAACAAGAAGGTTCACATATAAATCAACTACTAATTACACAGATTCTAAAAGATGTACTTATCACTCAAAAGTTTAAGTCACTATCACAGACAACTCGAGATAAGTATTCTACTTTTATAAATTTCATGCAATGAAAAACATATATATAATTATTTTTATTGAATATTATGTCATTTATTACTATAGAGGAGTATAATTACTTAAGACGGGACCTGAAAAGGTCATGGTATATTACAATGTGGAGTTTATTCTTATTTATAAGTGGTCCCAAGTTGGGACCGGGATTTTTTATTACTATAAGGAGTTTATTCCTTTATAGAGTATTCATCTATAGAGTTTTTACTGTATTAGGCGTAACTCATAAAGTTTCATTTCTTGCACCTGTCTTTTTGGTTCATTTAATGAAGTGCTTTTTTTTTTCTGGAGAAATTGATACGGGGTGAAACAAAATTGCTTGGTCCTTCGTTTGTGAAATGTTCTATTGTAAGTCAGTAAATATCAAACGCTTGGGGCAACCACACTACTGAGTTGATACAGTTTTTTTCTTACTCTTATATCTAATTGTTTCTATTCGTTGTTTACTAGAAGTTTCTTGCTCCTGTTTTACCACTTATATAAGTATATTGTGATTCTGAATCTACTGCAACATGCGAAAATCAGGTTGGGGTCGGCCTGTGGTGGAAGCAATGGCAATGTCGCTGCCTGTTATTACTACCAATTGGTCTGGTCCCACTGAGTATTTGACACATGAAAATAGCTACCCGCTTTCTTTTGAAGGAACAAGAGAAGTTAATGAAGGACCATTTAAGGGGCATTTGTGGGCTGAGCCTTCTGTTGATAAGCTGCAGCGCCTCATGCGGCATGTTGTGAGCCATCCTGGAGAAGCTAACATAAAAGGGATGCAGGCTAGGCTGGATATGATGGCGCATTTCTCTCCCGAAGTGGTTGCACGTGTTGTTCTTGACCATTTACATCAGATCTTTGATAATATTGGATGAGTCCTTGATAAAGAAGAAAAACAAAAGTGCAAATGCGTTTGCATCTGGAATGCAAACTCAAGTGGTTTTTTAGCTCGGTCCTTGACCAGAATTGAAACTGTTCTTTCTTTGTTGTTGTCAGGTTGTAGTTCAAAGAAGGAAAACAGGCTATGTTAATACCTTGATATGAGCTGGAAGAATCAGGGAAAAGGTAATTTATGGAGTAAATGTTACAAAGACCACACCCAAACTTTAAACTTATATTTTTACACTAGTGTAAATTAGGGGAGTGCGCTCAACACTTGGGTGGATGGAGCTGTAAGTTTACTTATTGTGTAAATTAGGAGAATACATTTTAACACTTCGGTTGATGTTTAACACTTGGATGGATGGTGATGTAAGTTTATGATAGTGTAGATTAGGGCAATCGCTTGATATCAATCTTTTAGAAAGAGGCGTGCCTCAGAGAAAAATAGATGTTGAACTCTATGTTTATTAGCACTTTGAATTCCTTGGGATATTCAAGTGTATTTTGTTGTCGTTGTATGGATCATAGGGGCAGAATCTATGTTTAGCATTTTCGATTCCATGTAATTATCTCTCCCCTGTGAGTATTTGGCTGAAACTTGAAAGTCACCGGTTGTATTTTGTTGTTGTTAGATGATTCTTTGATGCAGAAACTGTGTTTAGCATTTTGAATTCCTTGCAGTTAACTCTCGCTCTTCAGTCTTCGTTAATTGTTCATTTGTTTGTGAAGGGATTGTAGGTACATTTTTCGTGGTCTTGTTCGTTTCAGTAGCCATGAGAAGTTCCCTCTTCTTCCCTGCAAGTTCCATACAACACATGCATTTTCTTGGTTCTTATCTTCTGCTAGTCTTTTCTAGAATTCACAGCACTTGCACACACCAGAAATTAAGTGGAGCCGTGGAAGTTCACTAAAGTATAGATGATATTACGACCTTACTAGAACAGGATCTGTTCTATATTATCGTACATCTGCATCCTTGAACTATGGCTGCTCGACAGAGCGCGATTAACAGCTCAGTTTGGTTCCATCCGAGGCGAGCCACTCGGTAATTATAATAAAAAGAAGTAGAGATGATATTAAAGTAAACAGAGCATTATCCCGCTGTTTATGACAAAATGAGAATGAAATGAATGATAATGATAATAAGATTAATCTATAAATAACTATTTATTATTCTCGAGCCAGTCAAGAATACCCTTCTCTGTTTCTGTTAATTCTGTCTTCTGCTTCAGATCTCCCTCCAGCAAGCCAAAGTAATCTTTGTAGTTGCGCTTGTAGTAACTAAACAATCTCTGCCAAATTAACAAAATTTTGTTCAATCAACAAATATTAAAACAGAACTACAAATTACATTTTCACATGTTTTATTTGGAGAATTACATCCCATCTAAAAGTCGAGCATATTCATTGATACAAATTTCTCAATACACTAAAATCTCTATAAATTAATAATGCTGGGACCGGGATATTTTATTAATTTAGCGAGATATTATTATATCGATAAATTAATAATTTATTAATTTAAAGAAGTTTTACGTATGGCTTTTAAATTTTCAAGTCCAATATACTAGTTACAGTGTATACTAGTTAGAGATGAAAAATAAATTTAAAAAAATAAGTTCCAATTAACATTTTATGAATTCACAAATTAATTGAATTTGTCAAGTTCATTGTTTTTGAATAAGTAAAAAGTTAGTTCATCGTACCAAAAAGTACATTAAACATGGTTAAAAATTGATCACTATAAAATGGCCATTGAAAATTTTTAAAATCACATCAACTATGGCTCCTAATCTGAAAGGTGTTCAAAAATCAACCATGACCAATCAACAATGAAAACTGTTATGCGAGTATAAGAGGGATCACCAAGGATGCACTCAACAAGATTTGGTACAATGGGTTGACAAAACTTTCAATTTGAAAGTTAGTCAAGGAACAATATCAAACACTCTCAAGCGATCATCAGAGTTCCTATCAGCTTACTTTGACAAAGGTGGATCTTCCAAGCGTCACAAACCAGCCAAGTACCCGGACATGGTGAAAGTTGTTTATGAATGGTTTCTCCAACATCAAGAGCGTGTGAATATAACAGGAGAGCTAATCATAGAGAAGGCGGTTGAGGCGCTGAAGCTTTTGTATCCCCATGATCCTTCAGAGCATAAACTTTCACAAGGCTGGCTTGAGAAATTCAAGTTAAGGCATGGTATCAAATCATATCGCAGTTTCGGAGAAAGTGGCTCAGTCGACACACATGACATGAAGAAGAAATTGGAGTCTATAAGGGAAAAAATTGATCAATTTCCTATGAAAGATGTTTTTAATATGGATGAAACAGGTTTGTTTTACAGGTTACAAGCTAACCATTCGCTTGCAACAAAACAACTTGAAGGTAGGAAACAGGACAAGGAAAGGCTTACAATTGTTATTTGTTGCAATGAGGATGGCTCGGAAAAAATTCCTCTATGGATCATTGGTGTATGCAAAGTCACGTTGTTTTAAGAATATCAACATGAATAGCTTAGATTGTGAATACCGTGCCAACAAAAGAGCATGGATGATTGGGTTGCTTTTTGTTATTCACAACAGGAAAGGCTTACAATTGTTATTCACAACATTTTGTTGCAATACGAGAAGACAACGCCCCAACTCTTTAGTCAAGATTGGGAGATTTAAAGATGCTCAATATAGATTTGAAGTTCAAAAAAACAAGTGACTATAGATTTATTTTTACTAAACAATCTTAGAATTTCATGAGATATATATATATATATATATATATATATATATATATATATATATATATATATATATATATATATATATATATATATATATATATAGGGACCAATATATATACACTAGGGTTTCAAAAAAATTATTATCTTATTATTTTATCAATTGGGGTCCAAATTTGTACTGGTCCCAAGTTGGACCTGGACAAATTATTAATTTTATCGAGGTTATTAATTTATCGAGTATTAGTTTATAGAGGTTTTACTGTACTTGTAATCATGGACAACTTCAACCTTTGGAGAGGTATTTTATACGGAATTCTATTATCTAAATGACTAGATTCCACAATTATCTGTAAGTTTGAACTTTTAAATGGACAAAAGAATGCATCGTTTGGTTACCTCCTTGTCATTTTTGACCTTGTTTTCTTGCGATTTCTTGAGGAATTCTGAAACAGCAGGCAAATAGTATCATTTATGTTGCTCCCTGTTGAAGATAAAAGTGATTGAATGGATAAAAGGTTAGTTACCGTTAAGAAGTTCGGTTCTGGAGTCGGAAACTAAGGTAACGGCTGTAACAGTTGTAGCAGTTGAAAGCCATAGAAACCTTCTTCTTCCTTGATTACACGGACTTCTACTGTTCGATGATGATGATGATGCCTGTACATTGAAGCCAATCAAGGCTCCTCTCACAGATATTGTTGCCATCAACTGATGGATGTTTTGTTGAGATAGATAAGAAGATTATCTCTTTGCTTTCACCACCACTGCTTTTTCTTATACTAGTGCTTATTTTCGCTAAATGTATCGAAGTCCCCTGTATGTATGTATGTATATTCTTTCAAATGTGCACAAAAGACCATCATGTTTGTTAATTCAACAAAAAAAAAAAAGAGTTGCATATACTTGTAAAATCAACTAACTCACGGTAAAGTGTTCACAAATTATTTTAAAACTATATCGTGAGAACACGCTACACGTGTGAACGCCTACTTATAAATAATGAAAGGAAGTATATGAAAGTAATTGATATCGTTGTTTCAGGTATTGAATTGATTTTTTCGAGTTGAATTTTGGTTTGGGTTATTTCGAATTGATTTGTTTTAATTTAATTGGAGAAGATGGATCGTTGTTTTTTTTTATAATAAATTGATTTTATTGGGTTGCATCATGGCTTGAAATTTAATTGGAAAGGCATATTGTGTTTTTTTGCATGATGAATTGATTTGTTGGGTTGAAGTAGGGCTTGTAATTTAATTGGAGAAGACATGTTGGTTTTTTGTAATTAAATCTAATTTACATATGTATTACTAGAACGTGAGAACATGCTACGCGTGTTATTGTGACATTTAATAACAAATTGTGGCATTTAGTTACAAATAATAAAAAAACATGTATGAAGGTAAGTACTATCGCTGTTTCTGATAATGAATTGTCTTTTTTCGAGTTGAATTAGGATTTTGGTTAGTAGGAATTGATCTGTTTCAATTTAGGCTCTGCATGGTTTAAGGGATTTCAGGGGAAAAGAAAAGAAAATGAAGGAAAATGTACTTTTCCCATGTTTGTTTAAATGGAAAATGAAAACAGTGGAAAGGGAAATATTGGAAAACCTGGAAAACGTGGAAAAGACAAAAAAATCATACAAATTCTTATCTCTTTATATCGAAATATTTTACAAAAATAAATATTTACTGAAAATAATATATTTAATCTAAAAATAATTTTTATTAGCATTGACCTACATTTGTATACAAATCATTTTATTTATAACATTCATTAAACTCGTTAATATCTTTGCTTTATTAGCAAGTTCCACACACACACACTCCCCCATTAGAGTACAAATTACACATATGTACTATTTACTGATTATTTGAAAAATAAAAAATAAAATATTCTGATACGAACCAATTTAAATTACATTACCCTATTCAATCTTATTACGTATATTTACAGTTTTCCAATTATTTTCACCTATTACAATTAATTTAAAGGTTCGTTTTAATAATTTCACTGTTTGTATATAATTACAAAATATATGTTGGTCAAATAATGACCTTGGTTTTGTACTCAAAAATTTAAATATTCTCAAAAAACAAAAGAATAAAAAAAGAGAAAAACTAAGAAAAAAGTTCAAAAGGGCAAAAGAAATTCACGAAAAATTTTGCAAACAAAATTAACTGTCAATTTTCCTGGAAAACTTAAAAATTTACCAAACAACAGAAACAAGGGAAAATGTTGATTTTCCTTCAGCATTTTCCCAAGGGATTTAATTTTCCTCCAAATTCTTTTCTTTTCCCTTGGAATCCTTTAAACCATGCAGAGCCTTAATTAAAGAAGATGGGGAAGAAATATTTGTTATCGTTGTTGTTTTTATGATAAATTGATTTTGTTAGGGTTGGATTAGGTCTTTGAATTTAATGGAAATGACACATTGAGTTTTTTTAATGAGAAATTGATTATGTTGGGGTTGATTTAGGGCTTGGAATTTATTTGGAGAAGACAAAATGAGTTTTTTTTTTTTTTAATGATGAATTGATTTTGTTGGAATTACATTAGGGCTTACAATTAGAATGAATAAGACATATTGATTTCTTACAATTAAAGTCTAAATTACATATATATTACAAATTGGTTCAATTTAACTTAAATTAAGTACTCAATTGCATAACTCTAATAGTTGTCCACTTATATATATACTGTAATAAATGAGTACAATTTAACTTAAATTAAGAACCTAATTGCACAACTACAATAGTTGCTCACTTATATATATACTGGAATATGTGAACGGAGGTTATAAACTAGTTGACAATTGCAAACATCTTTGTTCGTCAACGGTGTCCAACTTAATGAAATGCTCCGAGATTTGACAATCGGATCAAACTTACCATATACTCACGAATCAGGATGGATGATTGAGTGGACTTATCTTCTACTCTCTCACGTCAAGAGTAGATGACGTGAGAGATAGTTGGGGTTGTTTTGAAGTCAGAATGAGATACCTCTCCTCTTTCCATTACTCTCCAATATAGACTCATCCAACGTTGGATTCCGTCCTACCCACTTATGGTCCCTAAGATTTTGGGTGAGGCAGCTGGAGTTCCTAAGTGGGTTGGACCACGTCTCCCTTAGTTGGAAGACTAATTTAATATTGACCCTATCGATTGAGGTAGCCTCTCATCTCGATGGTTGGTTGACGCCTCAGCTAGCGAGCCTCTCATTAGTTGGTTGGCTGAGTAGGCTGGCTGAGCTAGTTGAGCTAGCTAGCTAGCTTTTGAATTTCGATGTACTTATTAGATCAAGCTGGACTTGTTAGTCAATCATGAATTGGACAATGCCTTCGCATTTGCCGGTCTAGTAAAGTGCAGATTAGGCAATACAAGTGGTTTTTCTGCCTTGTCGTTGGTCCGACCGGAATCTGATTTATATCACTTCAAGATGATGCTTCGGAGTGATTGAATGTAAGTGAGTAATAATAAATGCACACCTTATTAATGATATAAAGTTTCATGATAGACGGTCTCTAGATAAATTATCTAGAGACGACTTATGTTATCAAAAAAATCATTCATGTTATTAATCAAAACGTTTATGTTGTTAACGAAATGAGTCCTTTTGTAATATGAAAAAATATTCATATTGAGAACATAGACGTTTTGATTAATAACATCGATGATTTTATTAACAATATAGACCCGTCTCTAGATAAATTATCTAGAAACTATTTTTTAGGACACTTGCTTTATTAATGAACATTTGAGAATTATTTATAGTGTGTGACAAAATAAGTACATGTAGGTCCCTTCGTTCCTCCCCTTATTTGATTGTTGTTTCAAGGCATGTCCTCGAGGGTCATCACTGAGGTGGTCTTATTTGAAGCAGGGTGCCTCGTTAAACTGATCAAGTACCTGGAAGCGAACCGAATGTGCAGTATCAAGTGGTAAAGTGTTTTGTTTGAATTCAAAGCTTGTAGTATATCGTGTGTAATAATGTATAAAGTTATTTAAAACGGAACAAAATGTAAGAAATATGCAAGTGGCACTCTCCCTATCTGAAATTAGATTTTCTACCGTCAGTCGACATGTCGCCCTGACTATTATCAATCACGTTGTCGACAAGCGACACGTATCATTGCTCTATGTCGCTATAACCTGCTAATTGTTAGTACTATATTTAGAATTATAACTTTCACTTTAATAAATATATTTAAAATTCAATTAACATTTAAAAATGGAGACCTTGAGTCTCGTTACTTGCCCACCAGTCCAAAACCACATCTCGCCTGCCGCTGCTAGCCTGCTACTACCGGCTCTTATCCCTACGAGTTGGAGCAGTCGCCAAATGAATGGAGAATGTCGTTCATTCGCATTTTCAATTTTAAAGACTCTTAAGGAGAGGAAGAAAGACGAAAACCTAGTCGTTTTAGAATTTAATTTATGGGGAAGATTCGATCTTTACATGTTTTGATATTACGAAGGGAGTTTGGAACCCTATATCTGATTTAGGAACGTAAAATTGTCTTTGGAAAAATTGGTTGAAGTTACAGGGACTGGATCGAGGTTTTTGGAAACTCAAAGTACTGCCTTCTGGGAATTAGGTGACACCTGGGACCATCGTTGCAATTTAAATTAGTTTTCTAATTTCTAACGTATTGATTAATGTAACTGATTCCAAAGCTGTGAAAGTATTGTAGCCCAGTTGCCTTCCGCATCAGTTGTGGTCATGTTCGCCCCAAGTTCAAGCCTTCGGTTGAACAATCGTTTTGCTTTTTTCATTTTTGGATTTCCTTTTCATTTTTTCCCAAAGCACTTTCTTGCTTTAATTAATTACTAACTATTATATTTTATATAATTATTACACAGTGTGTATGTGTCTATATATATATATGTCTCTGTGTGTGTATATATATATATATATATAAATTAAATTGAGCTCGTTTGTAATAAGTATGTAAATTAGACTTTAGTTACAAAAGACAATATGTTTCATTCAATTAAATTACAAACTCTAATACAACCTCAACAAAATCAATTGATCATTCAAAAAAAATTCAATATGTCTTTTCCAATTAAATTTCAAGCCTTAATTCAACTCTAACCAAATCAATTCATCGTAAAAAAACAAGGATAACCAATCTTTCTTTTCCATCTTCAATTAAATTAAAACAGATCAATTCGCACTGACCTAAACCCTAATTCAACTCGAAAAAGGGCTATTCATTATCAGAAACAACGATATTACTTACATTCATATATTTCATCAATGATTTGTAAGTAGATGCCACAATAAAACGCGTAGCGTGTTCAATCATTCTAGTAATAATTAATTAAGTATTGTAAATTTAAATTTACTTAATTGATCGTGTATTAGTGAATGAATATATTTATAAGCGGACAAATATCGTAATCGTGCAATTGCGTGCTTTATTTAAGTTAAATAAGACAAAATTGTAATATATATCTAAATTAGACTTAAATTACAATAAATTTAATTTGAATTAATTGATTGTGTATTACTGAATGAATAAGTAGTGGACAACTATCAGTGTCGTGCAATTAGCTAGGTACGTAATTTAAGTTAAAGTACGAGTTCTAGCCACACAAAGTCTCATGAGAGACAGTCTCTAGATAAATTATCTGAAGACGACTATCTTATCAAAAAATCATCCATGTTATTAATCAAAATGTCTATGTTGTTAACGAAATGAGTCTTTTGTAATATGAAAAAAACATAAATGTTGAAACATAGACGTTTTGATTAATAACATCGGTGATTTTCTTGACAATATAGGTTCGTCTCTAGATAAATTATCTAGAGACAGTCTTTTAGAAGACTTGCTCTTTTAGCCAATACAATTTTTATCTAACTTAATTAGAGTCTGAAGGGAATATCAAACTTGCTCCGAGAAAGATATATTATTAGCACATCAAACTCGAAATTTACTAAAATAGTTTCGGTTGTAATTTGTATATATTTCAAGTGTATTGCAAATGTTAAATAGGCCTATTTTCTAAATAAGTTATCTTAAACTAGAAACTTTCTAAAAAAAAAGTTTTCAAAAAAATATAAAAAAGGGAGAGAAATGACGTAAGTGGGATTCAAATCCTTGACCTCCAACTTAAAATTTTGACATATCTACACACCATACTAAAATTGAATTAGTATGATGGACGAACAAAATTTAATGAGTCAAGTTGTGTTAGACTTTTAAGTAATTTAATTTCGAGGTCCACTTTAACCATAAATTCCTCTTATATTGTACCGAAAAATATTTTATAAAATTATTTATGAAAGTATACTTGCTGAATTTTGTTAATATAATTTTATTATTATTTTTTGATGTAGTTTCCTGGTCAAAATCGACTTAAAAAATAATTTGAAAGTCGGGCCTGACATTTGTTCTCGGGCGGGGATAATTTATTTGATAGAAATAACTAATTAAATTAAAGTAGAATAATCGGACTTAAATAAATTGTTTTACTTTTGAAAGTAAATGAATTAAATTGGATTTATTTCATAACTAAGAAAGATGATCTAGGTAAAATCGATTTAATTAATCGAATCATGAAAAGAAGTGATTTTGAGTTTTGACCAAATTAGAGAATTAACCTAAATGTGAAAAAGTCAAAAGGCATAATAAACAAACAAATTGCACATATAAGATTAGAAATTGGGCCGTATTGGTTCACTAATGATATGCATACCAATTGGGCCGTATTGGTTCACTATTGATTCTATTTCGCCTGAAAATTTAATAACTGTAAATTGTATGGCTGGCCCTTAGTGTCACCTTAATTCCCAAAATACAGTCCTTTGAATTTTAAGAAACCTCAGTTCGGTCCCTATAATTGTAATGAAGTTTTCTGAAAACAATTTTACCAACCCAAATCAAAGTCCGGGTTCTACACTTCCATTCTTAACACCAACACTTGGAAAAGGAATCTATGTTCATAAATCCAATCTCTATTCAAATAAACCCATTTGAGATCCGAATCGCGAATGAAGGATTCTTGGCTAGAAGAAAGACTGAAAAAGAACGAAAAGCGTCGAGTGGAAACGGAAATCCCACATGTCGAGTGAAAGCAAGTAAAGCGGGATGAATAAGAAACTCCCCACCCACTTCAAGTTCTAAAGGCCGCCATTAATGGATGAGGCTCTTGATTAAGGTCGCGACTATGTGTAATGTGTGGACTATACTATTTTGATTGTAGTTCTTGTTATTCTTTCTTTGTTCATATGATCCACAAATTTAATTATTATTAAACATAGTTCCTGTTTTGGATTTACGTGTTGGAAGAAAATAAAACAAATGTATAATTGTTTTATGTAGATTTATTAGTTTATTTAGTATAACTACATTAATAAATTGCAAAAGTAATTTTAGAATGATATTGAGCGACAAGAGCAACACTTAGAGCAACGGTAGCAACATCAAATAGCAACACTTGGTATCACATGTAGCAGGTTAAACAATCTTGACCGTTAGAGGAAAAATCTAATGGATCAAAGTAATGACTGATGTTCAGGGCGACACCCCGACTGAGGATAGAAGACCCCCCTTTGACAAAGTAAGAAGGAAAACAGAGGTGGCAACTCTATCTATGATCTCTCTCTCAGCAATAGAGCATTTACCAGGCAGATTCAGAATTTACAGCCGACACCTATATTTGCTTGCTTCACAATACTATTATCTACTCCAAAAATTCACACCTCATACTCTTCCTCATTTCATCTCTCAAATCTCATACTACCATTAATTGATAATTCATCACTTTTCCTCCTACCCACTGTTTCCATTTTGGTTTTATCTGCAACAATATTTCGATAAACTTGTCCTATTTGGCCACCATTTGCTCTTAAATCCCTCTCACTAAACGGATTTCACTCACATTTGAGATCTGGGTTTTTTCCTTTTCCATCAATGGGAGCTTCAGATGAGAGAATTGTCGCTGTCATCATGGTCGGTGGACCCACCAAAGGTATTCTTTTTCTTTACTAATGGCGATTCAATCATTCGTACATTGTTGTCAATCATGTTTTCTGCGAAGCTTCTTGTTTCGAATTAATTGAATCATGTCAATTTGATCATTTTTGGTTTTATCAATTGCATATTTAGGATTGAATCATGTAGTTTTAGTTTTAATTGGATCAATTTTATTTAGAATTGCATATTTAAGATTGAATCATGTAGATTAAATTACAATTTTGAGTTCTTTTAGTTTAGAAATCACACATTTAAGATTGAATCATTGTAGGTTTTAATAATCATAATTGGAGCATTTCTGTTTGTTCTGCGCAATTCAGTAAAACTGAACCAAGTATGATGCTGGCTAATGCTTCATTGGGAATGCAGGGACTAGATTCAGGCCGCTGTCCTTGAATATTCCGAAGCCCCTGTTTCCATTGGCAGGGCAGCCAATGGTTAATCACCCCATATCTGCATGTAAAAAAGTATGCAGTCTCAATTTAGTGAATGTCATTTATGGCTGAGTCGAAGAATCTCAATCCGAATATATAGTTTGGGTTTTAGAACATTCTAAATGTTTTGAATACATGTTTCTATAGTATGGTGAGCTGATGCCTGTGGGTTGACATTTTTTGTTTGCTTTCTTCAGATTCCAAATTTAGTGCAGATCTACCTTGTTGGTTTTTACGAAGAACGTGAATTTGCTTTATTTGTTTCTTCAGTTTCCAATGAGCTCAAAGTCCCTATTAGGTAAGTTGATGCTTTGTATAGGAAAGAAACACATCTTAAGGTTCATAGTGGTATTAGTAGGTCATTGATTTGCATTGTTTCTCATTGATTTTCCTGTTACTAGATACTTGAGAGAGGACAAACCACATGGTTCAGCGGGCGGAATTTACAATTTCAGGGATCGCATCATGGAAGATAACCCGGTTCTTATCCTCTCCCCTATTTTCGTTCATCCTGATATGCATAAACCATTTGGTTAAATGGTTCAAAATAATTTGCTGCATGTTCATTTCACTTTTATACTTAAAACGTTTTTAACACTATTTAACTCTACACTTCATATTTTTATTCGCAGTCACACATTTTTTTGCTGAATTGCGATGTTTGTTGCAGTTTTCCTTTATCTGAGATGTTAGGTAATAGTTACATCATTGTATTTGTTGATGTCAATTTCTAGTGTATATCTTATGGTCTTTTAAGACACTGAAGTTTTGTTGCCGATGCTTCTTTACAGAGGCTCACAAGAACTATGGTGGGATGGGGACAATTTTGGTGAATAAGGTTTGTATCTTCATTTCAGATGTGTTGGGCTTCAATTTTTGTGAATGATCATGTATCCTTCCTAAAACTAGTGGGCATACACTTACTTTTCTTCTTTGCAGGTCTCTCCTGAGTATGCAAACCAGTTTGGGGAACTTGTGGCCGATCCTGTTACTAATGAACTGTTGCATTATACGGAAAAGCCTGAAACTTTTGTATGTGAAAATTTTCCGTAATTGAGTGTTTGTAAGTTCTGTCGTTTTGTTCGCCCTCTTCAACGGTTCTTGCTTATACTTCCACCCCTCTCTTTTTTTCTTTCAACAGGTAAGTGACCGTATAAATTGTGGTGTGTATGTATTTACCCCAGAAATCTTTGCTTCTATTCAAGGTGTATCCACTCAAAGGAAAGACAGAGGTGAGTGGTGGAAATTGATGTTGCTATATTTCGCTGTATCTTGGTTCAGACTTCAGAAATTCATAGATTTTTTATCCAGTGCCCTTTAATAAACTCAGAGATCTTTCACATTGAATTTCTTCTTCTTTTTTCCTTTTTAATGAAGTTTTTGATTTTCTTAAGCTTAAGGTGATTGGCAGGAGCATTAGGCGGCCTGTAATTTTTTCAGTGTTGAGTGGGGTTATTTGATCTCTTGTAGTCACCAATCATTATTTGGAATAGTTGAAGTTACTAATATGTGTTTATCTATTACCTGAGCTGTGTAACTTCTGTTAATGTCATTCAGTTGAGATTATCTGTAATCCCGGAATAGTTTATGTTACTAATATGAACAAAGTAATGCCTCGTAAGAGTCATGATTAAAATATAATTTAGGGATAGTTGATGCTTTAATATAATGTTATTTGTTGCGCTGGAAATCCAGTCAACTTCACTTTATCGAATTAAGACACTTGATTGCTGTAGCATTTAACATTTGCTTATTAATGTTGACTACTGAGCTTATATGACGGGTAATGAGGGTTCCATAATCATTTTCATTTTTACACGCAATCTTTTACTCACATGCCCTGATGGCCGATGCTGTCTATTACTCCCTCCATTGTTTTTTAAGTTTTCCGTTTCTATTTGCCACGGGTATTAAGATAGAAGAATAAAAAATGGTGTGTGGAGGTATTATATAAAAGTTGTAGGTGGATAATAAGAAGTACGAGATATAATGGATGATAAAAAGCGAGTATATAATTAATAAGTGGAGATTGCGCGTTTTCATTTTAGGAAATGAAAAGCTAAAAAAAGAGTGCAATATTTGTATTTGAAATCTTTTAGTGTAATGGAGGGATATTATGTCTATCGTGTAGCCCATTTTGTCGATCCATGATGCTTATTGCTTAATTCCTCGAAACATTTAATGTGTGGTTGTGAATTTGTTAATGTCTTTAAACATTAGCGCCAGTCTACATATATACCCCGTATTGAAACTTTGAGCTTATTCGTTCTATCCTGTTGATATTCCAAGGGCGTCTATTTATTCTTCATCACTTGTACTTCTGAGCTATCATCATTTATGTATTGTTTTCCTCAATTTGCAGCAACCCTAAGACGTGTATCCAGCTTTGAAGCACTCCAACCTGCAGACAGGTTAGAACTTTTCTAAACATCAGTCCAAATATAATTTCCTTATATTTTTAGAAATTAGACTATTTTAGAGGCCTCTTCTTATGGATTTTCTAATACCAGCATCTTTGAGCACTCAATTTGGCATTAATTAAGCTATACTATGCATATCTGATTATTAGTTTTCCCATATGGTGGTGTTACTTATCATATGTATAGTTAATTCAGAACTTTCTTTAGTACTAAATTTCATGCCATCATGTGATGGTGATTCTGGTTATACATGTCTTTCTGAATGTTGATTTCCGTTAATGGCATACCGACTGATGATAATCAATCGGTCAACTGGGAAGAAGGAACAGTGGATTTAGTGCAAAATGAGATAGACTGGGTTGTTTGGTGAAGATTGTTAGAATGCAAAAATACAGATTGATTGGTTCTACATGGTAAAAGGATGGAGGGCAAACATGTCTTTTTCGTTTTTCATTTTGTATCGCATACGACCTCCGTCCTTACAGATGGTTTCATTTAACTTTTACACACAGATTAAGAAAATGAAATTATCTGGTAATTTTAAATTAGATTTCTATTAAATATAGTCAAAGTTGTTTAGATTTTATCATTTCCAGTTTCCAGTATCAGAAAGTGTATTGGGCCATTAATGTGTAGTTTGATTAGGGGTAAATATGTAGGGTTTTCAACTTTTTATGAGTTGAACAATTTTTCTTTACCAATTTTATCTGATAGATATATCCTTGTCATGTACAGGAGTCTGCCAACAGATTTTGTACGATTGGATCAGGATATATTAACACCACTTGCTGGTAAAAAGCAACTATATGTATATGAAACTAGAGATTTCTGGGAACAGATTAAAACTCCTGGGTAAGTTTAAAGCTATTTCTGTTTTTTTTATGTTCTGCCATCTTTTTGTTTTTTTCCCCCTAGTGCAAAAGACAGAATCGATGCTCGTTCCTCCATGCTTTCCTATTAATGGATCCATCCAATTGTTGCAGAATGTCCCTCAAATGTTCTGGTTTGTATCTTGCGCAATATAGATTCACCTGTCCAGATCTCTTGGCTAGTGGAGATGGTAAAAGAAATGCTCTGATATCTTCTGATGTATTTATCCACCCATCTGCCAAAGTCCACCCAACAGCGAAGGTTGCTTGATGCTATAATTTCGTAGTTCTAAAAGTATCTTAACAATCGTTTACTTGTTCGAACACATTTAATGGTGGAAAAGCATGAGGCAACATAGTTTTTAATTTTTTATCAGATGCATTACAAATGCCAAACCATTAGATATATATCACATTTCTGTGGCTAAATTTTGCTTCGTACCACTGGACAAGTTGTGGGTTGTTTTTGGAATTCTATTTTCAAATCATGTGCATGTTATCCACAATAGCTATTCGTGTCTGTCTTGGTGTGCCTCTTCCTAATTTCTGTTTTCTCTCTCTCTCTCTTCTTTACCTAATCATATTGTGTATTTTGCTTTGATAGATCGGTCCAAATGTTTCAATATCAGCCAACGCTCAGATAGGACCTGGTGTGAGGCTAGTCAGCTGCATTATTCTTGATGATGTTGAAATCAAGGTACTAGTCACTTGATGTACCGTCTATCATGCGTATTAATCTACTAGTACTTGTTTAACTTTCTGAATGTATGGTTGTAAGGAAAATGCTGTTGTTCTTCATTCAATTGTTGGCTGGAAGTCTTCCATTGGAAGGTGGTCCAGAGTCCAGGTTAGTCCAGGAATATTTTCACCGAATGTTAGCATTTTTTGTAAGACTCAGCTGTAATACTTTAGTACTATTATCTATTGAATTTGTCGTTTTGCTTTCTGTTTTATGAGGAGAGTCGCATTTTACTTTTAACTCTCATCTTCAGAAGTGTTTTCTAATCTTGTAGCTTGTGTCGATGCATGGTCTGTTGTATCCTTATAATTGGCCTAAAATTAAATGCCGTGATATTTCAGGCCTCTGGAGATTACAACGCAAAGCTTGGGGTCACAATACTTGGTATTGCTTGTTCTATTCAATTTTGCTTCTGGGTTTTACTGATACTGGACAATATAATTACTTGGTGAGTTATGGTGTTGATATAGGTGAATCAGTGACGGTTGAAGACGAAGTTGTGGTAACCAACAGCATTGTCCTTCCGAACAAGACTCTCAACGTGAGCGTTCAAGACGAGATTATTCTGTAGCCGCTGTCATCAACCTTGGTACCTTCTTCTTTCATGTATGATGATTATGTTGTTGTTCTGTCTAGTTTTGATACTATCATTAATAAAGTAGGTATGCTTTTCTTTTCTTTTGCTTCTCCAACTGTATATTGACATTTACTACAGACGAAAGAACATTATTGTATTTATGGTATATCTAATATCCAGTAAAGTCTCCTGCAGGCTTTCTGTGTACAATTATAGTAGTCAATTTTGTAAGTTTGTATTGAATCCATCGATGTTAGACAAGAAATAAAAGATGTAACCAACCAAACGTTGTTTTCACTACAATTAAGTTGTGAAAATTGAACAAAGTCATCTACCATCAACCACCTCTTTGAATCATTGTCAATAGATTTCTTTCATTTCACCAGACTTGTGAGGCTTCTTGGTTCACTTTAGAACCAGATAGACTCATCACATGGCAACACACAAAACAACACTTGTTCAAGTTGTTGCAATCACAGTGACAATCACCCTCATCGTAGCAGCTATACTCTTCTACTTCTACTATAAACTCATCATTTCACAGCGTCTCAAGAAACCTAGACCTGGCTCAAGTTTTCGCAGGGGAGTCGAATTCAGACAACAGGGTGGAGCTGTGAAAGGGGTAGTGATTGATCAACAAGGAACTGATCATGTGCTGTATCTTACAAGACTCCAAGATGCTCATTTTTCCAAGGTTTGTCATAATCCTATAGGTAGTGAACAACTGAAGCATATCAATAGCCCAAGTGTATCTGAGTCCATACAGGATCAAGAACCTTCGGGGCTTAACCCCCCTCTGGTTCCGACTAGAATAAGTCGACACGCTCCTTCACCACCACCCACTCCTCTGCATCAGCTGCCACTACCAACTCCTCGACAACCACCACCGCTGCCACCCCTCCCTCGACAACCACCAGCTCCTTCCCAACAACCACCGCCTGAAGTGCCTCTTCCTAAAATTGAAAACATGAAACCTGTTGCCCCGCCTCCACCAGTGAAGATCTCTCCTCAATGTAAACCACCTATTCCTCCCAGAGCCACAAACAGGAACATCAAGACAGAGAATACAACTGAAAATGGAGTTAAAACGAAACTCAAACCTCTACATTGGGACAAGGTCACTGCTAATATGGACCATTCGATGGTATGGAACGAGATCAATGATGGATCATTCAGGTTTGATGATGAACTCATGGAAAGCCTCTTTGGTTACACCAGCACTAGTCATAAATCAACAGAGACTAGTAAGAGGACAGTTGAACATGCCAATGATACAGCTCTGATCTTTCTCCTAGACCCTCGGAAGTCACAAAATACAGCAATCGTTCTTAAATCGCTAGCAATTTCAAGGAAACAAATCCTCGAGGCTCTCCACCAAGGCAGAGGACTCAACACCGATACCCTTGAGAAACTAACTAACATTCATCCAACACAAGATGAGGTAACCAAAATCCTCCAGTTCAACGGAAACCCAACAAAATTGGCGGATGCAGAGTCATTCCTTTACCACATCTTGAAAGCAATGCCATCAGCATTCAGTCGTCTCAACATCATGCTTTTCAGATCAACCTACGATACTGAAATACTGCACCTTAAAGAGTCCCTGCAAACGCTAGAACTAGGGTGTAAAGAGTTGAGAAGTGGCAGGATCTTCTTCAAACTACTAGAAGCCATTCTCAAAGCCGGTAACCGAATGAATGCTGGAACAGCTAGAGGAAATGCTCTAGGATTCAACCTGAGTGCCCTTCGTAGACTATCTGACATTAAAAGCACAGACGGGAAAACTACTCTGCTCTATTTTGTTGTGGAACAGGTCGTATATTCAGAGGGCAAACGATGTTCACTCGATCAGGAACAGGATAGAGAATACTTAATGCTAGGTTTGGCAGCCGTACGAGGTCTGAGGGATGAGTTGGTTAACGTGAAGAGATCTGCAACAATAGACTACGACAGTATTGGCAGCATGTGTTCGAACTTGTCTGCCAGGGTCGAAGAGAGTAAGCATCTTTTGACACGGTGTAGTGAAGAGTCAGGTGGGTTTTTGACAGAAATGAGAGGGTTTCTTGAAGAGTGCCAGAGTGAGCTCAATGTTGTCAGAGGGGAAGAAATAAGGGTAATGGAGCTAGTAAACAAAACAACAATGTATTATTATCAAGCAGGATCTTCCAAAGACAGGAGCACAAATCCATTACAATTGTTCATTGTCGTCAAGGATTTCCTCAGCATGGTAGAACAAGTTTGTTCGCAAATAGCCAAGAAACTTGACAAACCCAAAGCTACAAGCACAGCTTCATCACTTCCGTTGTCGCTAATAGCCCCGATGAGAATGCACAACCTTGAAACGTATTTCAGGGCACAACGAATAATGAACAGTTCCAGTGATTCAGAAAGTGATTTCTAGACAAGCAGATGAAACAGCTCCAGCACCAATTTCAGCCTGGTATATTAAATTTCATGATTTATCATATAATAATTTTTCTTATATTTTCACTGTACATTCAGAGTAATTTGTGATAGAAAACGACATGCAACATCCAAAGTGTTTAGCTCTCGAAACAGCTGATATTAACAAGAAGGTATGCAACGATCACTAACAAGCTAGTAAAGGTAAATCGAGATCCTTTACTAACGCAAGAATGACAACGTTCCAGAGGTAATGATGTTTTTAACCTGGCAAATTTAGATGTAATCTGTAGTTTCAGTAACAGAAGTATCTGCTCCACACGTCGCTTATGATTATGCTCAATAACCAACAGCCTTCTCGAATGTTATTAAGCAAAGGTGCTGATTATCCACCACAGCAGAAAAAAATTAGGAGGAAAGGTGCTACAGCAGAAGAATACTATAATATCCTAAGAAGAAAAGACTTTATTAATAATCAACCACACGTTTACACTAGCAGAAGGATGCTCGAAATTGTACAAATTACAAGAAAAGTACCTAGATATGGATCACATCAAGAAATGTAATTTGCCGGACAAATAGAATGCTACCGGTATTACTACTGATTTAAATAGGCCGGCCATTACAGTGCAAAACATCATGCACGCCCTCACTTTCTCGACATCAACCGTCTAAATGTTCAGTTGGGATGGTCACAGTAGGAGCAGCAGACATGAACATTTCTTTTATTCTCAATGCAAACAAATGTAACATACCAAGTCCAAATCATAGCATATACACTGAGGACCAGGGTCTTAATGATCACATTAACAATCAGAATTCAGAAATAGATACATAATGATGTGATACAGATGGGGCCTGGTGACTAGAAGTCTTTCGAACCAACTTAACATAGCGTCTAATTCTACATGCACTCTTATTTAAATATTAGCCTCAGTCGTTGTCAATTGGCGTACTTCACAGGTTTCTGCAAGACAATATATGTAACACCATGGACAGGAAAATTTGTAATGTCAAAGTAACAGGAAAGAAAAACCCTTTATAGCTTGCATTTTAGTCTAAGAAATTCTCAATGTCCCAACAGAGAGAAATGAACAATATTGACAAGACTAGCATGGTAAAATGGGAAGCAAAAACCATCCTTACTATGCTTGGTTAAAGTCTGGACTAGTGCTGGAAGATGAATTCTCGAGTCTATACACATGTATGATAAGTTATCCAATGTACCTGGATAATAAAATTGAAAACTTGAGATAAATAGACCAATAACATAATGGCTTCTCCATCTACCTGCAGAATATATTACAGGGTTTCTCTTACACTTCCATTCTCTGCAATAAATTGATGCTTCAAGATAATGTCAAGTTAATTTCTTAAGACCAAGTCAAAACTTCATTCGTCTAGAGAAAAGAACTTATTCCTCTGCCTGGTTAAAATATAAAGCCATTAGTAGATGTGCATTTGTTATCACATGAAAACCTGAGAAATTTACACATAAATATAAGAATTCCCATTATGCTGCCATCATGATCACATGCATAATTATTGCAATCATCAAGAAATGCAATGATTTGTAATGTCAATAAAAGCTTTCTTGGCCAACAGATTTACGATTAAAGATGTTAAGAGCTCAGAGGATTCAAGGTGAGCACATATTAAAGGATGAGTGCATCCAGAACATTCACATATCACGAAGGCAGTGCAAACAGGACACAACAAGTAATGCCAAAAAAAAGAGTGGTTCTGTTCACTCCATTGGTTAAATGAGGGTGGCGGATTAGACCTGAGAGACTATTGGTAGAGGGTGACAACTCTAGGAAACCAGTGTATGCAATAATCATGCATAAGCCTTTGTCTGTGTTTCTTTTTACCTTGGGGCAGAGAAGTGAGAACTGGAGATGAGCAAGAAACCAAAAGAGAACTGGAAAAGACAACCAGAGAAAATCTATTGAAACATGATTTTCTTTCAATTTGACATGAGAAAACAGATCCAGACTACAAGAACCTATCAAGTACAAAAATACCTTTGTAATAACATGATAAGATAGGAAAAACAAGCACTGCAGCCAAATCCTACCATCTATTTTCAGTCGACAACTTCAAGTTCAAACATAATCCTACTTTATGCAAAACTTAGCCTAAAGATAAAAACACAACTATATGTCAGTATGTGGCCCCAATTTTATAAGCATGTCTTAAAAAAATTATGTCCTTCCTCAGAAGCTCATGGTTGAGATCAAAAGAAAGTTGCATGCAGCAGTCACAAGAAGATAATGTAAAATAGCTTGAAAAGGAAACTATCAGAAGACTCAACTTTTGTACATTATTTATTATAGATTTCTACATAAAATAGCTTCATCAGGGGGGGGGGGGGTGGGTGGGTGGGTGGGTGGGGTTCAAATACCTCTTCAGATATGCAGAAGATAGCAACTAGACCTTAAACCTACAGGATATTATTATGGAGAGCTAACATGTTATGTTCTTAGTACCTCCAATTGATTGTTTGCGGTTTTGTTTTTCATCCATCCCAATCAATAGTTCATGTTTCCTTAGCAACTTCTCACAAGTACTTTATCATGGTCCGGCCAGCCGGCCACTACATACATGTAATACTATACTTCCCTTAAAACTGTGAGAACAGCCAAACATAAACAAATGAACAGAGAAGAGGGAGAGGGAGCACTGCACAATATACAGTTTTCTTTACTTCTCTGTTTCCTTCACTTATAGCCTCATAGGGTTTGAACAAACAAATATACGAGCAAACTCATAAACTCCCAACCCAATCCAGAAACCTTCAAATGTATCACTACTGCTTAATCATATACTACTTGTTCTACCATAAGTTTCAACTGGGGACACAATGGTTCATCTTAAGCTAGAAATTCCTCATAAAATCTCAGCACTGTCCTACTAACAAATGAGCAGAGTAAATAATCACACTTAACAATTTCACATAATGAAGTTCTAATGGTTCACCTTCCAACATGAGTGTTGGCACTTTAAAACTTTCATTGCCAGGCCAAAAAGTGATTTTCTTTTGGTTAACATGGCACCTGGATATACACCCAAGTTCAATACTCGTTGCTGAGTCTGGGTAACAGAGACTATGCCATATATCAGTCAAAGTTCAGATGATCATTCTACCAAAAGAATAGTAACAATGGGGAAGTGATATGTCCAAGCTAGTTGGGGAAATTATAGATAAACAATAGCATTTAACAAAGTTCATGTATTTTATTTCTATATCACCTTTACTTATTCACACCACGAGAGTCTTCTACATCAGCACAAGCACAATAGAGAATATATTGGCCAAAATCATGACAATACTAGATATAACCATTGTGCTCAACATCACATTCTATACCGATATCTAGAGCTGCCAAAATCAGTCTAATAGTAAGAACGCACACAAGACACTGAGAGAGAGAGACTCAACATACAAAGTGAAGGAACAATGAATCTTCCTAAGACCTTGTTATCATGCTACATGAACGAGCCAAACGAAATGTCAAGCTGCCTCCATCCAATGTAGCCTCTCCCTCCACAGGTTCACACTCATACTGCTTCCTGCAACCTGGACAACGTGCATCCTGCTCCAGAATTTTCTTGTGGCAGAAAAGGCAAAGCCTGAAACCACACAAGCATGGGAGAAAGCTTGAGTCTGTGCCATCTAAATCCTCACAGCATATTGGGCATGACGTAGGGATCGGTCCAACACTTGAGCGGCCCCAAACAGATCCTCCACGGGCAAAATGACGGTCTGAGTTTAAGGGGAAACTGTACTGCTTTGATAAATTTGGGAGGCTCTGGGGGCGACAAGCATCATCAGGCCTCCAAGCCTGGCCCTTCACTGAAGCCCTCTGCGCAGCTGTCCCTACACTCTCTGACTTAACATCAACCCCTGAATATGGCTGGTTAGCACCATCTAACTGAGGACCCGATTGCTGGTTACTGGCATGCATCCCTGAAGATTCATGGGATTGCTGCTGCTTATCTGATGCAGCCATAGCATCAGCAACAGCCTCCCAATCATCCAAGCAGTCATCATCATCATCACCAACATCCGGTTCATCTTCATCACTTATGCTTTCAGAATAGCAACCATTACTACAGCTGCTACTGCTTCGACTGCTGCTAGTTGCAGTGAAATTGACCCCAGACCCACTGCTTCCCAAAGCACTGCTGGCGTGGCTGGTCGGGCTGTTGGAGGGAGAAAAATCAGAGTCGCTGAAATGATTCATGGACATTTCATCTCCATAAATCTCCTCTGCACCTCTCTGCTTTATCTCCAGTTTCTCTATCTGCACCAGCGGTGGCGCTTTGGGTGCATCCCCCTTTCCACAATTCATTTCCTCCTTGCACCCGCCCTTATTTTTCACTGTAAGAATTAATCCCAATATTAATCCCCAAACCGCCTAAATACTCGTGAGAGATTCTTATACAAAAGCAGCCTGATTTTGCCTTGTCCATAGGAAAAACCACATTTTATACACACTACTACAAATTTACAAAAAAAAAAAAAAAACAATTTTGAAAAATCCCTAATGTTAAGGGAAAAGTGGTTTCTAAGATAAATGATCGAGAAACTTATATCAAACAACATATAACACACAGCACAGGTCAATTAAAACAACATAAACATGAGAAAGGAAAAAAGACAAAGATAAAGGCAGAAAACCATAAACCTTTCGAATTGTAAAGAGAGATCTGTGACAAACCTTGAGAAAGCCATTGTTCACGACGAGCATCAAGTTTGCACTGCTTCAATTTCGCAGAACGATTCGCCTGAATCAATTTCAGAAAAATTGACGAAATCAATTGAAAAACCATGATAAAATAAAATAAAATCCAAGAGAAAGAAAAACCGCAACTTGATAACAAGAAACAGATAAGAAAAAAGGTAGGATTAAATTAAAAATGCAGAGAGTGAGAAATTAGGGTAATGAGAAGAAAGAAAATACCCCTCTTTTCTTCTTGGCGAAATCCTTGGGGTTGGATGAAGCCATGGCGTTGGGAATCGAATCGGAAATCATAGCTGAGGAGACTGAAAAACCCTGCAAAAGATTAGATTGATCGGAGAAGATTGATACTCGACACGTCTTTCTTTCTTTCTGTGGATAACGGAAACGGAAACGAAACTGCTCTGCTTCGAACAAACAAACAAACCCTCAAAAAAAATGATTTTTGCTATTATTGTGATTTCTGATTTTTCTTCTCTCTTTCTTGTTTAACCAAACAAACCAAAAGCGTTAGCTGCAAGACTGGTCCACATTATATACACCAACCTCCCCTTTTACCCTTATCCTTTCCCTTCTTCTCTCTCTCTCAAAAATATCCACCAGGGGCTCCTTCGTCTTTTGATCTACGACGTTGTTGAGGTATTTTTTTATTTATTTTTATTCATCACCATTTCTGGAAGGACTGTACTGACTTCAAAAATTAAAGAATAAGTTTCATGAAAGACAGTGTCTCGATAATTTAACTAGAGACGGAACTATATTTTTAAGAAAATCATCGATGTTATTAATCAAAACACCTATGTTATCAACATTGATGTTTTTTTGCATATTACAACAAAACTTATTTCGTTAACAACATGGACGTTTTAATTAATAACATGGATGATTTTATTGATAACATATACCGTCTTTAGATAAGTTATCTATAGACCGTCTCTTATGAGATTTTGTGAAAATTAAATAACAAATGTTAAATATGTGAAAGCAAAGTGACATTACGCTACTTACTTTGGGTTTTTCTACGGTGAGATAGTAGTCGTACACTAAAGTTTTTGCCAAATATACCTTCAGTTATTTATGTTATTGTATAATAGAATTAAATGTTGATTTACCATTACACCCTTTCATTAAAAAGAAAATGTATTAATATTAATTTATTCATTACAGCCGCCACTGGTGGAGCTCCGACCACCGCCACCGGATCTCCGGCAGCCTCCCCGGAGGTCCGACAACACCCTCATTTAATTATAAAAATTAAATAAACTAAATTGCAACTGATAAGTTTCGAACCTTACACCTCATGTATTGAGAATTACACATTAACCATCACGATACAAGTAATTATATGTCTACATTTTAACTATAAACATATACTCCCTCCGTTTCATAGAAAGTGTTACAATTTGGATTTGCACCAATTTTAAGAAAAAGTAGAAAGTACAAGTGGTCCCCCCCTGATTATTAGAGATTAACTGAGTGACATATTGTAATAAAAGTGAAATGTAGGGAGTTTTATTATTTAATTTATGGAAATTAGTATTTATTAATATTCTTTATGCAAAACAACAAAAAGAGAAAAACAACCCCATTAATATTTATAACAAAACACTTATTTTTGTTTTTTATCCAAGAATTATTGTTTAGCATCTATTTGTTTTGTTCTTTTATTTATGTATTTTTTTGTTTTAGATTATCAATGTAGCTAATAAAAAGTAGGGATTTTTTTCTCTTTTATTTCATTTGTTTTACTTTTGTACAAGATTTTTTTCCATGCATGTTCATTTTCAACTATCAAATTGGTCGTAAAATCTTTAATATCCATTTTGATACTAGAAGGTACACATTAGTATTAGTACGAGAACGACTTGATATTTTTAGAAACTTATATATTTCTGAAGAATGTAGAAAATGAAACAAAAGTAAAGGGCCGGATGTTACCAAATACTCCCTCCTTTTTTTACAAGCTTTCTCATTTACTATTATGCGGACAACCATAATTATCTTGACATAAATTACTCTTCAAATTATAATATAATTATATTATGAATATTAACATGTCTTCTTCGTTTATTCTTTTGTCTATATTTTCACTTAATATATTTGAAATTGTTCTACTTTTTGTGACATTAATTAACTATTTTAAATGTTGCAATAACACGCGTATTGTGGTCGTTGCACTTTATTAATAATAAAAGAGCATTGAATCTCCTTCCCAATTTAAATCTTATATATTCACTATACTCATTCAATTTGATCACAATAGCAAACCTAACATTTCATACCCGAAATCTGAATTAATTCGACAGAAAAATACGAAGGTTAACCATCCGAACATGAGCTGAAACCCAATCCAAAATCACCTAAATCAATTTGACCTGAAACCATCCGTCAGTACTAATCGCGACAGTTGATTTTGAGTGCGACTGCTCTTATTGAGTAAAGTTGTCGTACTAATTAATTGATCGACCAACATAATTTTTAATAGAAGATATCAAATTTAACTATATGATTTTTCATATACAAATATAATAATAATAATAATAATAATAATAATAATAATAATAATAATAATAATTAATTCGACTGCATACTAGGTCGGGTCCACAACCATTGACAGAGGTAAGCACCACCTCCAGCTCGTCAGATCCAAATATCTAACTCAATTTGATTCGAATTCTTCAGGTGCAAACCTAAATTCATCCGATTTAAAATTATGAATTACATTTGAAAGCTACACTAATTTATACTAATTTTCATTTGGATTAAAAAAAAAATTATACGTCATCCATTATTCAATAAAGTTGAAAGTGTAAGTGCACAAGTTAGCGAGTTGTAATGGAGACTTGAAAGTCTTCAGACATGTACCATTAACCTAGCTAAATATTTTATTATTATAATTTCTTGCTTATTTTTACGCTTGTAGACGCTCAAAATCTACAATCAAAATTAGGCTAGAATATTTGGGGGCACCAGCGACCTGCAAGGCAACATTAGTAAACCTAGAGGCATGAGGTTCCAAGGTGACACCGGTGTGGTGCCGACCGAAGAGACTTCGACACTCAAGTCAGTGAATCTGGAAGAAGATCTATGAATTGAAGGAGATAGAGAGAAAGATGGTGAGAGTCGACTTATCTTGTTGCTTGGATCGGTCGGCAGAGCACTGATGATCACCAGTGAGGAGCTAGCTACCTTGTTGGAGTAGGCTAGTTGGTCGTGTTAGGAGGGGCGATGGAACAAGATGGATGATGATCATTGTAGGTCGATGGGAGGTGAGTCGGAGTAGGCTAGCTGGTAGCCGTCCGAGGGTGATGGTGGATGAGATGGATGATGATGGATGGAGACAGATATCACGGTTGATGGTAGTTCCTCGTAGTAGGCTAGCGTAGCCATCGGAGTATGATGGTGGATGAGATGGATGGAGACGTTAGAGAGATAGCTAGCTAGGGTTTGTTCAGTCAGTATTCGATGATCTCCTCCACTTTTCTCATTTCCTCCTTTTATTCCTTCAAGTCCTAGGTCATGTCCATTAGACAAAACGACCTCCTATATTTTAGGAGAGTCGTTGGTCTCCACTTCCATGCTACTCCCAACTTCCTTTGACTGGTCAAGGTCTATGAAGGAGAGTCGTTGGTCTTATATATATGAAGGTATGGACCATGGACTTGGTCACTCAGGTTGGATCCATGAGGAAGATCAGGTGCCTTAGCTTCTTCGAGGACCACCAAGGGAAGGCCTCGGCTATGAGAGTTGAGCTTTGACTGGTCAAAGTCCCAGAGCTAGACATGAATTCCTTTATTGATCAAGATCCTATGGCAAGAGTCATAGCTCATGGGTTGGTCAGGTCCAAGGATCAGATATGGACCTTGGATGATTATCCATCTCCTTAGGTAGACTGCCTCGTGGCTAGTCTTCACCCATCGGGTCTCCTGGTCAAGTTGACGTCTGGCCTAATGCATTTGGACTGGACCTTAATTAGCAAGGTCATCGAGTGACTGAAACGCACTCGAATATTATCGGAGACGAGGCCTGTTCGCCTTTAAATGGGCTACAAACGAGGCCTTATCACGTAGTATTTGGGCTAAGTTCTGGACTGGATCAAGATACGATTTTTTGCCAATACAACGCTTCTTTATCGATCATTTGGTCATTTGATTTCTTGCAAATCATTATCCAAATTTTAGGTTATATTTGATCGATTATAGATATGTATCTTGTAAAAAAGTTGCATGTAAGAAATTATAGAACGGGTAATGCTCGCGCTTAAGTGACCCATACAAAATCAGACATTTATTAAGCGTAACAACACTTCTTTTTAATAATATTCATTTTTAATATTTTAATAAATAACAGAAAATGTCAAATTAACATTGATTTATGAAGCATATATAACAAGAGTATGCATATGATTGATATTACCAACTTAAACTCGACAAGGAGAGCAGGAGAAATTCATCATTTATAAGAAAATGAGAAATGTATTGCAATAATTATTATACTATATAAATGAAAGTAACAATAGAGAAAAATATGAAAAATATCTTACTATATGACTAATATAAATTACTCCCGGCCCTGTCCATAAAAATTCATATATCAAGGCTGTATTGGCCAAAATTCGCTCTTGTCAACAAGACTGACAATTTGGTCCATCAAGGCTACGGCCCAATCCATAGTCCATTGACGAGTCCATCTTGGCTTCATAAGCGAGTCAGTTCCAACAGTCACCGAGCCACCAAGTCGAAGTCGTCCAACCAAGTAGTCTACATGCTACCTGACTCACTTGACCTCTCCAACCTCCCAGCTGGTTGACAAGCTAGTCAACTCACCTCGCAAGTCTGACCCCATCAGACAGCATTTAGCTGGCAGACTATGGCAAAGATTGGTCGACAGACTATGGCGACGACTTTTGGTCGACAGCGAGCTCACCTTGCTTGACTGACTTGGTCAGTCAGGAAGGAACAAACTCGAAACCTCCCATCCAACTACTTGGTACATGGTCCAACCCACTTAGGGAGTTCCAACAACTTCCCCGAGATTCGCAGACAGACTCCAACGGTGGTTGAACTATATAGAGAAGAGTGGGGAGATGTGAAGGATCATCACATTCTGACTACAACAAACCCTAGCAATCAATCTCTCACGCCTCCATCTCTCTCAAGCTCTCTGATCAACACCAACCGTCACCTACCCTCATCCACCATCGTTTATCACCATGCATCATCAACCTTCAACTATCCGCCATCATCCATCGTCATCCATCTCTGTCAGACGATTACCAGCTAGCTCCTTCCTACATGGTCAGTTAGTCCACTGCTGGTGCTCATCCACCACGTTGCCGAACCAACTCAACCAACAGGATAAGTCGACGCTTGCCATCATCTCTCTCCTACCTCTTTCATTTGATTACGCTGTCTGCCAGTCCTCTAACTTGAGTGTCGGAGTCCATACGGTCGACACCACACTGGTGTCACCTTGGAACCTCACGTCTCTGTTTTCTACTGTTGCCTTGCAGGTTGCTGGTGCCCCCCAATTTCTAACCCTAATTTGATTGTAGATTTATGAGCGTCTACAATTTGGCGCCCACCGTGGGGCCCCGGCTATCAAAAAAGGTAATCCAGTAGCAACCGCAACACGCTAAGCAATCCGTCGTGACGCACTCAGACGAATACGTTCTCAAAGAGGTAGAGGAGATGGACGTCACCGCTCAGATCAGAGCCTGGGCGGCCCAGATGCAAGAGAACGCCAAGAAGATCATGCTCCTTGAGGATGAGAACCGCACTGTCCGCCAGGAGAACTCGCTCTTAAAGGAAAGAGTGGAGTCTGTCATCCACCAGGAGGCTCCAGCACCAGATGCAGCTTCATCTCGCCGACATACTCAAACCAATGGAGTGGAGAACCCACCACGCAACACCATTGAGGATCGTCAGCTGACTTTTGAGGAGACGGAAGGGGTGATTCCCATAACTTCAGTCTCTCAAGTGGTGAGCGTTTTGCCAAGACCAACCCTTGAAGTCACTCCGGTGATTACCAATAGGAGGGTCTCATGCAAGGGTGCTAACCCGAAGATGCCTGACGAGTCGCCACAACAACACCAACAAAGTGTAAGTCAGGTAGATCACTTGCTAACCCTCTATGCAGGTCAAGGAAGTAGCAATAAGGAACTAGCTTCCAAACTAGTGAGCTTGGAGGAGATGATCCAAAGAATCCTTGGTGTGCCAGCGCCGATCAAGAAGAGCTTGCCCAATAGCTTTGCTGACTCTCCCTTTGCCGACGCCATAGCACTGGTGGAGATGCCAACCAAGTTCACCTTCTCAAGCATGAAGCTCTATGATGGGACGTCAGACCCAGATGACCATGTCTCACAGTACAAGCAGAGAATGTTCGACATAGTCATCCCCAGAGACCTCCGTGAAGCATGCATGTGCAAAGGGTTTGGTTCCAGTCTGATCGGACCAGCCTTACAATGGTATACCAATTTACCTAATAATTTCATTTCTTCTTTTGCACAACTAGTCAACTGCTTTGTGGAGCAATTCGCAAGAAGTTGCAAGATTTTGAAACTGTCGGACGACTTGTATAGCGTCCGACAAAGACCTAACGAATCTCTCAGGGAGTACGTCGCTAGATTTAACAATAAGAAGCTGTCAATCCCCAATTGTTACAAGGACACTGCTGTCAATGCCTTCCGCAAAGGGTTGCCACCCAACTCAAGGTTGTACAAAGAGCTGACCATGTACCCATGTCGAACCATGGAGCATGGGCGCAAATCAAATGGGAAGAGGATGATGCTAACAGACCATATATGTCAAGCCAGAGTGGTCGCAGGGAACCCAAACCTGACAGACGAGTTGACCGAAGGGCTCCAGGCTACTGTGCTAGACTGTACCCAACTAAGAGAAGGCACCGTACCCAACTAAGAGAAGGCATGGACCTATTGCCAATCCACCTCGCCCTCCGGTCCAGTCAAGGAGGACAGAAACCCAAGCACCGCCTCCGAGCTACTCCCTCAACATTGAACCAGAGGAGTGTGTAGCAGTCATAAAGAGCATGGGTGACGGGGTTAGGTGGCCAGGAAAACTCAGGACGCCTCCCGATCAAAGAAACTCCATCAAATGGTGCGAGTTCCATGGAGACCATGGGCATGCGACTGCAGAATGCATCTCCCTGCGCCTGGAGGTAGCCGAGCTACTAAAGAGAGGACACTTAACGGAGTACCTCTCTGTCAAAGGTAAAAAGACCCTCGCCAATTGGCAGGGCGTTGATCCACCTGAGCCCCCTCAGACCAACAAGGTAATCAATGTCATCTCTGGGGGGTCAGAGATCAGTGGTGTCTCGTACTCTGCGGCAAAGCGCCATTGTAGGCAGATGGTAAGGCTTGAGCTTAATGCTCGCAGAGCATCAGACACTTCTTCGTCTGACTTGATTATTAGCTTCTCAGACCAAGACTCTAAGCAACTAATCAGTCCTCACACGACGCTTTAGTTATCTCTATTCTTATCGCAAACTGTCTTACGAAGAGAGTTTTCATTGACAGTGGGAGCTCTGCTAACATCATTTTCCTAGATGCTCTGACAGAAATGGGCATAGATGATACTGCTATCCTCCGCCAGCCGACAACCCTATATGGCTTAAGTGGAGAGCGAAAGTACATAGTTGGGAGTGTTACCCTTCCCGTCTACGCAGAAGGCGTCAACCTACCAACAAAGTTCCTGATCGTGGACATTCCGTCAAGCTACAACGCCATCCTTGGCAGACCATGGATTCATGAGATGAAAGTAGTGCCTTCAACCTACCACCAGGTGATTCGCTTCCCGACCAAGTGGGGGGTGAAAGAGATCTTCGGACAGCAGCGTGATGCGAGGACATGTTACATGGAAGCTGTCAAGACGGCGAGTTATAGCAATTACTGACTCAACCCCCAAATGACCGGCCGAGGATGGAAGAGCTCGATGAAGTTCAAATTCACCCAGACTATCCATATCACAAAGTTCAGATTGGGGCAAGGTTGAGGCCAGAGATAAGGGAACAACTGATCACATTTCTTAAAGTTCACCATGATTGTTTTGCTTGGTCACATGCAAATATGACAGGAGTCGACCCGGAGGTAATCACTCACAGGCTTGAGGTCGATCCAGACTACCCACCAGTTAGACAACCCAGATTGGTTAGCCAACGCCGTGGTAGTAAAGAAGAAGAATGGCAAGTGGCAAGTATGCATTGACTTCACCGACCTCAACAATGCATGCCCGAAGGATACTTTCCCACTTCCGCACATAGACATGCTAGTGGATGCTACAGCAGGACATGAGCTCCTAAGCTTCATGGATGCCTTCTCAGGTTACAACCAGATACTGATGCACCCTGAAGATCAAGAGAAGACAACTTTCATCACGGAAAGGGGTACCTTCTGCTACAAGGTCATGCCCTTTAACTCAAGAACGCAAGAGCCACTTGCCAACGTTTAGTCAACTGCATGTTCGCTAGCATGCTGGGGGGCACCATGGAGGTGTACATCGACGACATGCTGGTCAAGTCACTGGTCGCCGACTAGACCACCTCTGCCAAGCCTTCTCAGTTCTCCGCAGGTACAACATGAAGTTGAATCCTACCAAGTGCTCATTTGGAGTCTCCTCCGGGAAGTTCCTTGGGTATCTGGTCACACAAAGAGTAGGTTCATATCCAAGTCTTCCGAGAAGTGTCGACCATTCTTTGACACTCTACGCAAGAGCAAAGACTTCCAGTGGACAAACGAGTGCGAGGACGCCTTACAACAGATCAAGCGTTACCTCACCACATCCCCAGTACTCTAGAAGCCCAAGGCTGGAGAGACTTTGTTCATCTATCTAGCGGTCTCCGACACAGCACTGAGAGGCATCTTGGTCAGGGAAGAAGATGGAAACCAGCTCCCATTCTACTACATGAGCAAGTCCCTCCTAGACGAAGAGACCCGGTACAACCAGTTGGAAAAGCTAGCCCTTGCATTGGTCACTGCAGCAAGGAAGCTACGCCATTACTTCCAATTCCATTCAATCGTAGTGCTCACCAGCTTTCCACTCTGCAATGTCTTACACAAGCCCAAAGTCTCTGGTAGACTTTCCAAATGGTCGGTTGAGCTCAGCGAGTATGACATCTCATTCCAACCTCGCACAGCTATCAAGTCACAGGCACTTGCGGACTTCACCTCAACTGAATTAGATCAAGTCGAAAAGGAGTTATTCTGTTTGCAGGAGAAGAACGACCTGTAGTGGAAGCTCTCAGTCGACGGCTCCAGTAATATTAAAGGAAGTGGACTTGGCATGGTCCTTACCTCACCAGACGGAGACACCATCTAGGGAGCCATCCGATGTGGATTTAAAGCTACTAATAACGAGTCTGAGTATGAGGCGCTTATAGCCGGCCTCAACCTAGCTCGTGACATGGGTATAAAAAATCTCGAGGTATAATCGGACTCACAGTTAGTAGTTAACCAATTACAGGGCTCTTATCAAACCAGGGACACCAAGATGGCTACCTACCTGAAGCTAGTCAAGGAGTTGTAGTTCTCCTTCGAGAAGTTCTCTATTTTGCAGGTACCAAGGATGGAGAACAGCCATGCAGACGCCCTAGCCAACCTAGGAGCGGCCATCAGTACAACAGTGCCAATGACGATCCCAGTAGTCTATGTACAATGGCCTGTAACATGGAAGGGTTAGTGCACTGACGACACAGTGGTTGAAATCACAACTGAGCCGACTTGGATGACTCCCATAGCATTATACTTGTCGAACGGAGAACTTCCAGAAGACAAGAGTGAAGCAAGGAGAGTGAAGGCAAAAGCAGCCCACTTCACGCTCCTCGATGGGCAACTCTATAGGAGATCCTACTCAGGACCTCTACTCAGGTGCGTAACTAATAATGAAGCTAGACATGTTTTGATAGAGTTGCATGCAGGAGAATGCGACAACCATTCTTGAGCCCGAAGCCTTGCACACTGAGCACTCACAGCAGGGTACTATTGGCCAACCATCAGGGCTGACGCCACAGACTTTGTGAGAAGATGTGACTCATGCCAAAGGCACTCACAAATCAGCCATCTCCCACCAGAGAAGCTACACCCGTCCATTGCTCCCTGACCTTTCATGAAGTGGGGGATGGACATAGTAGGGAAATTACCTACTGCACCAGGTCAAAGGGTATTCATTCTAGCGGTCACCGACTACTCACTAAGTGGGTGGAAGCAGAAGCTTTCAAGCAGGTCCGTAACAGAGAGGTAAAAAATTTCATTTGGAAACATGTGATTTGCAGGTACGAGATTCAAACAGTAAACGTTGGTCATACACTCCATCTGGCGCATATAAACATCCAACCGTAGTCAAGGTACCATTATTTGTGTTTGGTTGCATCTATGAGATTGAGTTCTCACTACAATCAGCCGATTTGACCAGGGGCTAGCTGGTCACCTAACCCAGCTAGGCAGGTCGGTCATCCGCCCGACCCCTCCCAAACCTCCCCAAGAGGATAAACTCCACTCATGTTGCAGATTGACATCCCATGGGTCCGACTAAGGTGAAGCCTACGGGCACATCTTACCTTCACGTGATCATCCAGGAAAAACAAAGCTCAACAGCACCAACCATCAACCACGCTGAGCAACACTAACATATGGACTCACATTTATTTTAGTTCGCTTCAACTTGTTTAACGTCGCGACAACAAGCAGCTCAGTGGTTTAAACAAGCTGAATTGATCAAAATTAATGGTCACTCACATACAAATATATCAGACATGCAAGAGCTCTCTGCCTACTCCCAAACATCTCAATACTATCATCAAGTCTGGATGCAAGTAAAAAACAGCCAGATAAGCATGACATGTTGCCACACGATCCGATCAAAGGACGAAGCATGGCAATCAGATGTAGCCGCCTAACATAGTTGTATGACAGATGAAGCATGGCACATGTCCGACAAATAAACCGTGGCACATGTCTGACAGATGAAGCATGGCAACCAGATACAGCCGTCTAACATAGTTGTCTGACAGATGAAGCTTGGCGCATGTCTGACAGACGAAGCATGCCACCCAACGAAGGTCGACTGACTTAGACGTCTGGCAGCCGCCCGCCATCCAAATGAAGGCCGACTGACATAGACGTCTGGCAGCTGCATGGCACCCAAATGATGGCCGACTGACATAGCTGTCAGACAGATGAAGATTGGCACCCCATCAAAAGCTTACTGACGTAGATGTCTGGCTGACCAGGCATGGCACCCGCTCAATGAAGTAGTCGAGCGTGATAATAGTTCAAACACTACTCCTTCGGACTAGAGCTTCAACTGGGGGACAAACCTAGTAGACAAAGTCTGACAGTGCCAAACGCGTCGCATGGAGGTTAGTCTGCGATATTTCATTCAAATTAGACTTGTAAGACAAGCATGACTGCATGATTTTTGAATATGTCTGACTCACTATCATGAACTACATTTAGAAAGCGTCTTTAACTTCATGTGGTATTCACTTTGAGCTACTTTACCTATGTTTGATATGGCTAGTCAAATGCTTATACTCATTAAGTTATGTGTTCGAGATCCTGTCTGTTGCAACTATAGTACAAGTTCAATATATGACTTATAGCGACCCACCAGGTCACACTCCAAAAGATTCTACAAAATACGAAGCATGACATTAAGGAGCCTACGTGGCTCAAAATACCTGAGAACACCTGAAGGTCACTGGAAGTTCTACTCCAGTGCTTTCAAGGCTCCTTCCATGCTCTTCCAAACTTTTCTCAAAGAGAAGTAAGAGCCAATTCTCAAAAGAGCAAGGACCTCTCCGTCTCCTCACAAACTATTCTCCAACACTCCGGGAGCTCTTCTTCAGTTCTTTCAGGTTTCCTTCCATGCTCTTCCCAAACTCTTCTCAAAGAGAAGTAAGAGCCAATTTGCCAAAAGAGCAAGGACCTCTCCGGCTCCTTATAAGCTCCTCTAGAGCTTACACCAAGCTCTCCAAAAGTTCTTTACCAATGCTCATGTAGCTCTTCGCAAGCCTTATGAAGTTATTATCGAACTCATACCAAGCTCCTAGGAAGCTACCAACCCCCTAGGTAGATGCCAGACTCATAAGTCGTTGCTAGAAAGCTACAAGGCTCCTAGAAAGTTACCAATCTCCTAGGAAGCTACCAAGCTCCTAAGAAGCTATCAAGCTCCTAAGAATCAACCAGACTCATAAGTCGCTGCTAGAGAGCTATCAAGCTCCTAGGAAGCTACCAAAATTATAAGTCATTGCTAAGAAGCTACCTCACTCCAAGGAAGTTACTCTCAAGCTCTCCTAAAGCTTATCTCCAATACTCCTAGAGCTCTTCTAAGGCTCTCAGGAAGCTACTCTCAAGTTCCCTTAAAATTTATCTCCAATGCTCCTAGAGCTCTTCTACGGCTCTCAGGAGGCTGTTCTCGAGACTCTAGCATGCTCTTGGTGAGCTACCTTTGTTCCTCCTAATAAGCTCTCATAAAGCTGCTCTCAAGCTCCTGGCAAGCTCTCGAGAAGCTACACTCGAGCTATCCACAAGTTATTCACATAGAGCAAAATTATAAGAGAAAATTTAACATCACTTCATCAAACAAAATATTCTCGAATACTATTATGTACGACTTTCCCAATCAGCAAAACGAAAGTCTAGCATTTCCATAAAGTCAAGATACATATAATAAAGTGACCTCATTAACATAGTCATTTGCAAACAAAGCATTACAACATGAATATTTCCAAAAAGCAAGACTAAAATATCCATAAACATATTCATTCGCAAAAATGGAGTGATGTCACAAAATTTAATATCCTATCGATTTCACCGAATACCGGTTGATACAAAAGGCAACATGCATATGTCTACTCTACGACACCACTTCCGCTCTTAAAAAAAGATAAAACAACTTACAATCTGCCTAAGTGGATCTACAATGTCCTATCCAAGCTCCAAGCAAAACGATAGCACCACTCTCCTGCTAGCCAAGCAAATCCAAGTTCAAATCCCACCAAGTGCACTCCTACATGACTAAGGAATTAAATCACACAAAAGAAAAGTAAACTCCAACCATCGAATTTCACGGCACAAAATCCAAACGTATGCACAATGCCATTTATCCATAATTTGGTGAACAACAAAGAATTTAGCTACATCAAAAAGAATTCAAAGAGCAAGAGAGAGCAACACCTGTGCGATTTCGAGCACGAAAGTGAGTAAGCTTCCCATTCCAACTACGAATTTCATATTCACTAAGTATGAATTCCATCCAGAAAATCCGCCCAAAATCCAAAACCTAACATTTTCCAACACAAAACGTAATGTGCCCAAGACATTCTCAACTAATCAAGGGTCCAACAATGTTGGCAGCAATCAACTAGAGCATCTATGTTGGTAGAAATCAAAGATCATCTGTCCAACCATTGCAACGAGATAGAATAACTTTCAATTGCATCTGTCAACTAAATAGCATCTATATTGCTCCACGAATCATGCAACTTTAGCAAGGTCTGTTAACTCCCAGCTAAGACTCGAATAACATTTCCAATCCTATAACATGTATTTGAAAAATCGGACTAAGTTCATGAATAAAGCTGAACAACAACTACCAGAAACACGTATCCAGATATATCAATTTTCTAGATATATCTCATGGACATGAGTGGGAAGAAGCAAAAATTAATTCTCCAAAGATAAAAATTCCATCATCGACCAAAACAAACACAAGCACATAGACTCATAGACTCCTGATCGAATACACACGAGTAAACAATTAACATAAATTGGAGAAGCTCGGACAAAGAAAGATCTCTCTCCCATCATTCAGATTCTCTCTCTCTCTCTCTCTCTCTCTACTTGATATAATAGCCACCAAAACCCTTCACGTGCACTACAGTTATCGGAGTCTACAGTGAAAACGAAGAGGAAAGGGTGAGATGTCGATGAGCATGGAAGAGGAAAGCAATATCATTCAGTGTGTAGAAATATTTGTATGTTGGTATCTTTGAAACACAATTTCAAGGGTTTTGATTTTGACCCAAATTGATTAATTGTAAAAAAAGTACAACTCAAGATCTTATCCACTACTTGTTAATACTCCAGCTCGGGCAAGGCAGGCATCCATTCAGGCAAGGTAATCTTCATTTCGGGCAAGGCAACCCATTTAGGGCAAGGCAACCCTCAATTCGGGCAAGTCATTCACCAATTCGGGCAAGTTGTCTTATTTCCGTCAGCAAGTTTCCATCTTGCTAGATAGACTAAGTTGCCCACCTCGAAATTTTCTGTCAGCAAGTTTCCATCTTGCTAGATAGACTAAGTTGCCCACCTCGAAATTTTTTGTCAGCAAGTTTCCATCTTGCTGGATATACTGAGTTGCCCACCTTGAAATTTTCTGTCAGCAAGTTTCCATCTTGCTAGATAGACTAAACTGCCCATCTCAAAAATTTCAGTCTGTAAATATCCATCATACTAGGTTGACTTTTTACAACCGTGAGTGCTTGTCAGTAAGCTTCCGCCTTGCAAAGTCAACGACTTGCTCTGCCGAGCTAACAACATCATCACTACGAGTGTAGTCCATCTTTCTAACCATTCCATCTCCTTATCAATGAGCTTGCCATCTATTATTCTGGTGCACTTACAGGATAATCGATACCTTTGAAAGAGTAAAATAGCATACGTCTGCGACCCAGCATGTATCGCTCTTTTGGGCATAGAACTTCTACTCTCCGACTCGAGACACTCGACTCGAAGAGTGGGGGACAAACTGTATTGGCCAAAATTCGCTCTTGTCAACAAGACTGACAATTTGGTCCATCAAGGCTACGGCCCAATCCATAGTCCATTGACGAGTCCATCTTGGCTTCATAAGCGAGTTGGGTTCCAACAGGTCACCGAGCCAAGCCACCAAGTTGAGTCGTCGTCCAACCAAGTAGTCTACATGCTACCTGACTCACTTGACCTCTCCAACCTCCTAGCTGGTTGACAAGCAAGTCAACTCACCTCGCAAGTCTGACCCCATCAGTAAGCATTTAGCTGGAAGACTATGGCAGCCAGCATTTGGCTGACAGACTATGGCAGCCAGCATTTGTCTATGTTGGCTGCCAGACTATGGCAGCCAGCTTTTGGCTGACAGACAAGCGAGCTCATATTGCTTGACTGACTTGGTCAGTCAGGAAGGAACAAACTCGAAACCTCCCATCCAACTACTTGGTACATGGTCCAACCCACTTAGGGAGTTCCAACAACTTCCTCGAGATTCGCGGACAAACTCCAACGGTGGTTGAACTTTATAGAGAAGAGTGGGGAGATGTGAAGGATCATCACATTCTGACTACAACAAACCCTAGAAATCAATCTCTCAAGCTCTCTGATCAACACCAACCGTCACCTACCCTCATCCACCATCGTTTATCACCATGCATCATCAACCTTCAACTATCCGCCATCATCCATCGTCATCCATCTCTGTCAGACGATTACCAGCTAGCTCCTTCCTACATGGTCAGTTAGCCCACTGCCGGTGCTCATCCACCACATTGCCGAACCAACTCAACCAACATGATAAGTCGACGCTTGTCGTCATCTCTCTCCTACCTCTTTCATTTGATTACGCTGTCTGCCAGTCCCTAACTTGAGCGTCGGAGTCCATACGGTCGGCACCACACTGGTGTCACCTTGGAACCTCACGTCTCTGTTTGCTACTGTTGCCTTGCAGGTTGTTGGTGCCCCCCAATTTCTAACCCTAATTTGATTGTAGATTTCTGAGCGTCTACAAAGGCTGAAGTAAACTTTTAGGTGCAAATTTAACATAAATGTTAAAGCATGAAAATGTATACTTTTAGTGGGGTATTTTTCATTTTTAATAATGGATGATGTTATATGGTACATATAAAAATGAAAAATGGATAAAGTTTTAGGAATGGAAAGAGTATAAGAGAACATGGAACAACATTTAGGTTAATTTATTTGAAATCTGAATAGAGACTTATAATTCTAGTTGGCCAAGTGGTTAGATGCTATGGCTTATTAATATGGGGTCATGAGTTCAAGTCATGTTAACCACAATTATTATTAATTTCTATATTAAAGACTAACAACTTGACCGAAGGTGGCCATTTGGTTCTTGACGATCGCCGACATCGATAAGTGGCGGTTAGCGTGATTCTTGTGTCAAAGGTAGCCTTTATAAATGGTCAATTATTTTTGGCCCGGCCCGGCATAGCCCAATTTTAACTTAAATAGTACTAGTATTTGTTGTTTTAATTTTTTTATATGAAAATTTAATTTTCCTATTTGTAATTATATGGGTACATTTCTCAATTGACCAGTACGACTACTCTTGAGTTGTCGTAAATAATAGGAGTAGTCGTACACAAAATCAATGGTGAAGATTAGATCTTAACGGTTGTATGACTACTATCTCATTTTAATAAGTAGTATGATTACTATCTCACCGTAGAAAACCTCTACTTACTTTGGCCGCAAGTAATTCATAAATCACTCTACTCTCTCTTGTGAATGTGATAACATATATGAGGTCCGTAATTACACATTTTTGTATCAAATTGCAAAATTAATAAAAAACACCACTTAGGGTTTATGAAGAGTGTTCACCACCTTGGATTTATGAAGAGTGTTCACTTAGTTATCTAATTTCACGTAGACGGGAACGTGTGTGATAGAATTACATTCACTACTTCTATACGAAGGATTAATTAGACTCCCATATTAAGATGATTTTGGATTGCGTGTTCAAGCCCTGAGCTCAAGTTTCAGTTTCAGTAATCATGAATAAAGAGATCAACCTAATAAGGTTAACGAATATACGTATATTTGTATTACGAGTTAACTATGAAGGATCTGAAGTATATTCCTACAAGCTTGTCTATAGTCCAGGAAATTCTGATACTATCATCAATGGACTACTCGTATAATCGAATAAGATACTCTACATCTCAAGGTAAATTAACCTCACTAGTATAGTAGTGACTTTATGAGGTTAACATGACGATCTTAACATGGGATGGTTAGAAGATGCATGTTGTTAGCCCAGAGATAGTAGGTCTCATCGTCCACTTTAGTGTCGACCATTACCGTAACATCTAGATATTATATTTGTTTATGTATGCATTAGAATATAAGTGCTTTGAATGGTGTATGATTCATCCACATTTAAACTTGGGAAGTCTACATGTAATTAATGGAGCATTCTGATATATTATGGTAATTAATTATAGTACATGGACTAAAATGCAATTTATCAAAAATGATTTTTTTTCCAGTCATAATCAACGATAGGCCTGAGGCTGGTTGGTTAATATCCATAAGGGTGAATTTCTTCTGGCCCCTCTAATAAAGTTCGTAATAACATATTAGTCCCTCACATTTGAACAATAATATTTTAGTCCAAAATTAATTTTTTGCGTTGACCGGCCAGAAATTACATTTCCATGTGGAATTTCATTTCAAATTTTGCATATTAACCCCTGTAAAGTTATAAAATTTCAAAATTGACCCAAACTAATTTTACTCTTTAATTTTCATCTTCTCCTTCATCAAACCTTTTATCCTAAACTATTCTTCATCTTCTTCTTCCTCAAAACATATTTTTCTCCTATTCTAACACCTCAACAAGAAATTGGTTGATTTCTTCTTCATCATAACATATTTACTGAGTTCCCTAATTCTTCTTCCTCTTTAACCCTAAATCATAATTTTAAAAAAATTATTTTTTTTAGAAGGAAGAAGAATGAGAGATTGCAATTTGTTTTGGTTGAAATTGAGTAGGAAAAAATAAATATGGGTTGATTTGGAATCATAACAAACTTTTTGGATATAAATTGAGTGTGAATTAAAATAAAATGGGTAAATTGCAATTTATTTTTTCAAAATCTGAATATGAAAATAAGTAAAATCATTTAAATTATTATCCACGTAGGTATTTATCAGCCACGTAGGACAGAGGTGTTGACTTTTGGATTAAAACGTAATTGATTTATGAAATTTGTCCTGAGGTATTATTGTTCAAATGCGAAGGACTTTCTTGTTTATTAAGGGACTTGGTGTAATTTTCCCTAACCATAACCATGACTATTATTCTGATTACGATTATAACCATAAGCTTTATCCAGTTAATAATAACCGTAACCGGAAAATTTATTGACCGGTTTCAATTAGGTCATATAACCGGAAATAACCATAGGTTTAGGTTATTGATCGCTTTTTTTTAAAAAAAATTCTTACTTGTAAGGCAGGGGTACACCCACCCGGGCGGGAAAAAAAATTCACAAAAATAATTTTCCTTACGTTTCCATGAATTTTTTTTTGGTCGGACGGGGTGGGGTCCCCACCCCAGGCGAAAAAAAATTCTTCTACAAGTTTTCACGAAAATAATTTTTTTCCGCACGTTCGACCAAATTTTTATGCAAATATGTGGGAAACTTTTACTGAACAATTTTTAATCGTAACCGTAAGTCAGCCGGTTACGGTTGTAACCACTCGGTTGCTAAGCAGTTACGGTTAAGGTTACGATTAAAAACCGTTCACTAAGTAGTAATGGTTATTGATAGGTTATGGATAAGTATTTTAACAAACCATTTACAGGTCTAATCAACGGTGTCGTTAACTTTGACTAACGTAGTACCAAAATTAGACAAAAACAAAGCAAAAGTACCAAAATTGGATAGTCACAACTAAATGTATTAAAAAACTGTCACATGGTACCAAAAACGATATTTCCGTTATGTAGTTTCTCTAATATTAACTCTGACAAATCAATTTATATAAAAATGCGTTTATCAATTTATCAGAGCCAAGATTGCCTCAAGCAGCTGGGCGTTTTCTCAGAAACATAATGCACGCTCAACCTCCAGAGCCACTGCTGATATCTACAACTTATGCTATTGACATCTCCAACAATCTGTTCCGACGTTCATCTAAATATGACAACCAGGTTCTAACAAGATAAAATAGAGCACATACGAAAATTGAATATGATCTCAATGTAACAACATTTAAGACGATATCATCTCTTCCGTCATGTATACAGTCTGAGCTTCAATCAGCTAATATGCAGACTAGACATCATTATTCCTAAACTTTCTGGGTCTTTGAATCAAAATTACAGTGTATGAAAGTTACAGGAACAGTCAGTCATTCTTCCTTGTGATCCTTTTCAGCCTTCTGAAAAAACAAAATCGCAGCAAGCACATCATTAAGGTGCAAATTAATGAATTAGACGTAGGACCATGACCCAAAAAATCAAAGAAGTTACATGGGTAACACATAGCATATCTGTTTACAATGGCAACATTATTAGGCACAAAATTAATCAGATTAAATCACCAAATTTTAACATTAGAGCATTTTCCTGCATAAATTTCAAACTACAAGTTCGTATAAATAAGTAGTGAACTGATTGATAATAAACATTTGGCATGGGCAGCATGAGAATCTTCGACAAATTTGAAAAGGGCACAACAAAAACCAGAAATAAATGCTAGTGCCTACAGACAATTTTAACCAAAATGACAGCAAGAAAGTGAAATAAAAGGGATACAAATCAGCCCCCATAGCTGACCTACAAAAATTAGATAAGCTGTAGGGGTGTTAAAAATGGCAGTTTCATGGGTTTGACCCATAAACGGGCTAGTTATACGGATATCAGACCAACCATTTAACAAAATGGATAACCATTCCAAATGGCGAAAAAAAGGTACTGGGTACCCATTAAAAACCCTTAACATCCACCCTCAAACTTCTTTTTTAGTCTATTTATCTTTCTTCTCATTTTCTCTGGTTTGACATTCTTCGAACTAATTGATTACTTCTGGTCGTAGAGATATATCCCGTCAAAACTTGCAATGCATTAAGTCCCTGTTGGCATTCAAATGCTTGTTAATCTAGGTTGAAATTTACAGTGGAGAGGACTAATTGACTGGCAATTAAATATTTTGTACACTCTTTACTTATTTGTATAGAAATGTCGTGTTTTGAGTTTTAGCATTTAAGTTTGATCATAGTAGGTTACTAGATTTGACTTTTTACAGGGTTTATATTCCATAACACATTAAGCTCTTTTATATAAACAACAAAATAATGAAAGATGTTTGGTGTTTTTTTTTTCATAATAAAAAACATCAAGATAAGAACTTGTGTTGGACGGTCAGAAGTGCAAGCTTTTATATCACAAACATAATATTTAACAGTAAATGCTTAAGGATACTAATGCATGCTCAAGTGCAGAATGTAATATAACATCTGTCAGAAATATATTACAAAGAGCAGGCACTTTGACAGATGTTAATATGTTATATTATATTCTGCTCTTGAGCAAGCATTTTCACTATTTTTTGTTGCCATCAGAACTTAAAATGTTCTATTTCTGATGCATAATAATATCACTAAACATATTTTGTGATGGAACTGATTCAACACATCAATGACGTGAATTAAGAGAAAATGAGAAAGTAAGTTTAAATATCTGCTGTAAATTGGATCAAAACCATTTAGACTGAAAAGACTCAATGAAGTGAAAAGCCAATAGTAAACCAATCCTAAAATGATATGCACAATAAATATAACATACTTAGCTGTAACAGTCTTCCACAAGCTGGAGTATAAATGTGTGTCATATGTTTCATCCTCCAACTTGACAGGGAGTGTTAAAGGTAAGTGTATTATCATTATTGTGGTATCCTAGAAAGGACAGAAACGGATATGGATACAGGTACGAGACGGATACATAGATGCATAAAGTCCCAAAGAACAGGATACGGATACGTCAAGGAAAATTTAACATTTTTAAAATGTTCATTCTATATAATATGTAAAAATATGCAGGGTGTGATGAATACTAAAACCAAGGCCATGTCTCTACATATTTAGGATCCTTTCTTCTGATTATAGTTCTTGTATATCCTTTTGGAATATCATTTCGTTACTCTACAACTTAAAGAACTCAATAACCTTGGGAGTCCTGCTTCTAATAACAAACAAATAGATGAAAAGGTAGGATACATATTTCAAAAGGATCCAAGAAAATATGCACCGAAAGGTAGGAATACGGATACGTCCACCCCATAGATGTATCTGGGTTATATAGGTGGTGTCTGTTCCTTCTGCATCGAAGGAAAAAGCAAATGGTGATAGAATAGAAGTTACGCGCAAACAGATTTCCTACTCTATTTTAATGCTTGAAGTATTGTTTTCTCATTCTACTTAGGTCTATAGAAATTTTCTAGTATATTGTTATGTATAAGATCTTCAGAGTCTAAGAAACACAAAAAAAAGATCGTTGATTAGGAATTCTTCTCTTAAGGGACTTCTTCTCTAGAGTGAAAAAGCCATATGACCCTAAAACAAGATTATCTGAAAAAGCTAGCCTATTAGTCCGAGGTTAAAGAACGGAGAATCAGTTTTTTATTCTTTTATATTAATAAGATAAGATTTGTTACCAACAAAAATTTCCTAAATAATAAGCCAGCACACCTTCATGACTCAAAATCCATCCTCAAAATGTGTTCTCCTTTCTCCTGATGAATAAAGTTTGTCCGAAAGAGGATACCACCAGCTACTTCTAAAAGAAAAACCAAAATCTTAATTAAAGACCTAAGAAGGACAGAGATCTTAAGTTATCTATGTCACTATGGTGAGTCGCAGGATTATGAGGTCTAACCTCCGTACTCTGATTGTAAAAACGAGTCTTTTCCTGAAACAGGGGATGTAAAGATTTAGATTTAAGAAGAGACGACGGCGTTCATCCTGCCCTCCAATACACTATAGACAAAGTCTGGAGAAATCCTCCATGAACGAGTTGGATCTAGCCTTTCATCTAAAGCCGAAAACTATGACCCTATAATTATTTATATAAAGATAAAGAGTCAGCTTTCTCAAGTGTACTGTAGATCCCGCCTTTGAGCAAAAGAGGATTTGCTTCCCTGATTGAAGTGAAAGCCATAACTATATTATAAGTAATTACTTTCTATAAAGAAAAGGGGAAAAAAGAGAAATTTTGGTCTTTAAATAGCAACACAAATTCCCAAAGCTAATGCTAAATCATTACATCGAAGATCTAAGTATGAAATGCTTTTTCACACATTAGACAAGGGAACAGACCTAAGTGTCAAGGATTTCCCAGGAATTCAAGGTATAGCGACAGAAGGACAGAATAAAAGACAAATCCAATCTGTTTTTACTTTTTAGAAAAGCATTAGTGGTGACAGACACTTCTGTTGTGTGATAATTTATACTCGATAAAAAACCTTTGATATTCAAACTCTTATTTATACTATATTCCTCAGTACTAAACAGCAGAAGGAAGAATACAATGAGCCTCCAAAACCTGAAAAGATACCTTTTTTCCGGTGGAAGAATAGTAAACACAGAGCTTACGCGGGAGAAGGAAATGGCAATAAGTAATTATTGACCGTCCTACAAATAAAGAAAGAAGAAAAAAGAAAAGAGGCTTTCCAGACGTATATGATCGCATTTGAGAGAATGCACAGCATCCTCTAGTCAAGCAGAAAACCACTCAGAGAGATTCGTTAGCCTAACAATGAAGAAGGGAAAAATTCCTTCCTTTCGATTAGGCATGATCAGGGAGAGAAATATCCTTATCATTCACAGGGCACTCTTCTGTTCACTTTCTATTCGTTTTGGGGATTCATTTCTACGTCTATTCTGAAGTTTTTTGCGCATCTTGCTTAAATCTCCAGCTAATAATAGGCCACAAACGAAATTAAAAGCCAATAAATCTGTTAAAGACTCTAAACACGACTCAATATATGTTGAATAGTCAATGCAATTGCATATAGCTAATCCATTAAGCTTTACACATGAAGCTTACATTACATATAGTTGAAAAGGCATGTTAGGAATCAAAATTGAGAAATATCCAGATGATTATCCAATAATAATAATTAATAAGGAATGATAGAGCATAACTAAGAAGAAGAAGAAGAAAGAAAAATGAAATGACATGTTGCAAAACAATTAAAGGAATGAATGAAACTAGTAAGGCATAGGATAAAGAGAGAATTGTGACCGGTTGAGCGTTGTGCCATGAGATGCCGCGGTAGACGTTGAAGGAAAAAGTAGCGGTGAGATAGATGGTGGTGACACCGAGCGCCGCCGCAAAACCCTTGAACGCCAAATCCCCAATTCGACTAGCTGCCGCCATTAATTTATTATAACACCTTCTTCTTCAAATTCTACCTCTCTCTTACTTCCAGATTCGAATCGATCTTACTCCAAATCCTAATCAAATCAAATCATATCATCATCATTTCTAACTTTTTTTTTTTTTTCGATTTCCCGTTAGTATCTCTTTTGCGCGACTAATTCAACTGAACACGGTCGAAATCAATTGTCACATTTTATAAAGGCCAAACAATATGTTTGTATATCAAGTCCTTGGACAAAATTAAAATCTCAAAGGCAAACACTTAAATTTTCAAACTTATTATTTTTTGTCCCTACAACTAAACATTTATTCCAATATAAAATAAAGTAATAAGATTTCCATAATTTAATTGTAATTATCTAAAATTAATTTTAGACTTAATTGTAAAATTAGAAACTATCATGTGCCAAATTGAAAGAAATCAGAAGTTTCTAAAATACCCAGAAAAATCAATAAGCCTCTAGTTTTGGATCTTACATTTCAAAATTTATGTTATTCAAATAACGCAATTCAAAACCCTATAAACCTTGACAAGCTCAACCATAGATGATCCATAGACCAACTACACTCACAAAATACAGAAAATTTCGAAACTTTAATGGCCGCCATTAATGGTGGATGAAGCTTCTTACTTTCGTTCGAAGCTTTTATGGCCGCCATTAAAATCAGGATGGGGTCGAGGTAGCAAATACAGTGCCCGATGGACTGACTGCCCGAGTTTCCAATAAAGAGAATAGACTGAGAAATGTGTTTTAGGTCGATACTTTTTATCGGCGTGAACAATCATTTTCAACCCACGCTCCTTGGTTGTGATTTGATTGCTGATGATACAATTTACACATTTCCCTGTCGATGAAGTCATTTTCTAATTATTTGTTTTTCAATAAAATGTTTTTTCTAAATAAAAAAAAAATGTGTTTACAAGATTTGGTTAAGGGCTTGTTTGATTGTTGCATAAGCTGGTATAGATTATTAGTTGGTCAACACAAAAACAGCTTAAAGGACATGCATATAATTGTTGAACTAATGGGTACCATGTAACGGCTCGAAAATTAATAGAATTTTTGAAGAATAAAATGCATTCTATTTAATAACGAAAAGAAGTCTAGCAGCTCAAAATGAGCTTAAATACTAACATGAACCTTGCAAAAATTTTTAGTTTCAAAAGCAACGACAACTAGACGAGGTCTTGCAAGCTAAAAGTTTAAAAATGTTGGTCCCTTAGACGACAAGGTTTAAGTCCCGGGGGGGGGGGGGGGGGGGGACGGGACTTTAAAACATTTTGTGTCTAACAAACAAACAATGGTTGTTGATACTTAATAATCAGAGCGGAAGTAGTTAAGCGTTGAGTAACCTTCAGAATGCAGTTTGATAAATAAGTAAATAGATAGCTTGTTAAAAGTAAATAACACAAGTTTATAGTAGTATCTGAAGGTGGCGTAATCCTTCAACTAATCCAATTCGCCCTTCACAAGGACTTGAATCTACTAAAAAAAAAATAATGTGTTTTGTTACAAAATCTTATCCTTAGCTAAATCCCTTTTAAACTCTAAGTTCCCAACTTAGTAACTTTGAACCCTCTTTCTTTGACTAACCCAAGTCAAATACTCTGGTTCCTCCAGGGGGTTTTCCTTAGCTTCCCAAGCTAAGTAGTTCCTCCCTTCCTCCTTCTTCACACATGTAAGACTGAGAAGATTTAGGAGAAGAACATGGTGATTCAAACTGATCAAGACTTTCAATCAAGATAGAACTATTGTACTAGTTGGATTAATATTCACAACTATAAATACTAGTCGAATAGTTCATAGATTCACAACCAGCTTTTACGTGTAAGATAGATATTCTCTAGCAGCTTGTTTTGCCTCTTTTACTAAGTTTTTAGTTAGTCATCTCTTTCTTTGTTTGTGAGAGATCTAGCATCGAATTGGTGGTCCGATTCAAGTACTTAGTTGTTTGATATTCTAGACTATAGGAATATTGTCTAGATATCTTTTTGTAAATCCGTTATATCTTATAGTGGATATTTCGCCTGTGGTTCAGCAGATTATTTATGTAATCTGCAAGAAATATTTGTGTCTTGTGTTCTTTACATTCCGCTGTTTAGACTCTAAGATAGTTTTAGATATTGGTTTTGAGTATTGTTACAATATGTAGTTACAATATCTGTATTTTTTACTAAGTCTCGATCCATACAATTTCAATTGGCATCAGAGCCTGACATCTAATCAATAGGTGTTTGGATTTGGTACCATTAGGATGGATTCAGTTATTCAAAATATCAACATTTTGCCTATTCTGGATGGATCCATATCAAATATGGTCAATCCACATCTGCTCTCATCTCAAGGTGTGGAAGACTGTGCTTGAAGGATACAAGGTGCCTATGCTACCTCCTGATCAAGACAAAGACTGTATGCCCAAACCTGAAGAAGCCTACACTAAAAAAGAGGTAATTGATACTAATAATAACGAAAAAGCTTTGAATGTTATTTTTAGTTATGTCAATCTTCATATGTTTAACCTTATTCAAACATGCTCGACTGCTAAACAAGCCTGGGAGATTCTCCAAAGGCATTGTGAAGGAGATCCAAGTGTATGAGAAACTAAGCTTCATATGGTACTTAGAAAATTTGAAAATCTTAGAATGGAGGATGATGAGACAATAACTTCTTACTTTGAGAAACTGTTGGATATTTCCAATGAAAGCTCTCTTTTAGGTGATCCTTTGTCAAACAAAACCTTAGTTTATAAAGCAATAAGGAGTTTGTCAAAATGCTTTGAAACCAAGAAGATTGCTATTGAAACTTCTCTTAATTTGGCAACTATGGATTTACAGACCTTAATAAATATTCTGAAAAACTATGAGTTAAACATGGAAAATCCTCCTGGTAACTCTAGAGAAAAAGGTCTTATGCTTCAATCTAAGTCTTCTGAGTCACTTGACGAAGAAGATGAAATTGATTTTAATGCTTTCTTTAATTCTATGATTAAACGTTTTCAAAAGAACAATCTCAAGAATAAGTTTAAACCTGGAACCAGCAACATGCTCTCTCCTAGTAAGAAATTTACTTCTAAGAAACTTGCTAAGTATTCGTACAAAAAACCATCTGATGAGGATACTGATAATCTTATTAAGATACAATGTCATGCGTGTGAAGGTTTTGGACATTATGCCTATGAGTGTGCTAATACTCTTCGTAAGATGGGTAATTCTTATTGGGTTTGTCTTAGTAATAATGAGACAGGTGCAAATGATGAAGAGATACTCCTTGATGAAGATATACACCCAGCTGCCCTACATTCACAAGTTAATTGGTCTGAATATCCATCTGATGATGAATATTGTGACAATACAAGGTGTATATTATCTGAACAAGGGATATTGTTAGAATATCAGGAGTATTATCAGAACACTATCACTAATCATTCTATGCAGGATCTGTTCTTTATGGATGAGATGGAATGTCATGACAATATCAGTAATGACATTACTGATCAGGTAGAAAGATATCACTTGTTGTATGCATGGATATGTTGATCTTGAAACAGATTATCCATTTGAAGGTGAATTGAGTCACGAAGAATTTGCTGAAGAACTAAAGATCATATACAATGATGTCTTGCAAGAACTGAGGAAAATAATGAAATCTGAGAAGGCACTGGCCAAGGAGAATGGAGAACTTAAGGAGACCATTGCGAAACTTGAAGTAAGTCTCACCAAGAAAGATTTAGAGCTTGAAAAGGTATCATATAAACTGAAACTTCATGAGCTTACTCTTGTCAAACTTAATACCGGTACATCTAAACTTGATGAGATGCTAGGTTTAGGTAATGAAGGTACAACTGGCTTGGGTTTCCAAACTTTTATAGATGGTTTAGTACCTCAATCCAAAAAATCTTTGGCTCCTGTTTTTGTCAAAAGAAGTAAATGACCCTGAATCAAATGAGAAAAAGACTTTTGTTTGTCAATTTTGTTTAAAAGCAGGTCATAAAAAACCTTTTTGTTTCCAGTTTCTAAAAATTCAGGATAATTCTGCTAATGTTGATAATGATAGTGTGGACATCTCTAATTTTGCTACAACACTAGATGAAAACACTGAATCAATAAGTGCTCTTGCCCAGAGTAATGAAAAGAAGGTTTTGATTGTGCAAATTAGTAAGCCCCCAAGAAGAAAGAAGAAAAATTCCTTGGTTAAACAAAAACTGAGTGTTTCTTGCAATAATGTGCCAATATCATGTAAAAACTCTGAAAATTCTCTCAAAATTGATATTGTCAGAACACCTGGAGCTAACTTGAGAAAATCTGGTACTAAACAGAAAACTAAAAGAATTTAGACACCTAAGTTTAGTGAGGTTTGTCATATTGTTTTCTCTGCTGTAAAAACTGACTCTGCAAGAACTTGGCTCTTTGATAGTGGGTGTTCTCGTCATATGACTGGAACTCCAACCCATCTCAAAGATGTTATCACACGAACCAAAGGTACTGTTACTTATGGTAGTGGAGAGAGAAGCATAATCGTTGGAAAAGGAACTTTAGTTGTCAAAGGACTTCCTTCTCTGAAAGATGTTCTCTTAGTAGAGGGACTCAAGGCTAACCTCATCAGCATAAGCAGCTCTGTGATGATAACATGAGAGTAAGTTTTGACAAGGTATCGTGTGAGGTGCTTGATAGTACAAACACTTGTATTATGACAGGTGTTAGATCTAGAGAATATTATTACCAGCTACATGACCAGGTTGCCTTCCATATGATTGTTAACGAGTCAGCCATCTGGTACGAAGATATTGATCACATGATATACACTCTTGCTAACTGACAGGATGTTGTTCCAATATCTGCAGTTAGTACATCATATCTTGGTATAGGGTATACTTCCAATACCTATACTAATTGGGTATTTTTCAATGTTACTCATTGGACAGGTACTTTAGACTCTAGACAATTGACTAGTGATGTATGCTTATATTTAAGTAATAATCTAGTGTCATGTTACGATGGATCTGAGATGTGTTTCTCTTGTCACAACTGATTTATGTGTACCACAAGTGGATGGTATTATGATCTGACTAACAATTCTCATCTCATGAATTGTGCCAATACAAGTGCCATAAACTCTTTTATGTATTATGTCAAGCATTCTAGTGTTATGCATATAGACATTTGGTATCACTTCTTAAGAGAGTTAGCTGACTCAGGTGATATAGGAATAGAGCATATTGATTCTGAGCATCAACTTGCAAACATGACCTAGTTAATTTTGAGAGACTTTCTAACATTGGAAAGTTTCTCCTTATGTGTATTGTCTGAATAGATCAGAAACAGGTGTTGCCATAATACCACTGGTAAACACTGAAGATTGCATGTGGTATATAGGTCTGTATTAGGTTGTTAATTGTTTCTTGTCTTCTTTTTCTTCTCTCTTCCTTTAATTATTAAGAGTATGTTGTGGGTTTATTGATCATGTCAGGGGGCTCTCACTACAAAATGCTTTATGGAAGTAATACAAACTCTTCTTGTTGGACCAAGTGCTTTTTTTTTTTTTTTTTTTTGCTTCTTTAACTAGTGTTAATCTGGGGTGTGTGGAGTCTAGTCTGCCCTCATTCAGTATTTTTCACTATGTTTTTCTGTGTGGTAGACTTTTTATGACCAAAAATAGCTCTTGTTAAATTTGGGATGTGTGGAGTTCCGACTGCCCTCATCCATTGATATCATTAGCTTGAGGTTGTCTTTGCTTATGTCTCATAGCAATGGCTGCTTTAGTAACTGGGATGACTGTAGTTCAGGCTGCCTACATCCAGATTCTTTGTACATATCTATGTTGCCACAATATGCTCTGTTATGGAACCTTGGTTGCCTACATTCAATTTGCATTCAGTTCTACTTTAAGTCTGTGTGTTTTTGCCTGCACTAAGTGTCTCTTTTAGAGTTTAATAAAATCTTCTGGAGAAGTTGAGTAGTTGTTGAGTTTTTGACCTGCATGTTCTAACAATACCATAATTTTGTTGATAATTGTGCATTTCATATAGGGTTGTGTCATCATGCATTATATTGTAAAAAACTCTTTTTATGTTTTTGCACTCTAATTGAGGGGGAATCATTTAGTTAGATTGTTCGATGTTATTTTTTTTTGGGAGAAATACGTGTTCTTTGTATCTTGTTGTACCATGACACAGAATTATTTCCTAAATTAGAGTTATTTTATCCTATTTGATTAAATATTTTCTAACTTTCCTCTCTTGATGTGTGTATTGAGATACTCACCCTGTGCCAAGATCTTTTTGATGTTTATTCCATATATATGGACATCAACCCTATTTGACAAAGGATATTGGATCAGGCCCAACATCTGGCCCATTACGAACTGGCCCAATCTCTTTGCGAGACCTTTGACCTTCCGTCTTCTAATTGGATACAGATGTCTCCTCCCTGACTATTTAGGTCACTTTCCAGTAGATTCTTCTCATTATTGACTACATCCACTCTCAAGAAAAAATTCAATTCTTGCTAAATACATTACTCTCCTCTCTCAATTACTGCATCCATGGCTCCTCTTTCTTAAAATTTTCGACATGCAAGCAAGAAATCAGGTAAAGCTCTTCTATTCCGGCCATTGGGAAGTTTTCTTTCGACTCAATCGAAGAAGAAACTTTATCCATTAGCTCGCAAGAAGGCCAAGAATGATTGGAAGATTGTTCACCGCCATTCGACAGAGGAAGCCATTCAATTGGAGAATCATGTTTCTGCTGCTGCTCATTTGGATATTCCAGTTTCTGAAGATATCACTGTGGAACCCCAGTCTCCTCCAGCTATTGAGAAAACAACTGTTGTGGAGGAAGATGATGATACCATGGTGGTGGAGGAAGAAGAAGCTGTTGAGGAAAAAGGCGTTGAGGAAGCTGTGGAAGAAGAAATTGTTGAGCCCATCGACCCTAAGGTACTTGTCGATTTCCAATCTCCTCCTTTGAGAGAGAAATTTGAGTCTAGGGTAGTCAAAGCTAGGTGGGCACAACTTAGTAAACGAAAAATTTGGCCCGAAAAAATTTTGTGCAATGAGGATTTTAAGAAGTACTATCATGTGTTCGAATTTCTGGAGAATCGTGGTTTACTTCAGTTGATGAGTCGGTTTTACACCGTCTCATTTGGTCTTTTTTACCGTCTTATTGTCGTTCTTAAGTATAGTTTTTATTAGTTTTCCTAGAGTATTTTTACTTGTTTTGTTCTTTGTGTATTTTTTAGGTATTTGGCCAAACCGCGTCAATTGGAAGCAAAATGGTGTATTTTATATGCATCTACAGGATATGGAGTTCCAATGCCTCGAATGGATGCTAGAAGTGGAGCGGGAAGGCCAAATATACCAAAGTTGAAGTCAAAAGGCGATATCGGACCTACGTAGTACTGGCGACGCTAGAGGTGCTGGCGTATGCAGACCTTTCGCTAACATTGGCTACACCGGCGGAGGCAAGGCGTACACCAGTGGCTTTACGCCTGGCGTCCACCAGCTTGTTTCAGCGTGTTTCTGCGTTTGTTTTGTTTCACCGTTCTTTCCTAATTAATTTCTAATTCCTTTCTTTTCTAGTTTCTATTAGTTAGAATAAAAACATCATTAGTTTCATATTCTCTTTTACATCTTTTTGCTCTCAACCTAGAACCTTTCCAAGGCAATTACCTACCTATTACTGGAGGTAATTGAACCGATTTCTCTTGTAATTCGACGATTGATTATTGTTTGGGAGCATATTCTACATACTTTTCACTGATTGGATTAAGTTCTTCAATTTCTACTTAGGGTTTGTGACACGATTGGGTGGAATTGTATCAATTCTTAATTCTTGATATTTAGTATTCGATTATGTTTATTGCGTGTTCGTATATGATGTTGATTATGTCTTCGCATATCATGAGTAGCTAAACACCCTAATTATGGGGTGGTGATGGATTCAATGCATGCTAGTTAGGGTTCATGTGATTCAATATACATAAGATGCGATTTACTCTGTGCCGTTTTGATTAAATGCGTATGTAGTTATCTGTTTGATGTTCTTTACGCCAAAATGACCAATGGATTAAGCAACTGATCTTTTATACCAAAACGTCTAGAGATTGTTAAATCCATTGGTTCGTTGTAATCATAATAACTACATTAGCTTGTTAATTGTAGCTTAGTGGAATTGACGCCTTCACTAATGTTATCCGTTTTCTAGAACAAATTACAGTTAGTTCATTGTCATAGAGCCTTCGTACCTTATTCGATATAAGGTGTCTGCCTAGAAAAGCCTGAAGCGATTAATAATAATCGTTAGGACGTGTCCCAGTGATAACTAAGAGTAAATCAACATCATTATTGTTGCATGTTTCCTGCTAGCTAGCTTGTTTTCTGTCACCACACCATAATTCCCTCTCATATATTCATCTCGTTAAGTTAATCTGTTTTCTAGTTAGTTTTTTATTTGTTAGATTATCATTCCGCTGCCGAAGCAAACAAACCTTTATTGCTTTCCATATTGTCATTACTATTCGTAAACGCAACTCAGCCTAGTTAAGTCCTTCGAGACCGACATCGGGGTTAACTTCGCTGCACAATAATAGTTTTCGTAGCGTTGAAAATCATCTCTTGGCTTAAACAAATTTAAAACTTTGATTTTGACACATCAAGTTTTTGGCGCCGCTGCCGGGGACTTAACTCCTTTGTTAAGTTTTTGAATTCTAGTTTACGGTATTTTTATTTTCTACATTTTTAATTTATTATTACTGTTCTAGTTAGTCTTGACACATCTTCTTTCATGTAGTTTATGCAAGGAAGGAGGGGTCTTGATTATCGACGAAATCGGTAGATTCTGCAGCAAACAGAAAGGTCTAAAGTCAATAAAATTCGTGAGAATAGTAGAGACAGTAGCGTTCGAACAACATATTGGGATGGCAGAACAACCCACTATGGCTGCGCTCTTTGCGCCAGGAACAGGAGCTCACTGTCCCAACACTGTGATTCCAGCTTGCGTAAGGAACATGGAGATCAAAGGACATCTGGTCCAGCAACTCCCGAAATTCTATGGGCAGAAGAACGAGGATGTGATGGGATTTCTTATGGAGATTGAACACTTCATCGGGGGGTTGACCAAGGTGGAAAACGTCACTAATAATGACTTGAGGATCAAGATTTTCCCCATGTGCTTAGCTGATAAGGCACAACAGTGGATGAATGGGCTGGAAGAAGGAAGCCTAACCACCTGGCCCGAGGTCTATAATGCATTTATGCAGAAGTATTATCCTCAGTCTATGACCACTTCTATCAGGCACCAGATCAACAACTTTAGCCAGTTGTACGACGAGTCTTTCTACGAGGCGTGGGACAGGTTCAAAGGTTTGCTAGCTCAAAGTTCCCACCACAGGTATTCACAGGCTGATCTGAATTAGTATTTCTATGATGGGTTGTATGAGAACCAACAGTCTATGGTGGATGTGGCCTGCAGGGGTAGCATGATGGAACTTACTGCTGATGCTCTCAAGGAGAAGTTTGCTAAGTTAGCACATAATAACCAACACCGTAACCCCAAGAGAAACGTTAGGGGTCAAAGGGGAGAAGCAAATGTTGCCTTTGACGAAGAGCAGGGATCCGGCGCAGGTTATTCGGAGCTAGAAAATGAGATCAGACAGCTACGTTTGACTGGAGCAACAACAACGCTGGTTTGTCTAATGAGATATGTGGAGTCTGTAAGAATCCAGGGCAAGGAGCCAATATGTGCAGGTCTGAACTAGCTTCGAGCAAGAAGCAAATTGTGGAAGAAGAACTTCCGGAAGAGGCGTCATGTGTCCAAAGGCCAGGGCAATGGAAAACCAATTTTCTGGCAGAGGAAGAAGACTAATTTCGTGGATGAAGGGTGTATCGAAACCACCATTACCCAAGATACCCACAGGGAGATAGATCCCACTGAACTATAGCAATGATAATTGCGAAAACCCATTACTGAAAGTTCAGAAGGTACAACCAACGGGTGGATCAGGAGTAGTTTCTGAATTCAGGAGCTTTATGAGTGATTCGAAAGAATTTATCTGCGAAGCAAAGGCACACTGACAGTCTACTGATGACCGTCTAGAAAAATTGGAAAGGAGCAACCACGAGATCAGAGGAACCCTTCAGTAGCTGGTAGAGAGAAGCCAAGCAAGAGAAAAGGGTAAATTCCCTAGTACTTCTGAAAGAGCAATGGCCATTAGGGTGATTACTAAGATACCAGTTGAAGTGACTGTTTCGGAGAATGAGACCCGTGTTGAATGACCCTAGAAGACCAATAGGACTAGCAAAGGGTGTCGCGGTTAAATTGAATGGTGAGACTGTTATCACCAACTTTGTTGTTATGAAGGACATCCGTGAAGACCAGAAGAAAGGGCCTGATACGATCCTTCTTGGCTGGCCATTTTTATTCGCCTCTAAGATGAACATTAGCATTTTCAAATGCACAGCAACATATGAGGTGAACGGTAAGGTCGGAGAGGTGAAGGCATTAGATTATTTGCCTTCGGATTTTATCTGCAAAGACTATGCTGCGGGGTTTGTTGGACCCCTTTACATTCATTCACATGCGCAGGCGCAGGGGAATTCTAGCATGGGGAAGTCTAGTAGCCATCGTCGTACTAACTAGAGTGAGAAAGTCAAGCTAGAGACTTAAAACAAGCGCTTCCCGGGAGGCAACCCGGGATTTACTTGCTTTTTAGATAGCTTGCATTTGCATTCACGTTTTCTTCTCATTAATTAACAGATTCACATTTATTTCTTCTTTTTTATTAAAAAAAAAACAAAAAAAAAATTTCGAAATTCGTCACCTGGCGTACGCCAGAATCTCGCAATGTGCCGGGCATATGCCAGACACTCTGGCGTACGCCAGCCTTCCTTTTTTACTTCCCCTACGCGTTTCTTCTTACTCATTATCTCTTCTTCATCGTTTTTTCTTTCCTCTCCTCCCCCATAGCCGAAAAAGTTCCCAATTTCTCCAATCTTCCTCTTTTCTCCACTAAACTTCGAGTTCTAGCTCTCATCTTGAAGCTTGCATCATCTAGGACATGATTTTGGCATCAAAAACTCCTCTCATCCACTATTTTTCCGGATCCAAGGTAAAATCTCAAGAACCCTAACTTTTTGCAATTTGGGGATTTTCGATTTTTGGCGCTTATTGAGCTTTCTTATGATATTATCTTAGTACTTATTGTTCAATAAGCATGTTCAAAGTAGTAATTGTTGCCAATTTTGTCGATTTCCATGTTATTTGCAATTGGTGAATTGGGTTAATAATAGTTGGATGATTGGAATTACTTTTGAGTATTCTAGTAGTAATGTTCTCTTATTCTAAGTGTTTTGAGCTGACTATGGAATCGTTTTGGTTGATCTTACATTACGTTGTACTAGCTAGACGACTGTTTCTCTGCCTGCTGTGCTAATTTGATGAGTTGGGATATTTTGGCACTATGGTTTACACTCTTATCGCATGTGCTAAGGCCTGAATTTTCTTGACTAACAAGTAGTTCACTTAACAGCCACTCTCCCTGTTGTGTTTTATTCTGTTTTTTCATTTTTAGATCACCATGTTTAACGGCAGAGGAAGCAAACGCCCACGCATGGAGACTGGATCTTCATCCAGGGCAGCTGAGCCGGCCGCATATACCCCCAGCGAAGATGCTATTCGGTACAAGTCCGTTTACAAGACAGATACGAGAGGCTTTATAGCCGAACGTGAGATCGAATGGGGGGAAGATCCTACTAACAATGCCAACATGTATTTATTGCACACGACGATGATAAGAAGTCAATGGCTAAAGGTGAACAGGAAGTACCAAGGGTACGACGAGGACTTGGTTCGTGAGTTCTATGTCAACTTCGAAGATGCTGTCGAGGATCGAGTGCACGTTCGAGGAAAGGAGATTTCTTTCAACCCGGCTGCTATTTCTGCATTCCTCCAGCTGCCTACTGCAGGTTCTAATAGCACAAACGTGTTTGAGCACATTACGGATCCCTTCCAGCCAATTCCTGATGATATTGCTGCAATAATAAACCATGAACACACTGAGTTCCCCAATGAAGGAAAATGGAAGATTGCTAGAGCAGACTTGAAGAAGGAAGCTAGGGTGATCTGGAAGTGGATGGTAAGTTCTGTTTACCCCAGCAAGAATGATGCCTACTGTAGAGGACACGACAGTCGGACTCTGCATGCCATCTTGGTCGGGAGATTTGTAGACCTTGGAGACATTCTCTACGATGAGTTCTTGGCACATCGGATGATCAAGACTGCGTGCCTGATTTTTCCTTGCATGATCACTGCTATGGGCAAGGCAGCAGGGGTTATAGTGAGCATCACGGGCGACATGGGCAATGTACTTAACCCCGACTCTATTAGGAAGAACTTAAACGCCCATAGTAGGAATTATAAAGCTCTCCGCGACAAAGCAGATAGGGAAGCAACGCAACAGGCGCAGCAGTAACCAGCAGTAGGTGTTCATTCACCTCCAGCAGATTCAGCCTGTCCTTCACATGCAGCAGATGGTACTTCGCAGGACACTGATGTCTTCGATTTCCAGGGACTCCGGGGATACCTTGATGGCCGTTTTATGGCCTATGACACACAGTATTCTGGTTACCTGGACACTATTGCCAAGCAGCAGCGAGCTATACGGGAGTCCCAGTCAGCCTTGCAGCACCAGTATACCCAGCTCGCACATACCCTGGCTGAGATTATGCGTGCTCAGTCCTCCCTGTCGACCTATTATGAGCAGCAGCAGACATTTTCACAGGGGTGGACTGCACAGTACGATGAGATACGTGGTTGGCACACTAACATGAGAGGATGGCACCAGGACATGCAGGGATGGCACCAAGATATGCAGGGATGGACACCACATGCTGGATATTCACACCAACCAGGAGAGGAGGACGATGGAGACGAGTAGCTCTCTCATTTTCCGGGTAGTACCTTCTTCGCTTCTTTTTTCTTTTCAGCCTATTCGCTGGAGTCCATCTCTAGTCTAGATTTGGGGAGGGGGTCGCTTATTGTACTACCTTTTTCTTCTTTTTTTTTCTTCTGTATTTCGTACTTTATTCTGTATTTCTTATTCGAGTCTGTTGAGTCTAAGTCTGTCTCCCAAGTCGAGCGTCTATTGCATGTACTAAACCTGTTTAATGCTTAAGTTTTGATTGATCTCTGATTATTAGCAGTTGGCATGTTATAAATTTGTTAAGTTTATTTCTCCTGTAAATAGAAAGTTTGTTCTAGTTCTGTAGTCCAAGAGCCTGTGAGCAAACCTTAGCCGATGAAAAAAATGAAAAAATATTATACCGGCAAATTTGTACTTGTGTGATTTTTCGGGAAGTGCAAATTCCCTTGTTTGCGCCTCATCATTCTCATTTGTACTCTGTGTAAGTTAAGTATGATGAACGACATGTTTTTCTTTCCTTATTTGCTCAAGCCAAACCCGTTCAAAGAACAGGTTTGGGGACGAGGTTTATGTGCACCTTATATGTTTAAAACGACTGTGTTTTGGCTTTTGTTCTCTCAAAAAATAAAAATAAGTCTCGGAGTGGATCTGTGGCACTTGTGCTACCGTTAGTCGTGTTGGGAATGTTTCAAATACTACCTACACACCGGCGTGGTCCTAAAAAGCCATATGTCCGTGAGGGTTGATGGCGTGTATACCAAACCAGCACGCACAAAAGTGCGGACTTTCGGTAAAACAGACACTACCAAAATATTGAGGCAAAATAAGCATATGGGTCATTATAAGACTGCAAAAAAGGAGTATGCAAAAAAGTAAAAAAAAAAAAAAATTTAAAAAAAGAGAGAATGATTGCCATTTTACAGGTCTACAACTGTTTATTATAGAGTTTTGATAAAAGTCCCTTCTAACTTAACTGATTTAGTACATTGCATGAGGTATTTGAGGCAACTTTGTGACGTGAGACACCTTCCTTCTCTTCTTATATTTCTTTAGTGATTACCCCTACTGGACACTTCCAGGAGTGTGAGAGATAGTTGCATAGGATCCACTTGTGAGGGATTACCGGGTTAGACTTAAGTTCTATTTACTTGGGAAACAAACTTCTTGGATTTGTGCTTGTGTTTCTATAAACGTCAGTTTGTTTTCAAACCTCTTGCATTTTTTCGGGCTTATTACTTGCAATCGTAGACTTGGTAGCTTGGGGGTTAGAATTTACCTATGTGTCTATGTGTTTTTATTTTTCTAGGTTTTTTTCAGAGAGTTTGTTGCTTGAGAACAAGTAAGGGTTCGGTTTGGGGAGTTTGATGAGTCGGTTTTACACCGTCTCATTTGGTCTTTTTTACTGTCTTATTTTCGTCCTTAAGTATAGTTTTTATTAGTTTTCCTAGAGTATTTTTACTTGTTTTGTTCTTTGTGTATTTTGTAGGTATTTGGCTAAACCGCGTCAATTGGAGGCAAAATGGTGATTTTATATGCATCTACAGGATATGGAGTTCCAATGCCTCGAACGGATGCTAGAAGTGGAGTGGGAAGGCCAAAAATACCAAAGTTGAAGTCAAAAGGCGAAATCGGACCTACCAGAGTACCTGGCGTACACCAGGACCTTTCACTAATCAATGATACGCCAAGTGGACATCGCATACACCAAAGCTTTACGCTCAAGGCCGCCAACTTGTTTCAAATGTTTCTGCGTCTGTTTTGTTTCGCTGTTCTTTCCTAATTAGTTTCTAATTCCTTTCTTTTCTAGTTTCTATTAGTTAGAATAAAAACATCATTAGTTTCATATTCTCTTTTACATCTTTTTGCTCTCAACCTAGAACCTTTCCAAGGCAATTACCTACCTATTACTGGAGGTAATTGAACCGATTTCTCTTGTAATTCGACGATTAATTATTGTTTGGGAGCTTATTCTACATACTTTTCACTGATTGGATTCAAGTTCTTCAATTTCTACCTAAGGTTTGTGACATAATTGGGTGAAATTGTATAAATTCTTGATTCTTGGTATTTAGTATTCGATTATGTTTATTGCGTGTTCGTATATGATGTTGATTATGTCTTCGCATATCATGAGTAGCTAAACACCCAAATTATTGGGTGGTGATGGATTCAATGCATGTTAGTTAGGGTTGATGCAATTCAATATACATAAGATGCGATTTACTCTGTGCCGTTTTGATTAAATGCGTATGTAGTTATCTGATAACTCGGTTTTACATCGTCTCATCTGGTCTTTTTACCGCCTTTTGTTATTCGTAGTAAAGTTTTAGTAGTTTTCCTGTAGTCTTTTTACTTGTTTTGTTCCTTGTGGATTTTGCAGGTATTTGGCTAAACCGAGCTAATTGAAGGCAAAAAGGGTGTGTTTTATATGCATCTACAAGATATGGAAGTCCCAATGCCTCGTACAGTTGCTAGAAGTGGAGCGGGGAAGCCAAAATACCAAGAATCGAAGTTAAAGGAGCAAAATCGAGTAAGAAGGACAAAAAGGGCAAAATTATAAATTGCCGAAAGCCATGCGACGCCTAACTGATATGTTGCCCGCCAAAACCGTCTAGGTGTGGTTCAAGGCGCCAATTCGAAGATGGCGGGCACCAAAGATCGAATCTTGGCGCCCGCCAAGTTAATCTTGGCGCCCGCCAACCTTTATACATGGCGGGCGCCATGTCTAAGGTTGGCAGGCGCCAACTCTTCCACCAAAGGTAACGAATTTTACCTCGTCATTGCTTTTCCTTTTCGGATCGATTTCGCTTTTCTTTGTATTAGAAAAAAAAACATCGACTATGATTTTCATGATTCATTCTATTGTAAAAGATTGAACTTTGCTCTCAAGCAAGACCTAGTTTCCAACTATTTTCACCTTGTAATCCGACGATTATCATTGATTGGGAGCATAATCTACATACTTTCTTGCATCAATCGCTTCAAATTCTTCAGGTTCTACATAGGGTTTGTGACAACGAAGGGTAAATCAGATCAATTGATCGATTCCTCGTATTTTGTATTAGATTATGTGTGTTAATCGTTTAATTGCTTATTTGATTATGTCTTCGCATAACATGAGTAGCTAAACACCCTGATTATGGGGTGGTGACGGATTCAAGCATGCTAGCTAGGGTTTATGCGTTTATGTATGACCAGGTTATGATTACTTTGTGCTTTTTAGATTGAATTGCATATCCTGCTATTACGTTTGATGCGCAATCCGTCAATATCACTGTTAGATTAAGCATTTGATCTCCGCAACCAAAACGTTTTCGCCTTGTTTTAATCTAACAGTTAGTTGCAAATGGTAATAGTAGGATTAGCTTTATTGATCGTAGCTTAGTGAAATTGACGCCTTCACTAATGCTATTCGTTTTCTAAACCCAAGTAGTGAGAACTTGAGAAATTGACGCCTTCACTAATGCTATTCGTTTTCTAAACCTAAGTAGTGAGAACTTGAGGTAATCGTTTCCTGTGGATCACATATTCTGGGTAGCTAGCTTGTTCTCTAGTCACCACTCCATAATTCTACTCATTCATATATCAATCTCGTTAAGTGTCAATCATATCTAGTTTATCCGCCTAGTTGTTTCCTATTACGATAGTTAATCAATCACCAAGGAAACCAACTTTACCGCTTTTCATATTGTTACTTCTATTCAGAACAAGCTCAATTAGTTAAGTCCCTAGAGACCAAATTCTGGTTAACTTCACTACTACAAGTTTCGTAGTGTTGAGAGTTAGCTCTTGGCTATGTAAACAAATAATTAAAACACTACAAGAAAGATCAAAAAATACGACTGAAAGGGGCGACGGATAAAATCCTTCGCCCCATTGCGACGGATCGCTCGGTGTTGGCGACGGATAGGCAGCCTATCCGTCGACGTATCTGTCGCTATTTGGTGACCAATAATTTTATCCGTCGCCAAATAGTTGACCATATTAAAAAAAAAAGGAAAATAAGTGACGGATAAATTATCCGTCGCAATTTTTTTTTTTAAAAAAAGAAAAAATGTTATTCCCGACGGATAGTTATCCGTCGGGAGATAGCAACGGATCGCTATCCTGTGGCGACGGACAGGATAGCGATCCGTCGCTACGGTTTAGGGTTTATAGTTCACGGGCAGTGAACTCTTTCCCCATTTTCTTCTCTTCTCCTTCTCTTCTCATCCAAAACTTCCATTCCGACCAAACTTCCATTTCCGTCCAAAACTTCCTTCCGGCCAAACTTCCATTTCCGTCCAAAACTCGTCCATTCCGGCCAAACTTGGTGTCAAATCGAAGCTCGTGGGACAAGGAGCTTGGGTGTTCGATCAATTTCATCTTTCTACGGTTTAATCTAAGGTATTTTGGCTAAAACCCTTGTGTTTTAAATTTTGGGGATTTTGTTAATTTTGAGTAATTTGAGCAATTATATGTATATGAGAAGTATGTACTAGTTAGTTTAGCTTATATTAGGTAGTGTGTTAACTTTGAGATGTGCAATTGCTATATTGATTGTGATTTTGATTTTTTTGGATAATGTTATGATGTTGTCAAGTATGTAGTTAGGGCTTTTAATTTGATATTTTGGCATATGTTGTAGGATTAGTAAGATTTAGTTGAGTGTTTTGAAACCCTAACTTTTTGACAAATTTGGGAATTTTATTAATTTCGACTAGTGTAGTGTTAAGTATATCAAATTAGTATTACTAGTTAACTAGTATAATGTTAAGATTTAGTTAATTAACTTTGAGATGTGCAATTGGATTGTTAATTAGTATATTAATGTTAAGTGTTAGGAATATCTGTTTAGATTTTGATCAGCAACCTAATGACTTATCTTAGCTCAGAAAGGTGATTAGTACTCTTAGTTCACTTGAACACTGTAAAAGAGGAAACTCACTGAGTATGATAGTCTATCAAATCTTGTATAGGATGTTAGGTCTCAAAATGTAATTTTTATTTTCTGAAGTAGACCAAGAAGAAGGCATCCAGCAGGAAAAGATCAACGGATTTTATGTTTTGAAGACTACACAAGATTGCTGAAGACAAGGGTTTTTCCAGAAACCTATGTCCAGATATCTTGAAGAAACAAGTGTTTCGAAACATACATGTTGCAAAAGATATCTGAGAATAAAAGGTTTCTGAGACAAGGAAAGTGCTCAAAGATATCTACACTCAAATACCTTGGACATAAAATATGCTTCTGAAAAAGAAACATATTATAACAAGTTGTTCAAACAAGTGGTATTTGAAGCTATGATGATCTCTGGAAAAGAACGTGCAATGCCTCAGAAAGCTTGCATAGTTCCGTTGGCACTACAGGACAAAATATAGTACAGTGCATTAAATGCGCAGACAGAAATGTCTGAACAAAAGCGGTAGCTTCTGAAGAAGAAGACAAGCTCACATAAAGATTATATTCAGATATCAATAGTTTGAATTTGATTTAAGCCTAACGGATACTATTCAAACGACACTCAAAATTCATCTATAAATATCAACACTTGACTGCTTGAGAACACACCTTAGAACACATTGAACTCCAAGAACATTGAATACTCACACAAGTGCTCTCAAGCAAACTACTTACCTTCAAGCTTTCTGTTGTGACCAAAGCTCTTGATTCTAAGTAGCACAAAAGTTCTAAGTGTCCTGATCCTTAACGAGCATTGTTATTTGTGAAAGAGTTGAACTAAGATTTCTTATCTAAGTTTTATTCTCTTGAACACTTACCATAGACTTGGGTCAGTAGAGAACAAGATACCATACATTGCAAAGTGTATTAAGTATACTTGATTCACAGAGCTATCTGAATAACTGAACAAGTTATTAAAGAAGTTCACCTGAAAATTTACCTTAACCAACACCTTAAACGGCGTGGAGTACAGGAAGTACTTAGTTTGGAAAACTAAGGAATAACTCCAAGGTTATTGAGCAAAGGAAGTACTTAGTTTGGGAAACTAAGGAACAACTCAAAAGGTTTCTGAGTACAGGAAGTACTTGTCAGGAAAGCCGGGAATAACTCAGGGGGAACACTTGGTTGGGAACCTAGTGCATTTAGGAATCAAGAAAAGATATCTGTAAGGTTACCTCATTTATCTTAGTGGATTCTAGGTCTGAGAAAGACCGAAGTGGATTAGTTGAAGGATTACGCCACCTTCAGATACCACTATAAAAAGACTTGTGTTATTTACTTTCTACAGTTTATTACTTGTTTTACTTATATTGCGAAGTACTTACACTTATCTTGTCAACACGCACTTATCTCGTAAGTCTTCGCTCGAAATTAAGTAGCGATATCTTCACGTATATCCGAGAAATCGTGCTTATCGACAAAGTTTTAAAAGACTATTCACCCCTCTAGTCTTTTACTTTGGCGTTATCTTGACCAACAAGTGGTATCAGAGCGGAGGTTCCCAAGCCTTCAAGACCAACCTAGATCCCAGATAAGTGCCCACTAATGCCTTTTCACCTACACTTGATTCGTTTGTTTAGTGTGTTTGCAGGATGTCTTTATGACGCCCAATTCTCAAGCCGAGAATTATGAGAAATGGAAGAACAACATGATGCTCCACCTAGAAGCCATCAAGATTAAATGATCGAAGTAATAAAGAATGGCCCAATAGTCATTCGACAACTCAAGTAAGTCATAGAGGTTTCTAATGGTAGAGACAGAGAACAAAGTGATGGGTCTTCATAGACAGATGCATCAACCAGTGGGAGACCTGCTAGTCAAGTTATTTACGAACCAAAGCCCAGAGAACTCTGGACATCAGAAGATGCCAAGAGAAATAGATTGGATGGACAGGCTCGTAATATCATCATACGTTCTACTCCAGAGCACATACAGTGTAAACTGTGGGGTGCAAAAACGGCGAAAGTGGCCTGGCAGCTGATTGAAGAAATATGTGCTGGCACTGAAAAAACAAAGGAAAATAAGTTCGAAGTTTTGAAGCTAAAATTTTAAAACTTTAAACAAGGTCCCACAGAGATTCTTGAAGAACTAGATTTTCGGTTTACAACACTCATGAGTGACATGGCTGCACTTGGTGAAAGTAATAGATATACCCAGTCAGAAAAGATTAAAATCATTGTGAGAAGTCTAAATCATAACTGGGAACACACAAAGTTTTTCTACTTTAACCAAGGAATGCCAGATATCACTCCTGTGGAACTTTTCTCTCACCTCACATCGCTGACTATGAGACAACTCAAAGGAACAAACAACGAGAAGTTGCAGTGTTGCTCTAGTTGCTCAAGGAACTTCAAAAGAAGAAAGGCAAGGATGTGATCGAGGATGCTCTTGTCAGAAGCAAATGGGAAAATATGTCACGAGAAATTGAGAGAAGAAAAGCCAAAGAGAAGTCAAAAAGCATCTAGGCTCAAACTATCACCAAGACAAAATATGCAAAGCTCAAACAAGCCACTAAAAAGCATCAAGTATTGAGGAAGGTAAATCGAAATGATATCTGCTTCTATTGTCGTAAACCCGGTCATTTCAAGAAGGATTGTCCCGCCTTCAACAAATTTAAGACATGTGACAAGAAAGATAGAAGAATCTTCAAAGAAGTCAAAGAGCTACGCCATTGAAGAAAGGAAAAGATTCAACTCCAACCGGATGCTCTAGATATTGAGTCCGATCGAGGATGAGGATTCAGATGATTCCACACTGCCTTCCCCAGAAATATGCGGTGTTTCTCATGAAGTAATTGACTTTGGTCAAAAGAAGAAAGAAGTGTGTGGAATGGCTGAAGAAATCTTCCCAGATATCTCCAACATTGAACCTTGTCTAATGGTTGATGACGTAACACATACTTCCTGTTATACTTATGAAAGTGATGACGAAGGAATCAAAGAACTGGAAAATCTCAGAAAAGAAATTGATCTTTACAAAAGAGAATTTCTAATGTTCCGAGCTAGAGCCGAAAATTTCGAAGAAGAAAAGAATTCTCTTGCAAAGGAAAATTCTAAATTAATCAAGATATCTGAGAAAAAGGATGCTGAAAATGTATTTCTCAAGGCTCAGATATCTGAGACCGAAAAGTCACATAAAGAAGCAATGGCCAATCTTCAAAAGAAATGTGAAGGTCTTCTTTCTGAGAATAAGGAACTCAAAAAGAAAGAACTATCCTTTCAATCTTATGCCAAAGCTAGTGACACTCTTCATCAAGTACAATCTTATTTAAGAGATCCTTCGTAAGAGAGGACTCAATGGACACACACGTAGTTCCACCACTCAATAAGAGTAATGAAGGACTAACATTCACGTCGCTTAACAAGGTGATTCGCAAACAATCTACATGATCGTCGAAGCTAAGATTGTTGACAAAGGAAAGGCAGTTGCGACCAAGACTTTGTGGGAAAAACAAGTCCAAAAGAGAACTGTGGGAAATGTCTCTGAAAAGAAACATAACATTGAGAAGTGCAATCACCCACAGTGCTATGTCTCTCAAAAAGGAAAAATTGCGAGTCGCAAATTTTCTTATGTCACGCTCGAAAGAAAATTGATCATCCAGAGACTAGCAAAGCTGCTGAGAAGAGATCTCAGACAGCATCAGGTGCTCGGAATGGTATTGGCTATAAACCCATTGGGAAACAACTTGCTCGCGAATACAAACAAGAGCTAGAACGATGGTGAAAGGCTAGAATTGCTTACAAAGAATTATCGGCGTGGAAGATAAATCAAGCCATCGAAAATCAATGCCGTGGCTAGAAGAAATCGCTAGAAAGCTAAGTTTGTCAAAAGGCACTCGTAAATCGACAGGTATCTGAAAGCACCAAATGGAGCACCTAGGAACACACCAAGGAAGAAAATAGTTCTTAACAACAATGATACTAATCATTTAACTAAGATTCCTCCTTATGTTCCTGTTAGACAAAAGAATGTTCCTAAGAAATTCATTCAAAAGTGGATTCCTACTGGAAGATTCTTTAATCCAGATGGTTCCATTGTTGGTATGAGAACCTAATCTCTGTTTCCTGTTTTGTGCAGAACACTCTAAAGACTAACTCAAAGTGGCATTTTGATAGTGGATGTGGGAAGCACATGACAGGAGACAAAGCAAATCTGATTAACTACAAAAAATGCAATGATGGACCAATTATCAGGTTTGCTGGAGGAGATGAAAATCCAACCATAGGTTTTGGCAATTTGAAGTTTGGCGCCGTCACAATCTCTGAAGTACTTCATGTAAAGGGATTGAAATATAATCTCCTAAGCAAGAGTCAACTAGTAGACAAAGGTACATCGTCAAGATCAAGTCAAAACTATGTAAAGTGATTGACAATGAGTCAAAGCAGATACCTTGCAAGCAAGGCAAAGGAAATCTTTATGTTGTCGATTGGGCATCCGCCACAACCAAGAATGTCTCATGGTGAGTCAATCTGCCACATCAAGAAAATTGGCTATGGCATAAAAGAATGAGTCACTTGAATTTCAAAACTCAATAAACTAGCTAAGAATGAGTCAGGTTGGGTTTACCCAAAATGGCATATAGAAAAGAAGGTGTATGCTCACTTGCCAAATGGGAAAACAATCCAAAACATCTTTCAAGTCTAAAACTAGACATTCCAATGAGAGGCCACGCAAATGTTACATATGGATCTGCTTGAATCCTCAAGAACTAGTTATGCAGAAAGAAGTATGGTCGTTGTTGTTGATGATTACTCAAGATTCACTTGGTTGTCTTTCTCAAACACAAATCGATGCAAGGGTTGAGATACCTAACTTGTCAATAAGCTCAAATCATGAAAATGACAAGGTATCTCAGAATCGTAATGCACCATGGTATCGAGTTTGTGAACCAAGACATCAAAGAGTTTTGTACTTGCAAAGGTATACAACATCAACTATCTTCAGAAGGACACCACAACAAAATGGTGTGTTGAAAGAAAGAATAGGACCTCGAAAGAAGCAAAGAAGAACAATGCTTGTCGACATCGAAATAAGTGAGATCTATGGGTTGAAGTCAGAAACACAAAGATGCTACACTCAAAATAGATGTCTGTTTAACAAACACCATGACAAAACTCCGTACGAGCTTTTCATTGGTAGACCCCCTAGTATCAAACATCTAAGGGTGTTTGGTTGCAGATATTTCATTCTTAACAATGGAAAAGAATACTTGAGAACATTTCAACCAAAGGCAGATGAAGGAGTATTTCTTGGTTATTCTCTGAATAGCAAAGCCTACAGAATCTACAATAAAAGAACGCAAAAGATCGAAGAATCTATTAACGTAGTATTCTATGAAGGAAACAAGAAAGTACTCTTAAATGATGATCTCTCAGATAGGTTCAAAGAACTAATGATTAAAGATTCTGAAAAAGAATCCTCAGAAGGAAACAATTCTATCATTCAAATAGAGGATGAATCTGACGATGAAAAGCAACCTATGCTTAGTAACAACCAGGTGACTCTAAGACATGATGAAGAATTTCCTATGAGAATTCCAGAAATGGAACAAAGCATCGAGAACCTTCATCATGAAAAGGTATCTGAAAATGAGATTGCTGAAATGCAAGATTCAGATATCTCTAACACTGAAAAAGTGTCAGATATCCATGACATTTCCCATGTGTCAGATATCCCAGATACTGCACAAGTATCTCATCAAGATCATAGTGATTCACATTCAAATCAAAATGATATTGATCCTACTAGTTCAAAAGATGTGATTGGTCCCATAGACCAAGGAGTTAGAACTAGCAGAGCAATCGCTGAAAATGCAAGTTATCTCTATGGATGTTTCATCTCAAAAATTGAACCAAAGACTATAGAAGAAGCATTAAAAGATCAAGATTGGATCTCTGCAATGCAAGAAGAGTTGGATCAATTTGAGAGAAACAAAGTCCAAACCGTTCCATTTGTTGTGGAATATCGTAATCGGAACCAAGTGGGTTTTCGTAAACAAAATGAATGAATCTGTGAAATAACAAGAAACAAAGCTAGGTTGGTTGCCAAGGATTCACCTGCATCAAGGACTAGATTTTGATGAATCTTATGCACCGTTGCAAGATTGGATGCAATAAGACTTTTTAGCCTTTCGTACTCATAATGACTTTACACTTTATCAGATGGATGTCAAGAGTGCATTTCTAAATGGTGAATTGGCTGAGGAAGTCTATGTTGAGCAACCACCAGGTTTTGAAGTTTCCTCAGAAATTAGGATGGTCTATAAGCTTCAAAAAGCTCAGAGGGTGGGAAACAAGCTCCAAGAGCATGGTATGATACATTGGCGATACCTACTAGAAAGTGGCTTCAAGAAAGGAGATGTTGACAAAACACTCTTCACATCGAACCATGACGGAAACCGCTTTTAGTTCAAGTATATGTTGATGACATTATATTTGGATCTACGACAAGCAACTTTGTGAAGATTTTGTCAACTCATGAAATGTAAATTTGAGATGAGCATGATGGGAGAATTGAATTACTTCCTAGGGCGCAAGTCAAGCAACTCAATGATGGAATATTCATTAGTCAAACAAAGTATGCAAAGGACATGCTCAATAAATTTAATCTAAAGCCTTCTGAAAAGAATGCTAAGATACCAATGAGCATCGGAACCAAAATGACCTACACTGAATCTGACAAGAGTGTTGAAGAACACATGTATAGGAAATTGATTGGATCACTACTTTACCTCACTGCAAGTAGACCTGATATTCAATATACGCTTGGAGTGTAAAGGATTTCGCACAAATCCAATGCAATCACACTACAACATTGCTATGAAAATATTAAGGTATGTAAAAGGTACTGTAGAAGTTGGATTGTGGTATCCAAAAGAGAGTGGATTGAGTTTGGTTGGCTATTCAGATGCCGACTATGCTGGATCATTGCTTGATAGAAAATGCACCTCAGGAACTTGTCAATTTCTTGGTGCTAGATTAATATCATGGTTCAGCAAGAAACAAAATTCAATTGCCACATCTACCACAGAGGCTGAATATATTGCTGCTGGGTGTTGTGCTTCACTGATATTGTGGATACAACAACAACTCAAAGACTATGGACTCAATGAAGAGAAAACTCCCAATTTCTGTGACAACACAAGTGCCATTGCCATAACTCAGAATCCTAAGTTTCATGCAAGAACAAAGCACATTGATGTTAGACACCACTTCATCAGAGACCATGTTGAAAAAGGCAATATAGAGATACTCAAGATTGGCACTGAAGACCAACTCGCATATATCTTCACTAAGCCACTACAAGAAAGTAGATTCTTAGCCTTAAGACACAGTCTTGGACTAATGGAGCTACCAAAGAACCTAAAAGTTCGTAAAAGAGATATCAAAGAAGAGAGAAGAGAAATCTGGAACGGGTATCCAGAGAAGAGGAATCTGGAACGGGTATCCAGAAACCAAAGGCTAAAGGGTAAAATGGCTATTTGAAGTTCTCTGAGACGGGTACTCAGATATGTAGATCACTCAGTGAGGGGGAACACAAAAGAGAATAGTACAGCTAACTGCATTCAACTACTCTCTTGAAATTTGTATCATTACTATCTTTGTGTAAAACTTTGACAAATACTAAGTGTGCGATAGACTCAGATGCAAACAGTGTTCTTAGGCACACAGAGAAATGTGATTCAGATAGCTAATAGCCAAAATTCATTAAACGGGCACAATTACATTTGTTGATTGTGATCATTGCTGAAGAAGCAATGGAGACCCTTGATGAATTGGGCGATTGATCTTTATGGCAGAGATTAACTCTCAGTAAGTAGTGGACTGTTGAAATTCCGACAGGGCCCACTATGCATTTAATGCCGAACAAGCTTTTACTCACGCCTGCCTGCAATTCACATGTATACTTACACAAAATCTATTTGTATGTATATGTCTGTGGAGATTACATTGCTATATATATGGGATTTTGGCAAAAGAAATTACTTTCGCCTAATCCAACATACAGACTTGCACAAGAATAGCACAATTATCTTCTTCTATATCTCTGCAAATTACTTCAACCTCTGCAAATCTCTGTTAGTTTTTCTGCAAAGAATCACTAATCTCTAACCTAAACTTCTTTCAAACTTCGAAAAACTTACAAAGGTGGCTCCTAAGCGTTCGTCTACACAGAAACCCCAATCTTCTATCACCGTATCACGAAAGGCAAGCACCAGAGTTGGTGATAGTAAACAATCGCTTGGTAGGAGACTTTAATCCCGATCATTGGACTTCAAATCACAGGATGATTTGTGGTGGTGCCATGATTGAGGAATACCTCACGGCTGCTGTTGAAAACCAAGCCGATAGGAAACTGATCCTTGACATGCTTGAAAAGGCACAAATCAAGGGTTTTCTATCTGCTCCTCCCAGTGGAATCTCTTCACTAGATGTGTTAGAATTCTACAATAATTCCAGGATTATATCCTGTGTTTCTGAAGGCACTGCAATAGTGTCTATAAAGACTTCAGTCCAAGGAAAGGAAATCCTTCTGGACTTAACAACTTTCTGCAAGTTGTTTGAACTTCAAAATCTTGGAAAGGATTTTGAAATAGACACCAAGGATGATGATCTCCTTGAAGGTGTAAAACAGCTGTACAGTGGCGTGTGTGATCTTGAAAAATCAGATACACCCACTGATTTCAAGCTTGCTGAGATCGTAAACCACATCCGCTGGTTCACTGGGATGTGTTGGCATGCATTCTTCACAGATGCTTTGATGGTCTACAAGGAGGTGCTGACCAGATAAGCCAAGAACGCTGGATGATGATGTTCTTGCTACAACAACAAGACAAAAGGCTGGAAAACCCTTTTAATTGGGGGAAGTACGCCTTCATGAAATTTGTGAAGAAGATTCAAGGCTTTGAGCCTACAATCGCTAAGGGACTTGCTGAGCCAAAGGCCACAGTAAGCTATGGTCTGAAGATATGCTACTTACTGGAATGTCTTGGCATTGAGCTCAGATAGGGCTGTTAAACGAGCCGAGTATTGTGATACTCGACTCGAGCTCGAGCTCAAACGAGTCGAGCCCGAGCTCGCTGCTAACAAACGAGTAAAAACGGGCTCGAGCTCGAGTAACATGTAACGAAGCTCAGCTCGAACTCGAAAAATTACGAGCTTTAACGAGCCTTATCGAGCTTTAACGAGCTTTATCTATAAAAATATTAAAAATATGTATAAAAAATATAAATTTATTAAAAAAATTACTCTTAACGAGCTTTATCGTAAGCCGAGCTCTCGATAACTAAACGAAGCATGAAAGAAGCTCATTTCCTCGAAATAGCTTATCGAACCGAGCCGAGTCGAGCCTTACCGAGCCGAGCCCTCGGTAAGGCTCGACTCGCATAACAGCACTAAGCTCAGAGAGACGGCAGATATTGCCAACAGTAACCTACTCTACAAATATGAGTATACAAACATGATGAAAAAGGTTACTGGATCTCAGAAAGGTTCCAAGAAACGAAAGACTGAAGAGGTATCTGAGGGAAAAGTTATACCAAGAAGCCTGAACTTCACGAAAGAAGTCTGGCGGCAAATCGTAAGGCACACCCATTGAGGTTGTCGATTCGTGATACCGCCAGTGCCGATGAACTCATAAATGCAGATGAACTCATCAATGCTGCAAAAGAGGTATCGACTACTGAACAAGTAGACTCAGCAAGAGAAAGTGCTTTCAGAAATGTGAAGACTATTACATAAAGCCTTGCTGATGAACTCATAAATACTGCCAAAAGTGGTGAAAGATACCAAGCCCTATCTGCAGAAACCGCAGGAATTATGGACCAATCGGCCCTAATGCCGATGAAAGCTCGATGATGAAGATGATGAACTAGTCATCTCTCAAGTCCTAGAAAATCGAAAAGGGCTAAGGTTATCGAAATAGTAATCGTGTAGAGGTATCCAAGAAGAACCTACACCACAAAGTTCTTTGAACAAGCACCTATAACAAAGGTTGTTGGTGCCATCACACCATCGTGATCCACATATGCACAACTTCAAGAAGCCTCGATGAGTGGTGAACTAGTATTACGGTACCGATGTCAACGCCACACTTAAAGATCCGAAGAGCTCTCAAATGCTCAAACGCCCGCTTCAGACAACCACAACAACCACAACCACAACACCACAAGTGGTTGATGAAATGGTAAATGAACTTCATTTCGACATGCCAAGAATTCAAGATCTTTCAAGAAAATCCTAAATGAGCAGTTCCCAACTCAAGAGAGGGATCAAACCGAGACACCTACTCGTAATGATCAACTGGGGAGGCAACCGAGTTAGCCACTCGAAAAGGTTGAAGTACCTCAAACTTCCAACAAAGAAGCAACACCGAACAACGAGACCAACTCATGGAAGGGTCACAAGTTTGAGACTACTCAAATTTAACATTGCTCAGGTAGCTGAATGGTTTGAACTTGTGAATCTCTTTGTGTTTTCTGTCTTGTTAACTAATAAAAATTCTTTGTTACAGGCTGAATTAGAAACAAAATAGCAAGAGGAAGCTGCAAAGCTTGCCTCAGAATCTGAGAAGGAGGCCTCCATAGCCTCGCCACTTAAGGAACAGGAGCCTGTCTCACAGGTTCCAACTGAGAAGAAAAATGAAGAGACTGAACAGTCTCTCTTCAGAAAAGAATCCAGAGACTTCCAAGGTCTCTGAGGAACAAGTATCTGAACCTTCTGTAGAGAAGGTATATCATTCAGATACCTATAATCTTCAAAGACAAATCTCTGATCATTTTTCTCAAACTAACACTGTCTACTTAAACGGGTTCAAAAAGAAGTAGAACTTGCTGGGGAGTTGCCCACTCAATCCCCACAACCAATGGAAATTGATGAGGCGTCAAAACCTTCATCACAAGAAAAATTTCCAGAGACTGCACAAGTCTCTGAGCAACAAGTATCTAAGCCTCCAATAGTGGAGGTAATTGACCTCTCAGATATCTGATTTTGAAAATAGAATTTTTCTTGATAAAATTTCCTAAGTGTTATGTTTCTAATATCAGGTTCAAGGAGAAAGAAAGATCACTGAGGATCAGACTTCCCAGTCTCCTCCTCATATCCAGATATCTGAGGCACCTGGAACCTCAGTAGTCCAACCCTCTGACCATCACAAAAAGAATGATGATGATATGACGGATGATGATGCCCCTGCACCAGGGACATGAGGAATTGCACAAGGAAACAATGCCTCAGCTGCTGAAAAGCACACTGAGAGGACATCACAACAATCCCCTCCTCCATCTCCTCAGTAATCCACTCATCCTTCACAGCAATCCCAACAACAAAAAGACACTACTGAACATGTAGTTGAGCACTCTGAGGAAACAACTCAGAAAGTATTAAATACTCAAACCAGAACTGCTCAACTCAAACAACTGTTGGAAGAAGAGCAACAGCTCCATCTTCAACTTGAAGAAGAGCTAGTTAAATCCAGAGATAAGCTCAATCAACTACAAGATCAATACTTACAAGAGACAATAGCTTACTCTGAGGTTAAAGAGCTCCAGGATGCTGTAAATGCTATCGCTAAGGAGCTAGATACTGAAGAAGTATCTAAAGAAAAGCATGATGCTAAGGCTGCATCACCTTCAAAAGAAAAACCATCCTCCTCTCAGAAAGGAAAGAAGCCCATCTCTGAGATGGTTGTTGGACTGGAAATTCTTGAAAATGTCCAAGAGGATGAAGATCACCTTTGTGATGACTCAGATGATGAAGAAGACAAGACTTTGGCAGAACACCGCAATGAACACTTGATGGTTTCTCATCTTAAAAGGAAGCTAATTGCTCCAGAAGTTTTCAACAAACTGCCAAATGTCCACTCCCATGAATATATGAATAGATATCAAGTTTTGGCACATCTTAAAAGGGAGATGTCTTCACAAAACAAAGATGTAATTGCCTCCGTCCCCTCAGATATGCAGAAATTCACTGAGCTCATTACTCAGAGAACAACCAGTATGATCATTGCTCAGAAGGATCTGGGAATGGTAAGGGACGATGATGTGTCACTAGCTGAAAAAGCTTTTCATGAGGCAAGTTACACTACTGGAAAAGCAGATGCCATACTAGGCCCACTGGCAGAACTCACTGATAAGGAAAATGGACTTATCAAACAATATCAGGAGCTCAAGGCTGAACTTCAGAAGTTGGTCACTGCCTACAACTACTTGCAAAAGAATTTTGAGTCCCTCTCAAATTCTTTTGTGGTACTTAGTCAGTCAACAATGACTAAGGGGGAAGAATTTGGATCTCAAGATCAGGGGGGAGGAAAGAAGAAATCTAGAGTTGGTGCCGCTCAGAAAGGAAGAGGAAACAAGAAAACTTCCCAGCCACCACTCAGAATAGATGATCCCTCATCAAATCAAGCTGCTTTGCAAATAGTAGCTACTTCCCAGCAGCCAACTGAAGAAACTACAATGGTAACAAGGGCCATGGCAAAAAGACCTCCAAGGAGTACCAAGGCTCCAAGGAGAAGACAAGTAAGAGGGATTGATGAATCTTCTTCTTCTGAAGAAGAAGGCCAAATCAAATCCCTGGGCAATGAAGAAGGCTGCAAAAGTCTCACAAGAATTAATCTTGATGATGATGAAGAGACTGATGAAGATGAAGCTCCTCTTCACAGAAAAAGGAAAATTGATAGCCTAACTGAGCCCATAGCTGCAAAGCCTTTAGCAGCTAAAACACCCTCTGGAAATACCAAGTCAATCTAGGGTGGTTCTTCAAGCAATCCCCCAAAGGAGAATTCTAGACAAAGAAGGAACAGCAGTGAGAGTGAACAAAGACAAAGTCAACTTCCACTCGGCGGAAGAAGCCAAGATTGAGTATGTGAAGACCAACAATTCCTCTACACAAGTGCATTAATCAGAAGAATGGCTACTGGATTCTGGAACTCAAGCACTTACTGGTAAATTCAAGGTTTCCAGAACTAATCCATAAACAACTCATGGCATGGAGAAAAGATAAGCCAATCTTGATTAACATCAACCACATCAAAGCATGGTTGGATTTTGAAGTAATCAAGAGAACATAAGCGATGAAGAAGGACCTCTCTGATGAATGTCCTTATGGAAAGCCAGATGATGTGCACAGAATTCCCAACATCACTGGAACAGGCACAAGAGCAAGACTTGCGGTGGAACCCTATGAGTCCTTCTACTTAACTGAAGATCAATACAAGGGTGACATCAGATATCTGAAGATTATTTATGAATACTTCAAGCTATCAGATATCAGAATCGAGCATGCCTGGAAGTGGGGAAAGTATATGTGGGTCAAGCATTTTGTTAAGAGAAATCCCACCAAAACGTACAAGGAAGTCTGTGGATTTGCCAGAGACACAGAGATGATTGCCAGAACTCTTCTCTATGACTACTCTGATGATATCAAAAGGTTTGGTGATAGGAAATTTGCAGACTGATCCATGGAACTGTTTTGAAGACTTGAAGATTTTTGAAGACTTGAAGACTTGTCATTTAGAATGTTCACTTGGAGCTTGGTAACTCCTGTTGTTCTATTTGACTAAGTAGTTTCTGTGATTTTGCTGATTGATCTTTTCTGTTAAATCTTGAAAAAGTTATCTGTAAGCTTTCTCTGTATCATATCTGATGAACTTACTCTCAGATATCATTCTCTATAAAAGATAACTTATCAGCAAAGATCACACCTTGTGATTTGGTTGATGTTTACTTTCTGCACTTAATTATATGAATTGAAAGATCATAAGAAATGATTAAGTGGTGGATTGTTTCCTCATCCAGATTTGTAATAGGTCAGATAGTCATCGTTGACTGATCAAAATGGGGGAAATTTGTTAGGAATATCTGTTTAGATTTTGATCAGCAACCTAATGACTTATCTTAGCTTAAAAAGGTGATTAGTACTCTTAGTTCAATTGAACACTGTAAAAGAGGAAACTCACTGAGTATGATAGTCTAGCAAATCTTGTATAGGATGTTAGGTCTCAAAATGTAATTTTTATTTTCTTAAGAAGACCAAGAAGAAGGCATCCAGCAGGAAAAGATCAACGGATTTGAAGTTTTGAAGACTGCACAAGATTGCTGAAGACAAGGGTTTTCCAGAAACCTATGTCCAGATATCTTGAAAAAACAAGTGTTTCGAAACATACATGTTGCAAAAGATATCTGAGAATAAAAGGCTTCTGAGAAAAGGAAAGTGCTCACAGATATCTACACTCAGATACCTTGGACATAAAATATGCTTCTGAAAAAGAAACATATTATAACAAGTTGTTCAAACAAGTGGTATCTGAAGCTATGATGATCTCTGGAAAAGAACGTGCAAAGCCTCAGAAAGCTTGCATAGTACCGTTGGCACTACATGACAAAATATAGTACAGTGCATTAAATGTGCAGACAGAAATGTCTGAACAAAAGCGGTAGCTTCTGAAGAAGAAGACAAGCCTGCTACAGTACTATATTCAGATATCAATAGTTTGAATTTGATTTAAGCCTAACGGATACTATTCAAACGGCACTCAAAATTCATCTATAAATATCAACACTTAGACTGCTTGAGAACACACCTTAGAACACATTGAACTCCAAGAACATTGAATACTCACACAACTGCTCTCAAGCAAACTACATACCTTCAAGCTTTCTGTTGCGACCAAAGCTCTTGATTCTAAGTAGCACAAAAGTTCTAAGTGTCCTGATCCTTAACGAGCATTGTTATTTGTGAAAGAGTTGAACTAAGATTTCTTATCTAAGTTTCATTCTCTTGAACACATACCATAGACTTGGGTCAGTAGAGAACAAGATACCATACATTGTAAAGTGTATTAAGTATACTTGATTCACAGAGCTATCTGAATAACTGAACAAGTTATTAAAGAAGCTCACCTGACAATTTACCTTAACCAACACCTTAAACGGCGTGGAGTACATGAAGTACTTAGTTTGGGAAACTAAGGAATAACTCTAAGGTTATTGAGCAAAGGAAGTACTTAGTTTGGGAAACTAAGGAACAGCTCAAAAGGTTTCTGAGTACAGGAAGTACTTGGCTGTGAAAGCCGGGGAATAACTCAGGGGGAATACTTGGTTGGGAACCTAGTGCATTTAGGAATCAAGAAAAGATATCTGTAAGGTTACCTCATTTATCTTAGTGGATTCTAGGTCTGAGAAAGACCGAAGTGGATTAGTTGAAGGATTACGCCACCTTCAGATACCACTATAAAAAGACTTGTGTTATTTACTTTCTGCAGTTTATTACTTGTTTTACTTATATTGCAAAGTACTTACACTTATCTTGCTGAACACGTGCACTTATATCAGAAGTCTTCCGCTCTCTGAAATTAAGTATCAGATATCTTCGCAGATATCTGAGAAACTGTGCTTATCGACAAAAGTTTTAAAAGACTATTCACCCCCCCCCCCTAGTCTTTTACTTTGCCGTTATCTGGACCAACATTAAGTATGTATGTAGTAGTTTTGATTTGATAAATTCGTATATGTACTAGATTACGAGGATTTAGTTAAGTGTTTTTTGACTATTTGGTGATTACATTAACGTAAAATACATGTAACTTATAATTTATAACTGGTATTAACGGGTTGAATTAATGGTTAAAATTGGATTGTTAATTAGTATATTAATGTTAAGTATTGTAGTAGTTTTTATTTTGATAAATTCGTACATGTACTAGATTAGGAGGATTTAGTTAAGTGTTTTGAGACCATTTGCTGATTATATTAACGTAAAATACATGTAACTTATAATTTATAAGTCGTAGTAAGGGGTTGATATTGTTAAAATACGTGGAAAATTTTGTAACATATCGAATACTTAATAATTAATCATGAAATTATAAGGAACGTATTCTAATTAATTAACAATTAATCTCGGAAGAATTGGAATCGATCTAATCAATTCAATACGATCTAATCATTTGAAACGTGTCAGGTTAAAAACGTATCTAATGAATTCCGACCGTTCATGGATGTAGGATCGTACGGCGGTAAATGACAGAGTTTGTAGGAGTTTTGTAAAAGGGGTTCAAGGTTTCATCGCGTTTGCGATGGGACGTCCGGCTTGTGTAAATGGGGGGTTGATAAAGTGTCCTTGCACATTGGAAACCTACAGCGATATTCGAGCACTTTAGACGTAATGGATTCATGCTTGAGTATCATGTATGAAGCACCGTCCATGGAATACCTCCAATGGAGGGAGAGGCGGGGGTTGGGGACGCCTATTGAGTACTTCGATGAGTTGCGGGTAAGTTAAAATCTGACATTCATTTAATTACTTGTTATTATAATTGTTGTTTTAATATGTGAGTGGTATGTTAGCCACTGTATGTGAGTGATATGTTAGCCACTTTATTTGGGTGATATGTTAGTCACCGTTGTGTTAGTAAAATTTAGGACAATGTGAGTGGTATGTTAGCCACTATACGTGAGTGGTATGTTAGCCACTTTGTTTGGGTGATATGTTAGTCACCATTTATGTTATGTTGTTTTATCTTTTTAAATTGATGTAGACGGATACCTATAAAATTTGAATGTTGTTTGAAATTGAAAATGTAGAAGTCGTACTACATTCCCAGCAGGTTGCTCCCCGAGATATGGCGTGTTTACGAGATGCAGTCTGCTTCGTCTGAGGATATGGTTAGTACTTGGAAAAGAATTTGGGAGCAGAGACTTCCAAGGCCTCAACAGGTTGATCCATAGGAGTGGGCCCTTTGGGAGGCATCTTTGAGACGAACGATGTCCAAAATAATGCCGCCATCAACAAAGAGAACCAGATGTCTCGATGCGAGGAGCAGAAAGGCCGTTCACCACCTTGGTAGGCGATCTACTATCACTGATCATTATAAATCGGTATGTAAGTGTATATGTATATATGTTTGTTGTCAATTTAGCATGTACGTGTTTTTATAACTTGTGAGATGATAAATGCTGCATATATATGTTGTTCAGTTGGCAAAGGGGGAGGTGAAATCAAAGTTTGACATCTTCAAAAAGGCCAAGCTCATGGACGGCAAATGGACTGACTGCAGGGCCGAGTCTATTGCGATATGTTTATGCTGGTTAAAGTTCATATTTGTACACTACAAGTTGTTTTATAAAAACAGTAACTGATTATCATAACTGCAATTTACGATTTCAGGCTGAGATTGATGCTCGGGTACAGAGGGAGGAGGAGGAAACGGGTGACGTGATGTCAACTGAACAAGTTAACAAAATCTTCTTGGAGGTCAACCAACCGAACAACAAAGGCCGAATATATGGACTCGGGAGCCTCGGTTATACGTTGGCTAGTCCTGGCTCCTCATCAACATCCCAGCATCCTAGCGGCGAGTTTTCCACACGTGCTCGAGTCTCGGAGTTGGTGCAGTCTCAGGTTTCTGAACATGTTGCCAGACTAGCAGAGGAGATGGAGTGGTGCAACACACAACTGAGGGAGGAGATGAACGAGCAGCTTCGGTTGTAGATGGAGGCTTTCATGTCCAAGTTTAGTCAGCACCCACCCCCGTTTGGTAGCTAGTTATGTTTATAGTTTGTTCTTGATCTATGTACGTTCAGATATATTCTCCTTAGATTTGTTTGGATAATTAAGACTTATTTGGATCTACGGTTTGTTAACTTATGAATGATTTATGATTGATTAAAACATTTTTCGTATTCTACATTTATTATCGAGCATTATATTGATTAAATAGGTGAAATACGAAAAACAGGTATTAATTAATTAAAAAAAATTTAAAAACTGTTAAATTGAACGACTGATAGATTCTATCCGTCGCTGATAGTTTCGACGGATAGATTCTATCCGTCGCTGATACTAACGACGGATAGAATCTATCCGTCGCCAATAATAAAAATAAAAAAAATAAAAAAACGGTCAAACTCTTCCTCCGTCGTTATATCCGTCGCAAATTTGCAACAGATATTTTATCCGTCGGAATGGAACTCCGTGGCTCGACGAAGTTCCTATCCGTCGCTAAAGGATGGGGCGACGGATTAGTGGCTTGGGGCGACGGACCCCGATCCTTTTTTTTTTTGTAGTGAAACTTTGATATTGACACATCAAGTTTTTGGCACCGCTGCCGGGGACTTAACTCCTTTGTTAAAGTTTACGAATTCTTGTTACAGTATTTTTACTTTCTGTATTTTTAATTCACTATTTTTTCTGTTCTCTGCGCCTAACGCATCCCTTTTCAGGTAGTGCATGAACGGGAGAAGATGTCTTGATTCACCCATTGTACCATTTATTGACGATATCGATAGGCATTGCAGCAGGCAGAGAAGGATCAGGGAGACAGTAAGTGCACCGGTATTTCAGCAGCATATCGAAATGGCTAACGAACCACCACCTTCCATGGCTGTTATCTTCGCACCACCTCTGGGCAATCACCTCCCCAGCATTGTCGTCCCGGATAATGTGAGGAATTTTGATATTAAGGGCCATCTTATGGCCCTACTTTCGAAGTTCTATGGGCAGAAGAATGAGGATGTTATGGGATTTCTGTTAGAGCTGGAGTTGTTCATTGGGAGCCTAGCTAAGGGTGAGGGTGTTACTGATAATGATCTAAGGATGAAGGTTTGCCCTCTGTGTTTGAATGACAAGGCACGGACGTGGATGAATGGCTTGGACGAAGGAAGCCTAACCACATGGCCCCAGGTATACAGTGCATTCATGCAAACCTATTACCCCCAGTCTAAAACTTTTGTGATTAGGCAACAAATCAGCACTTTTACCCAGATGTATGACGAGTCTCTATATGAGGCGTGGGATAGGTTCAAGGTCTTCTCTCAATGTCCTCATCACAGGTATCCACAGACTGATTTGAATCAGTATTTCTATGACGGATTAAATGAGAACCAGCAAGCTTTAATAGATGTGTCTTGTGGGGGTAGCATGATGGAGCTAACCGCAGATGCTCTAAAGGACAATTTCGCTAAGCCGCAGAATAACAAAGACAGAACCAGGAGAAACACCGAGGGCAAAGAGATGAAGCAAACGCCACTTATGACAAAGGACAGGGATCGAGCACAGAGATTGCAGCGCTTACCAATGAAATCAAGCAACATAAGGCACATGCCTTTAACAGCAGCCCCAGCTTATCTACTGAAGTTTGTGGAGTCATCAAGAACCCTGGACACGGAGCTAATATGTGCAGGTCTGATCTAGCCATAGAAAGGAAGCAGCCTGAAGCGAAAGCACCACAGGAGGAGGTATACTTGGTCCAGCAGGGACCAGATGGGAAACCGGTTTACTTGCAGAAAAGGAACAACTTCAATGCGCAACGAGGAGGGTACCAGCAACCTCCCACCAATCACTTTAATCGACAGGGTGATAGATCCCTGTTAAGCTATGCCAATAATAATTGAGAACCCAACCCCAAGAGTTCAGAGGTCCAAGCGGGTAGCTCTGGATTAGCTGTTGATTTTAGGAGCTTCATGAGCAGTCCTTGAAGAGTTTATCTGCGAGACCAAGGTATACCGCTATCCACCGACTTCCGATTGGGAAGGCGGAGAAGGACAACAACAAGATCCAAGGCGTCCTTCAGCAGCTACTTGATAAGAACCAGGAGAGGGAGAAAGTAAAGTTCCCTGGTGCCCCTGATATGTCAATGGCGATCAAGGTTATAAAAGAAACTCCGGTTGAGGGGACCATTTCGGGAGATGAGACCCGTGTTGAGGTTTCAAGCAGTTGTGTGCAACTTGTAGGTGTGCATCATTTGTTCCGATTACTAGAGAAGTGATAGTGGAAGAGGTGATAACCCCCGGTAATCCTGTTGATGAGTTGAATCCCGAGCAAGAGGGAGATACAGGTATTTTGGATCAGGATCTAGTTTCTGGAGCAGATGAGGATTCTGCGAGTATGGTGAGCACTCGAGGTAGGAGCAAGTTGCATGACCAAGGAAGAAGAGGGCATGGTGAATGGAGCAGTACCCCTATGTAAGTAGAGCTTTAATATTGTAGTGGGGATGGGTACCTCGAAGGTCATAGCAACCTTGGATACTGGAGCTACCGTTAGCACTATTCCGTACAGCATCTTCAAAGGATGTAGTTTCACGGGACTGGAGGAGATGAAAGCTCGTCTCTTGATGGCAGATGGGTCGCATAGGAGGCTTGTTGGACTGGCAAGGGATGTTGCAGTCAAGCTGAATGGGGAGACGATCCTCACCGATTTTGTTGTCTTGAAAGATGTTCGAGAAGAAGAAAGCACCGTCTGATCTTACTTGGGTGTCCATTTTTACTCGCCTCTAAAATGGACATTAGTGTGTTTAGGCGCACAACGACTTATGAGGTGAATGGTCGAGTGGCAATAGTGAAGGCATTAGACTACCTCCCTAAGGATTTTATTCGGGAGGAGTATTCTGCGGGTTTCGTTGGACCTGTCTATGTACTCTCTCAGAAACAGGATAAAGATGTGCAAGCAAGGGGAAGTCTAGTACCCAGCATCGTGACAACTAGAGTGCGAAAGTCAAGCTAGAGACGTAAAACAAGTCCCAGGTTTTACTTGCTTTTTAGATAGCTTGCATTGCATTCACATATTCTTCCATTAAATTAGTTGCATTCACGTTTACTTCCTTCTATTTAAAAAAAAAATGGAAAAAATTTGAGTACGAGATGCCGGATCGACAAGCGCTTGACTTCTAAGTTGGCGGGCCTTGTCGATCCAGATGACTCATGGCGGATGCAGTATATATGGGTGCCAATGGCCTTTGACCAAGTTAGCGCCCTTGACGGTAGGTGGCGTCCGCCAACTTCCGAGTTAGCGGACGCCAACGAAGAATCTTGGCGCCCGCCAAGATTCAACTTGGCGAACGCCAAGTTGGGTCCTGGCGGGCGCCAAGATTCTTCCTTAGCCCCTTTCTAGCCGTGTTTTACGTTCTTTTCGCCTGCTAGCTCGGTTCTTTATTTTCTAACGTTCTTCTTGAGTATCAGGTTATCTCCTCAACCTCTCTGCATCTTGGAAACCTTCAATCAGAGAAGCCTCTGTCTTATCAACTCTCTACCTTTTCTCTTTTCATTCGTTTTCTCGAGGGCGAGCACGAGTTCAGGTTTGGGGAGGGGTGTTTCGAGTTTAGATCTGCCTTAGGCTTCTTACTTGCATGTTTTCGGATGTGTTTCCTTCTCAGTATTTCATACTTTGTTTTGTATTTCTTATTCGCGTATGTCAGTCTGTTGAGTCTAAGTCTGTCTCCCAAGTCGAGCGTCTATTGCATGTACTAAACCTATTTAATGCTTTTGCTTTGACTGATCCTTGACTATTAGCAGTTTGCATGTTTAAGTTTGCTAAGTTCGTTTATGTTGTAAATAGAAAGTTTGTTCTAATTCTGTAGTCCAAAAGCCTGTGAGTAAACCGTAACCGATGAAAAAATATTGTACCGGCGCCTGTGTGATTTAATTCGGGAAGTTCAAACTCCCTTGTTTGCGCCTCATCATTCTCATGTGTGCTCGGTATAAGTTAAGTATGACGAACGACATATTTTACATTCTTATTTGCTTATGCCAAACCCGTTCCAAGAACAGGTTTGGGGAGGAAGTTTATGTGCCCTACTTGTATTGATAAAGACTGTGTTCAGGTTATTCGTTCTCTCAAAAATTAAATAAGTCTCAGAGTGGATCTATGGTACTAGTTACCACCGTTAGTCGTGTTGGGCACGTTTCAGATACTACCTATGTACCGGCGTGGCCCTTAAAAGCTATATGTCCGTGAGGGTTGATGGCGTGTACACCAAACCAGCACGCACAAAAGTGCGGACTATCGGTAAAACATACACTACCAAAAAATTGAGACAAAAAAAATATATAAGCATATGGGTCAAATATAAGACTGCAAAAAAGATTATGCAAAAAATGAAAAAATATAAATATTGAAGAAAGAGAGAACGATTGCCTTTTTATGAGTCTACTGCTGATTGTTACAGAGCTATGAAAAATTCCTTTCCGACTTAACTGATTGAGTACATTGCATGAGGTATTTGAGGCATCTTTGTGACGCAAGTCATCTTCCTTATCTCTTTATATTCTTGAGTGATTACCCCTACTAGACACTTCTAGGAGTGTGAGAGAATAGATGCATAGGATCCACTTGTGAGGGACTACTGTGTTAGATTTAAGTTATATTTACTTTGAAAATGAACTTTTTGAACTTGTGCATGTTATTCTGTGAATGTCAGTGTGATGTCAAAGCTTCTGCATTTTTTGGGCTTATTGTGTGCAATCGTAGACTCGGTAGCTTGGGGGCTAGAATTTATTTTGTGTCTATGTGTTTTTACGTGTTTTTTTTCCCTTTTTCTAGGTTTTTTAGAGAGTCTGTTGCTTGAGGACAAGCAAGAGTTCGGTTTGGGGAGTTTGATGACTCGGTTTTACATCGTCTCATCTGGTCTTTTTTACCGTCGTTTTGTTATTCTTAAGTATAGTTTTAGTAGTTTTCCTAGAGTCTTTTTACTTGTTTTGTTCCTTGTGGATTTTGCAGGTATTTGGCTAAACCGAGCTAATTGAAGGCAAAAAGGGTGTGTTTTATATGCATCTACAAGATATGGAAGTCCCAATGCCTCGTACGGTTGCTACAAGTGGAGCGGGGAAACCAAAATACCAAGAATCGAAGTTAAAAGGAGCAAAATCGAGCAAGAAGGACAAAAAGGGCAAAATCATAAATTGCCGGAAGCCATGGCGCACGCCAACTTGGAGATGACACCCGCCAAAACCATCCAGTGTGGTTTGACGGGCACCAAGTCGAAGATGGCGGGCGCCAAAGATCGAATATTGGCGCCCGCCAAGTTTATCTTGGTGCCCGCCAACCTTTATACATGGCGGGCGCCATGTCTAAGGTTGGCGGGCGGCAACTCTTCCACCAGTGCACGAATTTTACCTCAGTTCGCCGTTTTCTTTCCTTTTTCGGATCAGACTTCGTTTTCTTTCTTTGTATTAGAAAAAAAAAACATCGACTATGATTTTCATGATTCATTCTATTGTAAAAGATTGAACTTTGCTCTCAAGCTAGACCTAGTTTCCAACTATTTTCACCTTGTAATCCGACGATTATCATTGATTGGGATTGTAATCTACATACTTTCTTGCATCAATCGCTTCAGATTCTTCAGGTTCTACCTATGGTTTGTGACAACGAAGGGTAAATCTATATCAATTGATCGATTCCTCGTATTTAGTATTAGATTATGTGTGTTAATCATTTAATTGCTTATTTGATTATGTCTTCGCATAACATGAGTAGCTAAACACCCTGATTATGGGGTGGTGACGGATTAAAGCATGCTAGCTAGGGTTTATGCGTTTATGTATGATCATGTTACGATTACTTTGTGCTTTTTAGATTAAATTGCATATCCTGCTATTACGTTTGATGCGCAATCCGTCAATATCACTGTTAGATTAAGCAATTTATCTCTGGCAACAAAAACGTTTTTCGTCTTGTTTTAATCTAACAGTTAGTTGCAAGTGGTAATAGTAGGATTAGCTTTCTTGATCGTAGCTTAGTGAAATTGGCGCCTTCACTAATGCTATTCGTTTTCTGAACCCAAGTAGTGAGAACTTGAGGTAATCATTTCCTGTGGATCGCATATTTTTGGTTAGCTAGCTTGTTCTCTGGTCACCACTCCATAATTCTCCTCATTCATATATCAATTTCGTTAAGTGTCGATGATATCTAGTTTTGTCTGCCTAGTTGTTTACTGTTACGATAGTTAATCAATCTACTGCAGAAGCAAACCAACTTTTACTGCTTTCCATATTGTTACTTCTATTCATAAACTGAAGCTCAGCTTAGTTAAGTCCCTAGAGACCGACCTTGGGGTTAACTTCACTACACTATAGGTTTCGTAGTGTTGAGAGTTAGCTCTTGGCTAAGTAAACAAATAATTAAAACTTTGATATTGACACATCATTATCTATTTGATGTTCTTTACGCCAAAATCACCAATGGATTAAGCAACTGATCTTTTATACCAAAACGTCCAGCGATTGCTAAATCCATTGGTTGGTTGCAAACACAATAACTACATTCGCTTGTTAATTGTAGCTTAGTGGAATTGATGTTTTCACTAATGTTATATGTTTTCTTGAACAAATTACAGTTAGTTCATTGTCATAGAGCCTTCGTACCTTATCCGATATAAGGTGTCTGCCTAGAAAAGCCTAGAGCAGTGTAATAATCGTTAGGACGTGTCCCAGTGATAACTAGAGTAAATCGACATCATTATTGTTGCATGTTTTCTGCTAGCTAGCTTGTTTTCTGTCACCACACCATAATTCCCTCTCACATATTCATCTCATTAAGTTAATACTTTTCTTGTTAGATTATCATTCTTACGCGAAGCATACAAACCTTTATTGCTTTCCATACTATCATTACTATTAAGAATGCAACTCGGCTAGTTAAGTCCATAGAGACCGACCTCGGGATTAACTTCACTGCACTACAAGTTTTCATAGTGTTAAGAATTAACTCTTGGCTTAAACAAATTTAAAACATTGATTTTGACACATCATCAGTCTATGCTTAAGCCTTCTGAATATGTGGTTGATGTTGTGAAATAATTCTACTACAATTTGTCTAAATAGAGTGAGAGTCCCCAATCCCCAAAATTCTGCAAAGCTTTTGTTCGTGGTAAGATCTATGAGTTCAGTCCTGCTCTTATTAATGAAATCTGGTGCATGCCTAATGAGCCAGAAGTGGTTGTTGATTGGAACATGGACGATGTTATCACTGAACAATCTGTGGTGTCGCGTAAGTGGAGTGCATTTGTCAAGCCTCATCTCTTTAAGCTCTCTGTCTGCTGTCTTACATAAGATAGCCCAGTAAAATTGAAAGCCTTCTTCCAATCCCTCCTGTCTTACTATTTATATGTCGTTCTTGCTCTTTAAGATTTGCAAGGGGTTGACTGTAAATATGGGGGAGAGGAATTTTGAGGGTATTATTGAGTATGTTGGCCGAGCATGTTCCTCCAACATTCTTCCATTCCCTTGTCTCATTTACCAACTTCTAGTTCATCAAGGATTTGTCAAGAAAGATTCTGAAGAGTTGGTTGAGGATGTGAAGGTGCTTCAGGTTGCAAAGAACTTTCTCTATGCTGATAGAGTTTGTGATTTGTCATGGGTGATTCCTGCTGTGCATATTAGATTGTTGCATTTGAACCAGAGGATTGCAGAAAGGGAGAGGGATATGGCTGAAGCTGCTGCTGAGCTTGTGATTCTTCGCAGGATGAAGGAGTATGCTGAGCTTTTGCTTTCCTCACAATAAGGGGGTGGGGGATGTGTTAACCTTCTGCTACTAAACTTTTTTTTCTTATTTTCTGGACAATATATTTTGTATTCTAATCTGTTTTATTTGCCTGGGAGCTTGTTCCCAGTAGGATATTAGTTCAGGTTATGTATTATCTAAACACTCTTATTTTTGTCTAACTTTTGTTTTGTTATGACTATGACTGTTTAGTTTTATCTTCTCATGTTTTCTCATTCAGGGGAGTAAATACTTAGTATGTTTGTTTAGAGTGTTCAGATTTTATCACTAACTTTCTGCAGGTTAGGTATTGTGAAGGAATGCAAAAAGGGGGATAATGAAAGTGCAGACTTTAGCTAAGTATTGGTGCAATACTAACTTGGCTTAGTATTGTCACAATACTAGCTGTTTGTACACTGGACTTTCTATTTATGATTTTGCATTACTTCGCTTTGATATAGTTCCACGATTTTGGTGTAGTCTTAGCAGGTTTAACAGGTTTAGATATCTTATGGAGAAGAACTCTTGGAGTTTGGATACAAGAAGATATTAACGAAGGAAAGGAATTAGAATCCTAATCGAAGAAGGTTTCTACTTATATTCCAAGAAGGATTCTTGATGCATGGAAGACTCATAAGATTTAGGAGAAGAACATGGTGATTCAACCTGATCAAGACTTTCAATCAAGATAGAACTATTGTACTAGTTGCATTAATATTCACAACTATAAATACTAGTCGAATAGTTCATAGATTCACAACAATCTTTTACGCGTAAGATAAATATTCTCTAGCAGCATGTTTTGCATCTCTTTTACTAAGTTTTTAGTTAGTCATCTCTTTCTTTGTTTGTGAGGGATCTAGCGTCGAATTGGTGGCCCGATTCAAGTACTTAGTTGTTTGATATTCTAGACTATAGGAATATTGCCTAGATATCTTTTTGTAAATCCGTTATATTTTATAGTGGATATTTCGCCTGTGGCTCGACATATTATTTATATAATCTGCTAGAAATATTTGTGTCTTATGTTCTTTACATTCCCCTGTTTAGATTCTAAGATAGTTTTAGATATTGATTTTTGAGTATTGTTACAATACGTAGTTACAATATCTGTAATTGGTACTAAATCCCGATCCATACAATTTAAAATATCAAGGAAATTTAAATATTATGATGTGTTATACACGTGGCATTATTTGTCAAAAATAAAATTATAATATGACGGGGTATATTTGTGCTATATGAAATTGATGTTAAATGAATTGATATTACGTGAGTTTTTTGATTTATAATTGTTGTCGTTTTATATAGTTTTGGGCCCGACTTGTTATTAGTTTTGATTTTTAATGGTTTTATATTTCAAACGAGGGCCTATGAAAGAATGAATACCGTAATATGAACCGTATGAATTTATAGTATTTGTTTAGTGTACCTCTTTAACTTTCGTATTGTCTTTGTAAAAACCGAAATAAATAGGGTAGTGCAAATAATTTTAATAATTAAAATAATATTAAAAAAAACATACTTGATAATCTGATTGATCTTGGCGAACTTTCTACACCGTCATTCCACGGCCTCAAAGTTTTTATGTTTATCTTGTAATTAATGATTCAATGCTTATCCTTTATTTACAAAAAAACATATATTTTTCATTCACTTCTGATCATATCTTCACGCTGCACACACTAGCCATTTTCTCACACACAGACCCGCATATACTATATACACACACCCCAATTCAAACAAGTTTGTTTATGAGTTTTGATTATCTAATTGTGATTTTCACTTGGTGTTTCCATATATGATCATATTTTATCCATGTCTCACGAGTACTGAGAATTTTGGCGAAGAGATAGCAGTATAGAAATCAAAGTGAAAAATAAACCGTAGACGAACGAATAAGATTTTTGGAGCTCGTAAGTGCTGATTTGTATTAGAGGTTGTACGGATAACTAGTACTCATGTTGGACGGTCAACGGTAACGGTAAGTGTAATTAGTACCTCGTTATTTAGTATCTTTGTAAATGATTTTCGATAACTTCTTGTTTGACAAATATGCTTTCTTTAAATGATTTTTATTGTTCTAGCATACGAACTATGGTTCGTATGTGCGTGAATTATATTGTGGAAGTTGTTGATATGTAATGGGAAAATATATGGTGTGGTGTGCTATATATGCTATATATGTGAATGTTTCATCCTGAACATGGTGAAAAGCTTAAATCGCTTGGAATAAAATGACCGAATGTTCCCATCCATGTACGGATGGGATATGTGTTGTTGTCTGAAAATATAATTATAACCTGGTTACGTGTTAGAAGTATATGTATGTGATTATGTGAAATGCATTCATAAGAGATAATAGGATTTTGTTATGGCTGCTGATGACCTTGAGTCTCTGTTTTCTAGCTTGTCTGTCTCCGAATTTCCAGCACAGATGGACTCTGTATAAATATGAATTTTCAGCATGGCTGGACTCTGTTGGGTTCAATGAACTCCTCTGTTATCGTGATCATTAATTACTCCTGGGTATAACAGAGCCATAGAAGACAAAGAAAATGACTAAGCACGTGCATTATTATATAAGTGTGAATGATATTAAATGTTTATAGCTGATCTGTTGGAATGAGAAGTGCACTGATGTGATTTTGAAACTGTGAAATAAATGGAAGTCATATGCTGAATGTAAATCGATGTGACATGTGACTGAAAGCAATGTGCTTACCTGTCGTTAACTGGCTTGTTACTGGTTATTTTACAGGTTATTAAATGACCTGTTACTGATTATACTTATTGAAATCCACAACTCATTAAAAATGCGATGTTGTTTTTATAGATATTCAGAGAAAGAAGCCTTATTTGTTAAGACATGCATCAAGGGTTGGCCGGCTGGTTTCCAATCCTTCTCCCTCGGCTCGTCATCTACATATCATTCATGGAAACTCTTCTGTTTTGTAAAAATCGATTTACTGCATTAAAACATGTAAAAGTCGTGAATGTATACATTTTAAAGCTTCTACGCATCTAAATTGTATTTTAGTATCGCTAATTATCTGTGATTGTGAAAGGGCGTCACATTTATTGGTATCAGAGCCCGGGTAGGGGTTCTGTAGACACTTTGCATGACACGTGCATGAGCCCCTGTATAGGTTCTGTAGACACTTTCCATACTTGGTGCATGACAAGCCCAGGTAGGGGTGTTGTAGAGAATTTGTATGAAACGTGCACTGAGGCCCATGAATGGGTTCTATAAAAATTTCCATGACACATGCATCACCATGTCATTTTCAGTGTTGGCATAAGTTATAAGTTGTCATTTCTGAAGCATTAAAATACATTTCATAATGAGCCAAATGTTTTCTGAGGGGAAGGAGCAGCCGTGATAGCATCAAATTCACGTGCATCTCATGTAAAGCCAGGTGGATTATGATCTGTTTGTTGTGATTGATGGTGAGGATGTATATCTTGAATGAAAGTTGTTTGTTGAGGCAATGTGATTCTCAGTTACTCTGATTCTTATGCCTCTGAGGATTTTGATTATCCAGGATATGACATGAAAAAGTGGGCATATTGCTAGGTTAGATTTCGTATTGGGCATGTGTAATATTTAAAGGTGAGCATGATTGGGTTATAAGGCTTAATTTCATATTTGAAGGTGACGAGGATAATTTGTTTGGATGATATCTTGATCATGAGGTGTTTAAATGATGATAAAAGGGTACATGGTATATTTGACTAATGTTGGGGATAATATGGTAGATACTCTTAAACATGGAGGTATTGGTGTGATTAGCGAATATCAAGTTGGATTTCAAAATGAATTTTCCATCGAACTGAAATGAAGTGTTTCACCAATTGGTATACCTCTGTACAGTTGGTCACAGATTGAGTTTCAAGACTTGGCTATGTAAATAGAGGAATAACTTACTAAAGGGTGAATGAGATTAGAGTTTTCTTATTGGTATGGTAAAGTAAGTTGTTTAAGAAGAAAGATTGAATCTTGGAATTTTGTACTGGTGATTGATATGATAGTTTATCAGGATGATGTTGTTGATATCATTTTGTCTGATGAACACTCTATTTTATCAATTGGAGGTAATTAGAATGTTCTTATTGGGCTATCTAGGATTAGTGTAAGCTAATGATAAGTTCTTAGTGATACGTTTCGAGGTACAACCAAAACACTTGCAAGTGTTGATGATAGTGATTTATCTTTTATTAGTCGGAAGATCTCAAACTACAGCAATAGCATTAATTCGGGATGTCGTTCTCTACGGACACTTGGCATATGAACATGCAAATATCGTTTGTAAATTGTGTGCAGAAAAGTAAACAGATTGATCGCAGACAGAATGATTAATTCGCAGTAAACTTTAATTGCTTTGTTGTAAATCAATGATGGAAAGGCGTAAAGGTTCCCCGACCTCCCTCTGCTATGCTACTCCCAACTTCCTAGTTAAAATCCTACGCAATTACCTCTAACGATAGTAGGGCATAATACTACTATGCCAAGGCGCAGTCAGCACGAGTACCACTACTAAGTTCAATGAAACTACTGTGTCACTCAGTAGAACATCACACCACGAAGGATGTATAGAGTTGTATAGCCACAATTTACGTCTAATAACTATTCAATTAATATATTACGGTATATAAAGAAGTAGCAAAAGCAGAGTTACGGCGGTTCGCCTTTACAAAACAAAGTTAGTTACTCATAGTATCTAATAGACATAAATTGAAAACTAGGAAGTAAAGGAAGAAGAAGCTTAGTCTATGATGTCTTTGTGCTGCTGCTTCTAGGGTTTCCTCCTTCTGGGTGCTTGACGGCCAGCAGTTTTGGGGTTTCACTTCTCCGAGGATTGGTTTTCTCTCAGGAGAGCTGCTTTGTGAGCGGTGTAGAATAATGAGACACCAGAGGTCTTATTTATAGTGTGAAAATCGAGTTTTGACCGCCATTCATCAATAAGGAAGGTTTAGGAAGGCGGGCTCTAGCACTTTGAGCCGGAAGCACAGGAAGAATCGGTGTCAGCTGCGGTGATACATGGACCTGTGGCGACCTGCGATCACCTGTGGATCGCCAATTGCGATTTCTGCAGATTCGAATCTGTTTTCTTCGTTCTTCAATTTCGGGCTTCGTAAATTCGTTTCCTTGAAAAGTGGTCTTCTACAAAGTTGTTGCATCTTCAATTATCTTCGCATTGGTTGGGTTGCATGATATGTTTTGACTCCTCGAACTCCGTGCAATGGTCAATCCGGCGTATTCGCTTAACTTTCTCGATTTCGCACAATTATGTTGTTTTGGTGCCTGAAATCGTGCAATTCCTCAAAAACACGATCATGACCTACAGAAAACACTCGAAGTTGGTAATTGACCATAACACGATACAAATATTGCATCTAAGGCAAAAAACGAGGGTCTAAAAGCATGCTATATCGCACATTTCATTGTCACATCACACCCCCAAACCAGTTTCTTGCTCATCCTTGAGCAAGGCAATAACGATAATCAAGAAGTGACCATGAAATGAGCAGCAAGAATAAACCACCACATAGACAAGCAAGCAGTTTCTAAGGTTTCAAAACTCTACTGACTCGCTTAGTTTCAACTCCAACTTATGACTCCATAGCAAACAAGTAACAAGTAAGCATCACTCATTACAGCCAGCGGTTACAAGTGTAACCCAATGTCCTTATAGGTGTAGTTCAAAATCATTACCTCGCGGTAACGTTATGCAATTCTGCTCCCAAAAGTCAAGGCACAAATCAAAGTAATACTCAGGTTGGCTTGGTAAGTGAAATAGGTAGGATAATATAGAGGGGTGTTTGGCTAAGCATCATTAAAAGATAACAAGGTAGAATAAAGGGTATTTCTGGGGGACTTATCATTTCGGACCCCGAGTTTCTTCCTTCGATTTCGTCCTCTTTCAACGACAACTTCAACTTCTCCATTATCATCGTAACTACTTCGTCGGTTGCTTCACAAATAGACTACTTGCTCCTTTATTTTTCTTTTTTCTTTTTCTTTCGACATACTATTTTTTTGCAGTCGTTTTACTGACTCTATGCTTTTTGGTTGGCCATCATCATTGGGCTCTTTTAGTCTCTACATTTTTTGGTAGTGTCTGTTTTACTGAATTCTGCACTTTTGTGTGTGCTGGTTTGGTATACATGCCATCAACCCTCATGGACATGTAGCTTTTAGGGCAGCATTTGTTATGTGGGTAGTATCGTAACATACTGACCCAACAGCGGTGATCACAAGGACCACAGATCCACTCCGAGACTTTTGTACCTTTGCTTTTTTCAGTACTTAGGAGCAAGAGCTAGTGATTTTTAGCACCGGTAATAACAGTAGGGCCAGCAAGATTACCATTCGATGATGCTCATCTTCCACTTCTCCCCCAAACCAATTTCTCGAACAAGGGTTAGGGTTTTCTTCTCTACTTTCCCCCAAATCAATTCTCGATCATGATCAAAACATGATTCTCCTCCATTCTTTGGAACTTGTTGCTTTGTTTCTTCGTTCAAGCTCGGTGGTAGGTTGCTGTCACCGCTTAAGTAAAGCATGTATAGGATATATGGTGGAGTTTCATAAGGGCTTAAAAAAGCTTTCAACGGAGTTAATGAAAGGTATAGAAAAAGATTCAAAAAGGTGGGTACTACTAATCATATTCATGCTGCTGAAAAATAAAGACTCAAGAGTAGCAGTGTTAACACGGTTGCACATAGGATTTCAATTAGAGTAGCAAGTAAACTCACTCACCAAAGTAGCATGGGTCGGATTCAGTCAGAGCATATATTCAGCAATCAGCGAAGCAATAAAACAAATCTACAGCTCCTCATCTTAGTTATGGTACACACTCGGTACTCTGCCACAGATCAAAACACTTTTCAGCAAGTAAAAGACCTTAGAAGTAACGGGTAATCTTAAAATGCAAACTACTAAGTGCGAGTATTTAAAGTTATTACAGACCGAGCAAGTAATACTCGAATTCCTCCCCCAAACCTAGTCAAAGGCAGATAGAGAAGCTAGGAAAGTAAAGAGAAAAAGAAAAGGTACTCCCCTCTCGGTGCTGCTTCTTCCAATCCAGATGGTGGTTTAGGACGAAGGTCCTCCAGGAGGCGGTGGAGGATAAAATCCTTGATAGCCTTGGTAGTACAACGATGGATCGACCTCGGGCGGTGGATAGAGCTGCGGTGGTGGGTAGTAAGGTGGATACTAAAAGTGACCATGCCCATGGATATTCTCCTGTCGAAAAGAGATCTGCTCATAGCAGTGTAGGTAGGTAACATGATTGTTCCACTCTGACCTCCGTCCCATTTCGTTCATTTCATCTCGCCTTCGTGCACTCCCTTGAATCCCCATTTGATAGTTGTTCACAAATTCGTTGAACGAATTCATGTTGAAGGCTCCTTGAGGCTGATCCGCTACTCCTCTTCTAATTTCGGCTTTGGCAGCCTTCTCGTGCATCTCAAGGAGCTGGATGGTTTTGTCTTCATCAAAAGGTTCTATGAGTTGAGCGAATCCTGACTCACTAGTGGGAACCCCATTCTTCTGGCAAATAGCGGTAATGAGACCGGGGAATGGCAGGTTCCTTCTTGTGTTCTTCTTCACCGTTTGCATCTCCTTCACCATGATTCTTCCAACATCAATGTAGTGACCCTCCATAATTGCGTAGACAAGAGTGGCTATATCGGCCTTGAGCCCTTCGTGGTGCAGGGTTGGCTTAAAGTAGATCTCTACAAAGTGCATCCAAAATCTTGCTCTTTCGTTGAGCGTAGCCCTTGGGATGGACATTCCCACTACATCCTCTCTAAATCTTTCTCCGAGTAATACCCGTGGGATGATTTGTAGGATATCTCCGTGCTCCAACTCGTCATATGCCGGTTCCTTGTATTCGCCATAAATGGGCTCCTCTGGAATTTCGAAGAAATTATTGATAGCTCCTGGCCCAAACATGACCTCTACCCCTCATATGGTGACGGGGCGATCTAAGAGTGCATCCTCCAGGTTTTTAATCTTCAGTTGGAAGTACTCCGCGTAGAACTCCCGGACTACCTGTATGTCGTATGCTCGAAGAATGGAAGTGAAAGTTCCCCTAACATAGAGGCTCAAAACGTCATGAATCCAATTAAGGGCCGGGTTCATTCCCATTCGATCTCTGTGTTCCTTTCGGGAATTACCCCTTGGTCGCTATTAACCAATAGCCAACTCCGAGCCTTGCTTGAGAGGGTCGCCGATGCCACTTTCTTTCCTTTCTTTGCTCTCTTAGTGCTTGGTTCACCAACATCCTTTCCTCCTTTGGTTCTTCCCATTGTACCTAGGCCAAAAAAGTGTGTGAGAAAGCATGTTTGGAGTTAAATCAATTCTAAGTCTTACATGCAAATCTAATGGGGTTTCTCCTCCCCCAAACCTAATGTACGGCACAATGCGCATGCAAGATTACAGCTTGTAATAAGATCAATAGCCACTTCAAAATAACGCAAGAACAAGGCATGTGACTCAATATTTCAAATTGTGTCAAGCATCAAGTTGAAAGGCAAATTGTAATGTAGTCTCCATCCTATGAGCATATGACGTTGCAAACATGTTTTCTAAGCATACTTCAACAAGTTAATACCATGTGAGCAAGTAATCGAGGGATAAAGGGGTCGACAAAGGAGTTTGTCCTATTGAGATATTTTATCGAACACTTGGTAGGCAAGAACAAAAACCTTCAAATTCTCAAACGATTTGTCAAATCTCCATCAAGCAAGTGTTAATGTAGTGAATACTAAAAGTAAGTATGCATCCACATATCTCAAGCATCAACAAATCAATCAAATTAAGCACATAATTGCTAAGCACTAAAGAAGCAAGAAGAAAGTGCAAGCAAAGAGTTGAATGATAAAGGCATTGAATTGAAGATGTAATGAAGATAGTAATGAGTAGGGATTACTTGATGTTGATGATGGATGGGCAAGCCAATAATGCAATGGGGATGATAGAATTATAGAGAAAGTGAAGAATTTCGGAAGAGAAATGAGGTGGGAAGGGAGAAAAACGTTTTTGGGGGTTTTAAAGGGGAGGGGAGTGAGCTGCAAGAAGCCCACTGCGGTCCACTGGCGACCGCAGTGAGGCTGCTGCCTCAACGCACCTCGAACGCGATAAATCGCATGTTTTTTGAATCTTTTAGTTTTTTTGTTTTTTCAAAAAGCAAACATAATAAATAAGAAAATTTGAAAATGATTTTGAAAAGTTTTTCGAAAAATAATTTTGGCATGGAAAACGAGAAAAAGATGAAAATTGAAAATGCGAATGTAAATGCGTAAAAGTAAACGTGACATTGGGTTGCCTCCCAAGAAGTGCTTGTTTAAGGTCTTATAGCTCGACCCCTGGTTAACGACTCAGTTGTTGGGGTGGGCACCCTGATCTTCATTAGATCGATTATCAGAGAATTGCTCTACTCTTCTCTTCTCGTGTCATCTTTACTCCCTCCTAGTTCGATTTCGATGATCACTGAGTCTAGGTCGTATCCTTCCTCCGGATGCCCCATTCGGCCAAATTCACGAACGAATTCCGATCTTTCCTGATGGTTGTATGCGAGCTCGTTCATGTCCTATCTAACCTCATATGTCTATCTTTCATTTTGTTGAAGACGTTCCTCAATCCTTGCAAACCTTTCCCTAGCTCCTCCGAATGTAGTTCCAAATCCCATGATGGCTTCTCCTTGTCCTCTTATGGTGACTTCCATCCTCATCATTTCATTCATTAAGAAGCTAACCTTCCTTTCTAGTTCCAACAGCCGCTGTTGGACAGGAAAATCTAATGCTCTTCCCGGTATTGGCATTAAGGGTTGGCCCACTGATTTTCTTTCGGGGTGGTTGACCTCAATATAGTATGCTTCCTCAGTTGAGGTTGCCCTTGAAGGTGCTCTACTTTTTCCTCGTCCTTTTTGTCTGGAGTTTTCACTTATGTTTTCGCATACCTCCCAAATCCTCTGTGGCGGTATGTTTAGCAGGTTTCCTTGACATGCTCCATCGATGAGTGCCTGGCTAATGGAGTCAATTCCCCTGTAAAAAATGCTGACTTTGTCGAACGTTCCACATGAGTACGTTGGGCAGTTGTCCAGTAAATCCTTATATCTCTCCCACGCTTCGTGAAAGGTTTCTCCGTCAAATTGGCTAAAGTTCTGGATTTGGTTCTTCAGGTCAGATGTCTTCTTAAGCGGAAGTACCTGAGCATAAACTTATTGACCACTTCGTCCCATGTGCTCAGACTGTTTGATGGTAGTGAACATAACCAATCCTTCGCCTTGTCCTTGAGGCAATTAGGGAATACCCTTCTCCGAAGCTGACATTCTGTGAGCCCATTGAGTGGTATACCTCCAACTACTATGTAGAACTCCCTAAGAAATTGCATCGGGTTTTCAGTCAGGTTCCCGTAGAAGTGTTGTAGCTGGTTCAGATGAGTGCCCTTTAGGTCATATTCTGTTGCGACCCTCTCAAGGTAGATGCTCGAAGTATGAGGTGTAAATCTCGGCATAACATAGTCGCGCATGGGTTTGTCTTCTTCATCCATTAGTTCCACCCTTGCGTGGCTATCCCTTCTTCTGTTCTCATCTAATCTTAATCTTTCCTCGGCTATCCTTAGCCTTTCTCGTTCTAGTCCTTCTCTGTCATTCTTAATCTCGAGATGAGCCCTGACCAGTTCTTCGAGTTTGCACATCGGAACGTAACCAGGGTGAGTCTCATTGCTGGTACCCTCCTTGTTTGCGTGACTAGTTGGCTCCATGCTTTTCCTGTTTAGTAAGAGCACTAACAGACAAGCTTTTACAGATACAAATAGATAATACTAAAAAGATAATAAGCAGAAATCTAAAATTACGTGTTTTTGAATTTTCTTGATAAGGAAGTAAACTAATGCAGGAAAGAAAATATTTTTTGGATTTTTTGAATAAGGAAGTAAACTAATATGGGAAGGAAAATATTTTTTAGATTTTCTTGATAAGGAAGTAAACTAATATGGGAAAGAAAATAGTTTTTGGATTTTTTGCCGTGGAGAAAGATTCTCACAGATTTTCTGATTTTTTTGGGTTTATGCTGTACGTATTAAAAAGGCAGTGCATAAATTAAAAAGCGAAAGATAGATTTCAACTTATCTCGGTCAGTTGAAACTTGCTTGAGCGGTCAAGTGTCCCCGCAGCGACGCCAAATTTTAATGTGCCTCAGAGATCTCGTTTTTCGTTGTAGAACTTGTAATCTCCAAGTACAATGAAGATAAAATTTATAAGTTAGAAGTCCTCAAATACACAGTTTATAGCGGAAAGTTGACTCAGGATGTCGTTCTCCACGGACACTTAGCATAGGAATAAGCAAATTTGAATGCAGAAAAGTAAACAGTTTCTTATCTCAGACAGAATGATCAGTTCGCAGTAAACCCTAAATTGCTTTATTGTAAATCAATAGTTGACAGGCGTAAAGGTTTCTCAACCTCCCTCTTCTATGCTACTCCTAACTTCCTAGTTAAAATTTTACGCAGTTACCTCTAACAATGAGGATAATACTATGGTGCTAAAGTGGCGCGACTACTCGATTCAATGAAACTCTTTGTGTCACTCAATGAACATCACAACACGAAGGATGTATAGAGTTGTATAACCGCGATTTACGTCAAATAACTATTTCATTAACATATCACAGTATGTAAAGAAGTAGCAAAAGCAGATTTACGGCGGTTCGCCTTTACAAAAGGAAATTAGCTACTCATAGTAATTCTAGAACAGTAATTGTCTAAGAAGAAAGGAAGAAGAAGCTTAGTCTCTGATGATCTTGATGTCTCCGTGCTGCTGCTTCTAGGGTTTCCTCCTTCTTGGTGGCCGACGGCCAGCGAGTTGGGGTTTCACTTCCCCGAGGACTGGTCTCTCCCGAGGAGAGATGCTTTCTGAGCTGTGTGAAATCTGAGACCCCTGAGGTCTTATTTATAGGTGAAATTTCGACCTCCAAACCGCCATTCTTCAATAACGAGGGTTTAGGAAGGCGGGCTTGGACGAGCCGAAAAAATAGCCCACGAAAAAGCAGGGGCATGGCTGCGCCGCTGGTCGCATGATGGGCCTCTCCCCACGGTGGCCGCCATCTTCGATTGGTGCAGCTTCAAATTTATTTTCTTCGTTCTTCAATTTCGGGCTTCATAACTCTGTTTCCTCGAAAAGTGGTCTTATACAAAGTTGTTCCATCTTCAAGTATCTTCGCATCGGTTGGTCGCATGACATGTTTTGAATCCTCGAACTCCGTGTAACGGCTGATCCGGCGTATTTGCTTCCTTTTCCCGTTTTGGCACAATGATGCCGTTTTGGTACCTGAAATCGTGCAAAATCCTCAAAACCACGATCATGACCTACAGAAAACACACAAAGTTGGTAATTGACCATAAAACAATTGCATCTAGGGCAAAAAATGAGGGTCTAAAAGTATGCTATATCACACATTTCATTGTCACATCACCAATCCGCCCGTGATAAGTGTCAACCGATCCATCGCAGTTTGCGAAAAAATACACTCGCCATGGTTATCGATTAGGACAACCCGCCATAGGCAGGTCGGTTAGAATTTTGGTAAAAACCGCCCGTACCCGCCCGCGTACATCCCTATATTAAAAACATAAAGATAAATTGTTAGTAGTAGTAATTCTCGTAAGGTATACCTCAGAGACCGACTGATATTTTTAAGTATTAATTTATATGTTTTAAATTATATCAATAATATTTTATATGTAAACATTTTATGTTGTGTGTGTGTGTAACAACGATATTTTTAGTAAAAATCTACAATATTTATGGCTATTACGATAATGCATGACGGTCCTTTTTTATTATCTATAAATACGGTCTCAAAAGACTTACTATTACAACTACAACAACAACAACAACTACTACTACTACTACTACTATTATTTTTGCGTCTAATAAAATTTCATACATTTTGAAAAAAGATAGTGATACATAAAAATTGATTGTTGAAATAATCAACGTGGACGGACGATTACTTAAACTAATTAAAATAGAGATTTTATCACCACTATGGTATAAATTCCCCAATTATTATCAATTATATGATTTAGGAATTCTCGCCATCACAGCTCCGCCCTTCTCTACTCCACTCTATGCTTAATTTTCTTTTTCTTGTCCCGATTCAATTTTCACTATTGTTTCATTTCCAATAGATGAATCACGTCAATTAGTTGGCTCTTCTTTAGCTGTGAGCTAACTCAATCTGATAGTAATTCAGTTTAGATTTCTTATTTCACTATTGCTTAATATTTTGGGTGTTGCAGTTGAGGACGAGTGAGAGCGAATCTTTTGGAGATTGTGGATCAACTTTCAAGCCGAAAATGAAAGGAATTCACCGCAAAAATGTTGCCTGAAGACTCCCCGCCAAATTTTGCATATACACGATTTTACCCCACTCCTTGACCACCTCAATCCATCGGTTTTCTTGCACTTTCAATGTGTGTGTGTGTGTGTCTATTTAGTGAACTCAACTTACCAGCATCAAGAATTTGAAGGTACTGCTTAATTTATGGACTATCATTTAGTCATGGTTTCAGGGGCGAAGTCAGAATTTAATATTGGGTGGGGCTGATTATTGAAAAAGAAAATTCTTTGACAATTTTTTTTCTTCATGGCATGAAAACAGTAAGTATCCACGCAAAATGCCCTTGTTTTATAAAAGGTGGAAAAAATTGAATAAGTTAATGAAGTAAACAAGAAACCAATAGAATACGGGCCACACAAAAGAGATAAATTCCATTTTATCAAGTACACCATACCTAATCAAAACACATCATGATCCTTGGACACCCATAAGTTCTAAAACCAAAACAAGTTCTAATAAATTTTACATAAAGTAGTCAACTTAACTATACGAAAACACTAAAAACAAATTATTAAAGTTGAACTTTACGATGCTTTATCTCGTTGAACTCATCAATAGCTGAATCACAATCAATGCCTTGAGCTATCTCCCGTTCAACATAAATGACCATAGAATCTGTTAAATACTCATCACACATCTTATTGCGAATAACTAATTTTACAAGTTTCATAGCAGAAAATGCTCGCTCAGTTGTTGCTGTAGATACTTGAAGACTTAATACTATTCCAATCAACCTGTTAAGTGTATAAGCATTCAATGTATGAGGAGACACCGATATTGTAAAATTTGAAGAATAAATATTAATTGAAAAAAAAAACAAAAGATAAGTAAAGTAGAACTAACCTGTCAATTAAATTGTAGTGAGAAGACTTGCGTGTCTCATCTCTAAATCTCTCATGGGAAGTAACATCAACCGCATAATACTCCAATTGAAGACTCAAGTACTTGAAGTCCATTTCACTAAAATAGGCAGGATAGTACTTCTGAGCAAGACTACAAATGTGATCAATATTGAATCGTTCAAAGTTATATTTAGGTTCCAAAGCAACACTAAGCTTAATAAGCTCCAAAGCATCATCATTAAACCTAATGGAAATCTCCTCAACTTGAAAATCAATTGCAGCGTGAAATATATCAATACGATAATGATGTTCGACAGTGATGAAATCATTTTGTTGGCATGAACGTCCAGTAGCTGATAAATAACAGTCTTCCATATTGGGCATCTGAACCTGATGCTTTTCACAAAAACGATCTAACATATTCAAGAAGCAATCTGTGGGCGAAGCAATGCACATAATAAGCAGAGAGAGCCTCTCGAAGAAAAAGAACATGTAGTCCATTTTACGAGCCACGCATTTTACTTACACCGTCATATCCTTGACCCCGAATGTCGTGGGCCTGCAAGTTGTATCTACCAATAGAGGCACATATACTAGCCTTAAGTGTTGCAGTTGTAGTATCACTGACATGAACAATATCAAAGAAACTCTCCCTAATAAATCCACGAATCTAATTACAATAGCCATTTATTCTTTATCAGAAGTGTCTTTCGCTTCATCAACTAAGATAGAAAACTTCACATCTCCAATTTCTTCACGAATTTTATCTTTCACCATGTCCGAAAGAATATGTAATATTTCTTTCTGTATAGTTGATGATGTATACTTTGCATTCTTTGGAGCATTCTCTAACACAACAACATCAATATCATCATTCATTTTTCGTAGAAGAGTAATCATCTCAATAAAGTTTCCCCTATTTGCCGAGGATTCAAATTCATCATGTCCTCTAAGCCCACATGCTTGCAAAGAAAGCCAACGAACACTTTCTATTGTTGCCTGAAGTCGCAAACGATTCCTTTCAACCTCTTCTGGTTTCTTGTGATTCAATAATGTATAAATGTGACCTTCACATTCTTCAAATCATCAAGAGCAATTCCAGCCTTTTGATGTGGCAAGTTTGGGACTCCATAATGAGAGGTAAAATGCACACCAACTAGGACTATTAACTTGATTCAACAATTAAACTCATCCTTAACTAATGCAGGATTATGTAAAGCTTTATTTTCAAAATGATAGCACGGAAAGAAAAATGCATTATCTGTTGAAAGGGAGTACTCTAACCAAGTCCACTGATTAAACCAAGACTTTGAAAAGTAATGCATTTGGCCAGCTATTTTAAATCCCTTATGGTGAGGTAAATTAGGTTGATAAGGTCCCATCTTGATGTAAGCTCTTCTAATTGCATCCCTTTGATTGAAAGGATATTCTCATATTGGTGTACGTAATGTCGGGTCTCGCTCAAATAAATTTAGATCAACTGCAGTTGTCGGCAATTCAGAATGTTGTTGTTGCTCAACATTGGCACTCGAGATATTAATAGGAGATTGAGAAGGTACTTCATTCACAGTGAAAACCTCCCTTTGTTTAAAGAAAGAGTGCGTATTAGATTTAGAGCTCCCTCCTTTCACCGCGATAGTCTTTCTTTTCTTAGCTGCTTGAGCTCTCATCATTTACAAATTTATGTAACCTGGCATGAAAGTTAACACATAAATATTACAACTCAAAAGATTAATGAGCCTTTTTTCAAGTCCAACATAATTTATCAAATCATTTTATTAGAATATAAAGTGGAGTTTTACTACCTGCTACTACATTCAAGAATTGCTGCTACAAAATAAGATACATAGAATACTCTTCATTAAAAAAAGCAAAACACCCACCATTGTCATTAACAAACTAAAAACAGGATATATTGTATGTCTTTACCAAATTATTAAGTATTAACATGTGCAATATTGCAACTGAACCAAACAAAACTCCAAAACAACAATACTTTTATATTTGCAGTTGTTATGTACATAGCATTTGCTAGGTCTTTTATATTTACAATTAAATCAAACAAAAATACAATACTGCAACTAAGATTTATTTCTTTTATATTTGCAAGTTGCAACTAAACCAAACCAAACTTCAATACAAGCATTTGCTTCTTTTGGCACATGTGAAGCCTTTCAGCACCTTACACACCAAACCATCACACCACAGCTTGAGACAATCACTTCAATCCATTTTAGTTTTACCAAACAAAGCTAAGTACTGTCCACCCACAATATCAACCGCCCATGTTTCAACCATCAATTATAAATGTTGAATTATTAATCCATTCCACTTCAATCGCCTCTATTTATATCATCAATTATCAATCCATTCCACTTTCCAGAGTATCAGAACCAGAATTATGAATAGTGCCGAAAAAATCAGTAAACCCTAGATTAGAATTTCAATTTCATTATAGCTCTGTAATTAGAGAGATTAAAGATGATAGAAGTTACATGTGAGGTGTGAGAGTAAAGAGAAGCAAACGAATTCAGAAAGAGTGAGATAGAAGAAGCAGCGAGATGCAAGAGGAAGAGCGGAGCCAAAGAGAAAGAGCGGAGTCTAGAAGTGAAGAGTGAAGACGCTGATGTTATGTTAAGTTGCAAGTGGGATGGATGGGTCTATTTGGTTCTCTCAGTATTATTATGTGTATAATTTTTTTAAATAAATATATATATATATATATATATATATATTTTTTTTATTTTTATTTTTTTATTTATTTTTTGGTGGTGACGGGTGGGGCTTAAGCCCTACCCAGCCTCGGGGTGGCCTCGCCCCTGCATGGTTTATCTCTCTGCTGTATTTCTTACTCCTTCTTGTTGTAGGATGTTTATAAAACAAGTACGTTGATTGTTATTTACTTGTCATTGTTCTTAGTTTATGGTTTGCTTTTGTGTATTTTATTACCAATGTTTGCACTGCACCACAAGTTTAGCTCTATGTAGGCTATTGAAAATTTTCACTACTTATGCTATAATTTTGATATTTCTTAGTCTTTCTTGTTGTAGGCCGTTTATAACACATTCTAATTGTGTTTCATTTGTCATTTTTTTTAATCCAAGATGTCTAGGTTGCAAGGAGATAAGTATGACCGCTTTTCCAATGGTCATGGGAGGGGCAGGTCTGGACGGATAATGACACCATCCACCAACATGGTGATGCAAATTCTGGATGTTCATCGGCACCAGATAGAGAGATGATGCATGCCAGAGACCATTCAATGAATGCACCTCGATCAAATGTGCACCCTCGGCCGTTGTGGATGGGAAGCTGTAACTTCATGACGACACACTTCATGCAAAACCACTAACTTTCATGCATTCTGATTCACTAGCCTAATATCATGCTGAGTGATGTTAAACTCTTGCTAAGAAATTTAATGGTTGACGTAGGGCCATTTATCGGGACAAACTTTGAAGGCTTGCGTCGACTAAAGGCACCAAGTCAAAATGGGAATCTCTGACTCTGGGCGATAGTGCTATCACTCATGGATACGGGGATCCTACCATGCATGCACCTCAATATCAAGCATTCACAGGGAGTACTCCCTCTACTAGGCCACCGATGCTCAACCACCCCGTAATATCTTCTTCCAGATCCATATGCGGTTCAGAACTATATCATCCACCAAATGTGAGGACTAGTCAACTAAAGCATCCACAACAAATGGTTGAGAAGTTAAATCCTATAAAAAGTGGACGACGGGTTAATGCGTCCAGCGGAGATAAGTTTGTTTATGAAAAGCGTTCGTTGGTTTGGCCCCTGTCTTGCCAAAATAAATTCAATTTGAAGCAAGTTGAAAAAGACATATCATGTTTACTATGCCGACATTATAAAGGAGATTTTGAGTGGGATGATGTGACACAAACAACGAGTAACGAGTTGTGGAAGGACTTCGGGGTAAATCTTTTCCAGGATCCTTTCAAATAGAACCCTTCAAATTGAAATTATTACAATATAAACTAATATTTACACTTGGTCCTGCAGTTTAGGTATCGCTGGCATAAAACTAAAGAGTCAAGGATAGTTCAAGTGTGGGAGAAGCTGAATCATGACAAGTTTAGGGAAATGTTAGGTCATGCCAAACAGGATCATTATAAAGGGTATATGTCGAGATGGTTGAAGGAGGCTGATTACCGAAAGTTGATAAAACATTGGGAAGACGCCACATTTAAGGAAGTAAGTGAAAAAGTCGAAACGGAGTCTGATGAAGGATGAATGTGGTAAGGTGATTAAGAAGGCATCAACTACATACACTTGCGGGTCTATTAGCATGGTAAATCATGACTATGCACTGGAATAAATTTGTATATGACTCATGTTTCTTAGTTTTGGCGAGCGTTTGCAAATTGATTCATAAATTTCTCTATTTTGTGCTAGCATGGTACTGAGCATTCACTCACGCTTGGAGCCAAGGATAGGATATGGTGCATGCTCCCAAGTAGTCCCCTTTTTTATACATGAAGATTCCTATCCTGAACCCAAAAGCATTTGAGAGAAAGAAGGATAAATGAATGAAAAGAAAGTCGAAGAACTCTGTTGATGTCTCGAATGGGTCGGATCCTTGATGTGACAATGAAATGTGCGATATAAAATGCTTTTAGACCCTTTTTTTTGCCTTAAATTCAATATTTGTATCATGTTATGGTCAAATACCAACTTCGTGTGTATTTTGTAGGTCATGATCGCATTTTTGAGGAATTGCACGATTTCAGGCGCCTAAACGACATAATTGTGCGAAATCGAGAAAGTTAAGCAAATCTGTGAATTGGCCAATGCACGGAGTTCGAGGTGTCAAAACATGTCATGTGACCAGCCAGTGCGAAGATAATTGAAAATGCTACAACTTTGTAGAAGACAACTTTTTGAGGAAACAAAGTACGAAGCCCGAAATTGAAGAATGAAGCAAACAAATTCGAATTTGTGGGAATCGCAGATGGCGATCCCCAGAGGAGTGCAGAAGGGTGTGTGCGGTCCTCTGTGGACTGCAGTACACTATATTTTTGATTTCCAGTCTGTTTTCTGGCCTGTCAGGCTAGGGCCCGTCTTTCTGAACCTTCCTTAATGATCATTGGCGGTTTGAGCTCGGAATTTTCAGTATAAATAAGACCATTGGGGTCTCATAATGAAGAGAGAGCGGAACGGAAGGGTTCGAACAAGAGAACGGTACGTTAGGGTTCCGAAACACAAAAGCACCTCTCCTGAGAGATAACCAGTCCTCGGGGAAGTGAAACCCCAAAACCCTAGCCGTCAGCAAGCAATCAAGAAGACTTCAAGACATCCGAAGACACATCAAGATCGATCAAAGGAGGAGGAATCGAAGAGGAGAAGCTGAGGGTCAACACTCGCCATCTTCTTACGGTTTAGTTGTTTCAAACATGATTTCAATTCAGTTTACAGTTTATTCACTTTCAGTTATGTCAGGCTAATTTACTTGTGTAAGGGTTAGCCGGGATCTTTGATTACTTGGTTTATATATGATGGAATAGTTGTAGCATCAATGTTGGTTATGCGATTGTTGTTCATGCCTGTGCTGTTTGAGGAAAGATGCTTTGTTTGTTTATGTTTTTGTGAGACATGAGTATTCATTGCACTAGATTAGGAGATGTCAGCTGTGTCTATAAGTTAATGTTCTGCCTGAGGTTTGTTGTTGACCTAGACACTGGTGACAGCTTTGGGCTTGACGATAGTCTACATGGGTTATCTTTATTGACTGCGCATTGGTGTAAGATATGTGACCTGTGTGACTCTTCAGCCGTAACTATCGTTATATTTATTCCTTATACAAACCGTTTATCAATGTTAAGGTTAACGCTTGCATGTTTTTCTCTATAAGTTCTTAGTTCGTTAATTCACATTATAATTACTTTTCTGCTTAAGTGTTTATTTTACTTATTCAAAAATACCAAAAATCTGTTATTTACTTTATATTGAAAATCAACCATTTAATATTATATTTCAATCGAGCGTTATTCCCGAGAGAATGACATCTCGAGTTAACTTACCGCTATAAACTGTGTGTTAGTGAGCTTCTGGCAATTATAAATTTAATCTTTTGGTTGTATTTAGAGATTACAAATTCTACAATGAAAAATAAAATCTCTGAGTCCACATCAAAAATTTGGCACATTGTAGAAATAATTAGTAGATTGCCTGCGTAGAACTTATTTGGTTATTTTTTAGCAGTAACTACTTTTATTTCACAGGAAAACTCCAGATGGAAGAAGAAGAAGACGAAAGAACTATCAGGGAGATCAGTATGCCGAAACCAAGAAGGAGTGGAATTCGGATCCAGCCGCATGTAAGGGAGTATGGATTTGATCTAACTCTGATTAGCGCATTACCAAAGTTCGGAGGTAGAGAAGGAGAAAATGAATGTATGTTCATGTATGCATTCGAGTCTATTGCCGTGCAGTTTCCGACGAAGGGGTTAACCGATGGTGAGCTGAAATTCTGGTTCTTCATCAAAACACTGGAGAGAGCAGCAAAAAGATGGATAGATTCAATTAAATAAGAGTTCAGTGAATGGGAAGAGCTGAGGAGTCTGTTCTTGAAGAGGTTTCTAGGGATTGCAAGAGTTATGAGAGAAAGGAGAATGATATCCACTTTCACTCAGAAACAGAAGGAATCTTTTCATGATGCATGGGAAAGGTTTGAGGAGATGCAATACAACTGCCCCCAACATCAGTTTGCTTCGCGACAGCTCTGTGAGTATTTCTACTTAGGATTTAGAGACCTTATAGACGTAGCTCTAAAGGGATCATTTATGGGGAGTTCTGCTAAGCAAGTACTGGAAGCTTGTGCAACTGTTGCTGAGAACTGAAGGTACATGAGTGAGTAGCTGAAGGAGAATGACATCTTCAACAAGATGGAGGTGATGGAAGAAGTAAGGACAATAGCTGCAATTGAGGAAGAAGCACAATGGTCTATGGGGCAGAGCGTAGGAACTCCAGACTACTTGGATAAGAGAAGCATTTCGAATGAAGTAAGCCAAGAAGTACCAGAAGGAAAATCTATTGAGCTGAGCATTGAAGGGAAGGATGAAGTTTCCAAAATCAGCAGTGAACAAGTGGTCGACAGCATCGTAACTGCTAAAAAGGGGTTGAGGAGGAGATCAAAACCCTCAAGGAACATCATAAGCAGAGAGGAAAGGCAGTGCTGGAGAAACTGGATAAAGGAAGCGAAGAAACACACTACAGTAAAGGCATTCCTGAGAAAATGCCATGTCCACTGAGGAAGCAATAGAAAGGTTAAGTGGTGAAGTCGATGCAGTCAAGGACGATCTGATCAAAATTAAGTATGCAGTTAGGGAGTTGGATGAAAAGGTGGAAGAGGTTAAAGAGAATCAAGTGGAGGGCATTGGGGCTATCGCTACTAGGAGCAGGATAACAACCCCGGATTTTATTCCTAGAAGTGAAGAAAGAGCAAGAAAGAAGAAGGGTGTGGAGGTAATAGATATAGAACAGGAAGAGGAGAGAGAGAGAAGTCGGAGAAAGAAGTCCAGGAGAAGAGGAAAGAAGACATGATAGCATCCCGGAGAGGAAGATATGATGACGACCCGATGGATAATGGATACGTCCGAGCAGAAGATGGGGGAATAGTTCGTTTAAAAGACTTACCTTATCTAGGAAGGCTCATGAATGATGTCAAGAGGGATGCAAAGAAGAAGGCTAAAGGAAACCTAGAGAGCCAATCAATTCCAGTATCAATGCAAGACCTGTTCACTTTATACCCATCTGACTATATGGCAGCTGTAAGGGAATTCTTAAACCGGAAGAAGGCCTACGTTGGAGTGGCATGGAGATAAGGATTAGATATCATGAGAAGAGGAATAGGAGATCCGGGACAGTTCAACATGACGATTAGAGTGAAGGGTAAAAAGGTAAATTGCATGATAGACCTTGGAGCCAGCGTAAATCTTATGTCATTGGCTAAGGCGACGGAGCTAGGGATTGAAGACGAAATAGAATCATGCGGAACTAGCATCCAACTGGACGACAATTCGACAAAGAAATGTGCTGGGGAAATTAGAGGCTTACTTGTGGAGATCGGAGGCATAAGGTTAAGGCTAGACTTCCTTGTGATGGATATGGAAGGAAGCGTAATGAGGTCTAAAACACTTATTGGGCGAACAGCCCTACATTAGATGGAAGTCGTAGCGACACGGGAGAGAAAACCTATTACTTGATCGTGGAAGGGCAGAAAAAGCGTTTCAATTCTAAAGGTGAACTCCTAGAAGAAGGAAAGAGAATGGAGAGAGGATATTAGGAAAGCGCAGATGATTTCCATTTGGGAGACGAAGTCGAGTTTGGATATCTGATGCCAGATCTGATAGAGAAGGATGAAGAAGATTTTGACCCTGAACAGTATGAGAGGCTCGAGCAACTTTATTCTGTGGATACGATGGAGAAACAGGAGAAGGACGATCCGCCAGCCATTGGATTGGAGGAGGTGTTAAGGTCAAAACCTGAACTTAAACAGGTACCCGCAGACCACAAGTACGTTTTCTTATCTGGCGACGAGTTTTTCCCTGTCATTATTTCTTCATCTTTAACTAAGGATCAAGAAGAGAAGTTAGTAGAGGTTTTAAAGAAGTATAAGGAAGCAATAGGATGGGATATAACTGACATCAAGGGGATCAGCCCCGTAAGGTGCATGCACACTATTACATTGGAGGAAGGAGCAAAGCCGGTGAGGCAACCTCAGAGGAGACAGAATCCAGTAGTAATGGAAGTGGTGAAGAAGGAGATCCAAAAACTTCTGAATAACGGGCTGATCTACCCTATCGAAAGTAGCAATTGGGTGAGTCCGATACACGTGGTTCCAAAGAAGTCAGGAATAACGATAAAGGATAATATCGCAACTAGGATTGCTACAGGATTGAGGATGTGTATCGACTACAGGAGATTGAATGTTTGCTACAAGGAAAGACCATTTCCCGCTACCTTTTATAGATCAAATCTTTAGACGATCGGAGGCGAATATTACTGTTTCCTGGACGGGTGATGTGCACTCACAGATTTTGATTTCGTTGTAGAGACTGTAATATCTAAATACAACCAAAAGATTAAATTTATAATTACCAGAAGCTCACTAACACATAGTTTATAGCGGTAAGTTAACTCGAGATGTCGTTCTCTAGGGAATCACGCTCGATTGAAATAGAATATTAAATGGTTGATTTTCAATATAAAGTAAATAACATATTTTTGGTATTTTTTAATAAGTAAAATAAACACGTAAGCAGGAAAGTAATTATAAAGAGAATTGACGAACTAAGAACTTATAGAGAAAAACATGTAAGCGTTAACCTTCACTTTGATAAACGGTTTATATGAGGAATAACAGATAGCGATAGTTACGGATGAAGAGTCACATAAGTCACATATCTTATACCAAGGCGCAGTCAGTAAAGATACCCCATGTAGACTATCGTCTAGCGCAAAGCTGTCACCAGTGGCTAGCTCAACAACAAACCTCAGGCAGAATATCAACTTATAGACACATCTGACATCTCCTAATCTAGTGCAATGAATACTCATGTCTCGGAAAAACATAAACAAACACAGCAACTTTCCTCAAACAGCACAGGCATGAACAACAATCGCATAACCAACATTGATGCTAAAACTATTCCATCATATATAAACCAAGTAATCAAAGATCCCGACTAACTCTTACACAGGTGAATTAGCCTGACATAACTGAAACTAAATAAACTGTAAACTGAATTGAAATCATGTTTGAAACAACTAAACCGTAAGAAGATGGCGAGTGTCGACCCTCAGCTTCCCCTCTTCGATTCCCCCTTGTTGATCGATCTTGCTGTCTTGATTGATGTCTTGAAGTCTTCTTGATTGCTTGCTGACGGCTAGGGTTTTGGGGTTTCACTTCCCCGAGGATTAGTTCTCTCTCAGGAGAGCTGCTTTTGTGTATCGGAACCCTAATGTTCCGTTCTCTTGTTCGAAACCCTTCCATTCCGCCCTCTCTTGATTATTAGATCCCAAGGGTCTTATTTATACTGAAAATTCCGAGCTCCAACCGCCATTGATCATTAAGGAAGGTTCAGGAAGACGGGCCCTAGCCTGACAGGCTAGAAAATACACTGAAAGATAAATAGGCGGCGATTGCATGGCGATCGCCGCCTGGACCCCTTCTGCGGTCACGGTGATCGCAATCTGATTCTCACAGATTCGAATCTGTTTGCTTTATTCTTCAATTTCCGACTTCATAACTTCGTTTCCTCAAAAAGTTGTCTTCTAAAAAGTTGTAGCATCTTCAATTGTCTTCGTACTGGTTGGTAACATGATATGTTTTGACACGTCGAACTCCGTACATCGGCCAATTTTGCGTGTTTGCTTAACTTTCTCGATTTCACACAATTATGTCGTTTTGGCGCCTGAAATCGTGCAATTCCTCAAAAACGCGATCATGACCTACAAAATGCACGCGAAGTTGGTAATTGACCATAAAACGATAAAAATAATTAATCTAAGGTAAAAAACAAGGGTCTAAAAGCATGCTATATCGCACATTTCATTGTCACATCACACCCTCAAACCAGTTTCTTGCTCATCCTTGAGCAAGGCAAAAATGATAAAAAGTGACAGTGAAATGATTCCAAACTTAATACTCCAATTTAAAATTTTCACAAGGATGATTTTTCACATTCAACCCCATTTAGCAACTAAGTCAGATATTGGAGATCAAGAAACCAACAGACAAAAACGAACATCGATTTTGTTGGGAAATTTGTTGGGAAATTTCTTGGGAAATTTGTTAGGAAATTTGTTAGATATTTTGTTAGAAATATCTGTTTAGATTTTGATCAGCAACATGATGACTTATCTTAGTCTCAGAAAGGTGATTAGTACTCTTGGTTCACTTGAACATTGTAAAAGAGAAAATCCACTAAGTATGATAGTCTAGCTAATCTTGTATAGGATGTTAGGTCTCAAAATGTAATTTTTATTTTATGAAGAGAAGACCAAGAAGAAGACATCCAAGCAGAACAAGCTCAACGACTTTGAAGACTTGAAGCGCAAGATTCTGAAGCTGTTTTCGGATACCTTAGCAGCGGATATCTTGGAGACACGAATAGTTTTAGACAAATGTGTCACAAGAGATATCTCGAGAAATAAGAGGCCTATCGAAAACAAGGAAAGTGTCCTGATATCTATTCTCGATACCTTGAGCATTAACCACATTTCGAAGAGAAATATATATATTGCAAACAAAGTTGTTTCAATAAATAGTGGTATCGAAGATTGAAGATAAGGGCGTGCAAAGAATCGGATAACACTAGTCTACGATACAAAGCATAGTTCGATTGACACTCTGAGGACAAAAAGTATAGTACAATGCATTTAATGAGCAGACGAGATATACGAATAAAAGCAATGCGACTTAAGAAGAAGACAAAACTGCTATAGTACTATACACGGATATCAATAGTTTGAATTTGAGCCTAACGGATACTATTCAAACGGTACTCAAATTCATCTATAAATATCAACACTTAGACTGCTTGAAGAGACACACGACATATCTTGAAAACGCTGAACATCTTACTCTCTCAAAGCAACTTACTTATCCTCAAAGCTTTCTGTTGCGACCAAAGCTTTTGATCTTGAGTAACACTGAAGTTCTAAGTGTCCTAATCCTAAACAAGTACAGCTATCTGTGAAAGAGTTGAAACGAAAGATCAAGTATCTGAGATTCATTCCCTTGAACATTTATCTAAGACTTGGGTCAGTAAAAAGAACAAGATACCATACATTGAAAAGTGTATTAAGTATACTTGATTCACAGAGCTATCTGAATAACTGAACAAGTTATTAAGGAAGCTCATCTGACAACTCAAACCAAAACCAACACCATAACTGGCGTGGAGTATAGGAAGTACTTAGTTTGAAACATCAGGGAATAACTCCAAGGTTACCGGAGTATAGGAAGTACTTGATTTTGGGAAACTAAGGAATAACTCCAAGGTTATTGAGTATAGGAAGTACTTAGCTTGGGAAGCTAGGGATTAACTCAAAGGTTTCTGAGTACAGGAAGTACTTGGCTGTGAAAGCCGGGGAACAACTCACGGGGAACATTTGGTTGGGAACCAATTGTTTAAGAATCTTAGAATAGGATTATTGTAAGGTTAACTCAATTATCTGTTCTAGTGAATTCTAGGTCTTTGGTAGACCGAAGTGGATTAGTTGGAGGATTACGCCACCTCCAGATACCACTATACTTGCTGTGTTATTTACCTTTCTTTATTTACATTTCAGCAACACACACACACACACTTTTAATTTACACTTATCTTTATTAAGTCTTCGCGTTACGATTCTAAGTATCGGATATCTATTGATATCTCGAGAAATAGTTTTATCGACAAAAGTTTTAAAGACTATTCACCCCCCTCTAGTCTTTTACTTTGCGTTATCTGGACCAACAAGTGGTATCGGGCGGGAGGTTCATGAGCATACCTTTGAACCTAGATCCCCAGATAGGTGAAGGAACTTTGTCCATTTTCGAGGACTATTTAATTTGTGTGTTAAGTGTGCAGGTATGTCTCTGAGTGATGCACCTATTCTCAAACCAGAGAATTACGAGAAATGGAAAAATAACATGATGCTCCACCTTGAAGCCATAAGTGACGAAATGATCGAAGTGATAAAGAATGGCCCAATAGTCATTCAACAACTCAAACAAGTCATTGAGGTTTCTAATGATAGAGACAGAGATCAAAGCGAAGGATCTTCACAAGCCGATCGTCGACAAGTGGGAGATCTACAAGTCGAGTCATTTACGAACAAAGCCGGATAACTCTGGACATCGGAAGATGCCAAGAGAAATCGTCTGGATGGTCAAGCTCGTAATATCATCATCAGATCGACACTGAGCACATACGATTAAAGCGTAGGGTGCTAAAGCAGCGAAGTTAGCAACGGTGATTGAAGAAATCTGTGCGGCGAGAAAACCAAAGAAAACAAGTTGAAGTTCTCAATTTGAAATTTCAAAATTTCAAACAAGGACCCGAAACTATGGAAGAACTTGATTTGATTTACCACTCTCATGAGTGACATGGCGACTCTTGGGAAAGCAGATACTCCGGTCGAGAAAAGATTAAGACTATTGTCAGAAGTCTTAACCACAACTGGGAGCATACCAAATTCTTTTATTTTAACCAAGGAATGCCAAATATCACTCAAGTGGAACTTTTCTCTCATCTTGCTACTGTTAATTATGAGACAACTCAAAGAGAACAAACAACTGAAAAGTTGCAAAACGTTGCTCTAGTCACTCAAGGAACTTCTGAAAAGAAGAAAAGCAAGGAAGAAACTAAGGATGCTCTTGCTGCAAAGAAAATGAGCAAATATATCAGTCGAGAAATTGAAAGAAGAAAATCCAAAGAGAAGCTGAAAAAGCATCTAGGCTCAAACTATCACCAGTACAAAAATATGCAAAGCTCATTTGAACAAACCCATTTCGAGAAAGCATCATGTCTTGAAGCGAAATTGAAGCGATATCTGTTTCTATTGTCGAAACCAGCCACTTCAAGGATTGTCACCTCAACAAACTAAGGACGGTGACAAGAAAGATAGAAGAATCTTCAAAAGAAGCCGAGCTTTGTTAATCAAGAAAGAAAGAAAATCCAAATTCAATGGATGCTCTAGGCGTTGAAACAGTTACGAAGATGACAATTCAGATGACTCAACCTTACCATCACGAATTATGTGGAGTTACTCATGATATAATCGACTTGACCTCAAGAAGAATGAAATGTGTGGAGTTCTTTGAAATTATTGGTCAGACATCTCCAACATAGAAATACATCTTATGGTGATGAGGTAACACATACTTCTTGTTATACTTATGAAAGTGATGAAGAGGAAATAAAAAATCTAGAAAATCTCAGGAAAGAACTTGACATCTATGAAAGAGAATTTCTAATGATCCGAGCTAGAGCCGAAAACATTGAAGAAGAAAAGAATTCTCTTGCAAAGGAAAATTCTCAATTAGTTAAAGTATACGAGAGAAAGGATGCTGAAAATACATCTCTCAAAGCTCGGATATACGACCGAAAAGTCACATAAAGAAGCAATGGCTGAATTACAAAAGAAATATGAAGATCTTCTTTACGAAAACAAGGAACTCAAGAAGAAAGAATTATCTTTTCAATCTTATGCCAAAGCTAGTGACACTCTTCTTTGAGTACAATCTTACTTAAGAGATCCTTGAAAAGAAAGGACTTGGATGAATACACAGACGGATAGTTCTATCACTCTGAATAAGAGTAAGGAGAGAAGAACATTTGTAAGTACTTTCAAAAAGCGGTTCCCATGCAATCTATAGTATCGGTGAGAAGACAAAGATTGTTGACAAAGGAAAAGCGATTCGACTAAACCTTTGTGGAAAAACAAGTCAAAACAAAGCTGTTGGGCACGTCTCGAAAAGAAACACAACACGAAAAGTGTAAACACCACATGCTATGTCTCTCAAAAGGTAGAAGCTGCGGAGTAGCAAATTCTCCCATGTCACTTTTTCTGGAAAGAAATTGGACCAACCAGAGACTAGCAAAGCTGCTGAGGAAAGATCTCAGATAGCTTCAAGAGCTCGAAAAGGTATTGGCTACAAAGGCATCGGAAAACAACTTGCTCATGAGTACAAGCGGGAGCAAGAACGATGGCTGAAAGCTAGAATTGCTCAAAGCAATTATCAGAAGTGGAAGTTAAATCAAGCCACTGAAAATCTGAATGCCAGGGATAGAAGAAATCTGGCAAGGAAAGCTAAGTTTGCTGAAAAGCAAACTCAAAAACCTGACAGGTATCTGAAAGCATCATATGGAGCACCTAGGAACACACCAAGGAAGAAAATAATTCTTACTAATGATAACATTCATTCAAATAGAATTCCTCCTTACGTTCCTGTCAGACAAAAGAATATTTCAAAGAAATTCATTCAAAAATGGATTCTTACTGGAAGATCTTTTAATTCTGACGGTTCCATCAAAGATATGAGAACCTAATCTCCTGTTTCCTGTTGTGTGCAAAATGCTTCCTGGACTAAAGTACAATGGCTATTTGATAGTGGATGCGGAAAGCACATGACAGGAGACAAAGCAAATCTGGTCGATTACAAAGCTTGCAACATAGGACCAGATATCAGATTTGCTGGAGGAGAATTAAATTCCTCTCTGGGATTTGGCAACGTCAAATTGGGAACTTTAACAATCACTGACGTATTACATGTTATAAGGATTTGAAATATAATCTATTTAGCATTTGCAGACAAGGGTTTTACTATAAAATTCAAAGCTAAATACTGCAAACTAATTAACAATGAGTCAAAGCAGACAGTCTTAGTTGGTGGTGAGCGATCTTTATGTTGCCGATTGGGCATCTGCTGTTGAAGAATGTCTCATGGTGAGTCAATCTGGTCACCTGAAGAAACCTTGGTTATGGCACAAAGAATGAGTCACTTGAACTTCAAAACTCGAGCAGACTTGCCAAGAAAGAGTTAGTGGTTGGCCTTCCGAACATCTTTCGAAGGGATGGTATACATTGCACTTTGTCAGATGGGGAAACAATCTAAGATCTCTTTCAAGTCCAAAATCAGACACTCTAGTGTTAGACCACTGCAACTATTGCAGATGGATCTTTTTGAATCATCTGTAACTAGTTATGCAGGATAGAAGTATGGTCTGGTTATTGTAGATGACTTCTCAAGATTCACTTGGATTGTCTTTCTGAAACACAAATCTGATGCCAGGGTGGAGATACCAAACTTGCTGAAAAAGCTTTAAGTCATGAAAAATGACAAGGTATCTGCAATCAGAACAGACCATGGTACTGAGTTTGTCAACCAGTACATAAAGGAGTTTTACACTAAAGGTATACAACACCAACTTTCCTCTGTAAGAACACCTCAACAAAATGGTGTTGCGAAGGAAGCAGAACCACTTAAAGAAGCTGCAAGGGCGATTGCTAGGCGACTTTGAAATAAGTGAAATTTATTGGGTTGAAGGCTGTAAACCACAGTGCTACACTCGAATGATGTTTGATAAACAAACACCATGACAAGACCCCCTATGAAATCTTGGTTGGTAGACCCCCTAATATCAAACATCTGAGAGTATTTGGTTGTAAATGTTTTATTCTAAACAATGGGAAAGATTATCTGAGAACATTTCAACCAAAGGAAGATGAAGGTGTATTTCTTGGTTATTCCATAAATAGCAAAGCCTACAGAGTTTACAACAAAAGAACAAAGAAAATTGAAGAATCAATTCATGTTGTATTCTATGAAGGAAATAAGAAAACACCTCCTAATGATGAACTCTCAGAAAGGTTCAAAGAACTATTACTGAGGGATTCTAAAGAAGAATCCTCAGAAAGGAGAAACATCATTATGGAAAGTGAGGATGACTCTGACGTAGAAAAGCTTGAAATGCCTAGTGACAACAAGATGACTCAAAGACATGATGAGGAATTTCCTATGAGTTTTCCAGAAATGGAACAGGTTAGTGAGAACCTTCATCATGAAGAGGTATCTAAAATTGAGACTGCTGAAATGCAAGTTCCAGATATCTCTAACACTGAAAAAGTGTCAGATATCCATGACATTTCCATATGTCAGATATCTCAGATACTGAAAAAGTATCAAATCATAATCTTAGTGATTCACATTCAAATCACTTGGATATTGATCCTACTAGCACTAAACTTATGATGAGATGGATCAAAGATCATCCTGCAAAGGATGTAATTGGACCAATTAATCAAGGTGTTAGGACTAGGAGAGCAATAGCTGAAAATGCTAATTCTCTCTTTGGATGTTTCATCTCGAATATTGAACCTAAAAATATAGAAGAAGCATTAGGAGACCAAGGCGGATCTACGCAATGCAAGAAGAGTTGGATCAATTTGAGAGAAACAAAGTCTGGAAACTAGTTCCATTTAGAGAAGGAATATCTGTGATTGGAACTAAATGGGTTTTCAGAAACAAGATGAATGAATCTGGTGAAATAACCAGAAACAAAGCAAGATTGGTTGCGAGGATTTACCGGTGAAGGCTTAGATTTTGATGAGTCATATGCACCAGTTTCCAGATTGGATGCAATAAGACTCTTTCTAGCTTTTGCAGCTCATAAAGATTTTAAAGTTTATCAGATGGATGTCAAAAGTGCATTCTTGAACGGTGAACTTGCAGAAGAAGTTTATGTTGAGCAACCACCTGGTTTTGAAGTTTCCTCAGAAGGTAGAATGGTCTATAAATTACAGAAAGCTCTGTATGGACTGAAACAGGCTCAAGAGCATGGTATGACAGTTTGGCCTAGTACCTTCTGGAAAGTGGTTTCAAGAAAGGTGAAGTTGATAAAACTTTATTTACCTTAAATCATGATGGGAAACTACTCTTAGTTCAAGTATATGTTGATGACATCATATTTGGATCTAAGGACAAGCAACTTTGTAATGACTTTGCAAATCTCATGAAAAGCAAGTTTGAGATGAGCATGATGGGAGAAATGAATTATTTTCTAGGATTGCAAGTCAAGCAACTCAATGATGGAATATTCATTAGTCCAACAAAGTATGCAAAAGATATGCTCACAAAATTCAATCTTAAGCCTTCTGAAAAGAATGCTAAGATACCTATGAGCATTGGAACCAAAATGACCTATCTTGAATCGGATAAGAGTGTTGAAGAACATAAGTATAGGAAATTGATAGGTTCACTACTTTACCTCACGCAAGTAGACACGATATTCAATCTGTTGTTGGAGTATGTGCTAGATTTCGACAAACCCAATGCAAACACACTACAACATTGCTATGAAAATATTAAGGTATGTAAAGATACGATAGATGTAGGATTGTGGTATCCTAAGGAAAGCGGATTGAGTTTAGCTGGGTACTCAGACGCTGATTATGCTGGATCACTGCTTGATAGGAAAAGCACCTCAGGAACTTGTCAGTTTCTGGGTACTAGACTTATCTCATGGTTTAGCAAGAAGCAAAACTCAATTGCAACTTCTACCACAGAGGCTGAATATATTGCAGCTGGTTGTTGTGCAACACAAATTACGTGGATACAACAACAACTTAAAGACTATGGTCTCGATGAAGAAAACTCCCATTTTACGTGACAACACAAGGCTATTAGATTACACAGAATCCTAAATTTCATGCCGAACAAAGCACATTGATGTTAGACATCACTTCATCGAGACCATGTTGAAAAGGCGATATAGAGATACTCAAGATTGGGCGAAGACCAACTTGCGATATCTTCACTAAGCCACTACAAGAAAGTAGATTCTTAGACTTAAGACATAGTCTTGGACTAATGGAACTACCAATGAACTGAAAGAGTTCAGGTATCTGGAACGGGCATCCAGAGAAGAAGTATCTGGAACGGGTATCCAGAGAAGATAAAAGAAATGGAGCAGGTATCCGAGAAGTCAAAAAGGCTAAAAAGCGAAAACATAGCTTAAGATCTCTGAGACGGGAACTGAGATATCTGAAATATTCTATAAACAGGGAACACAAAAGAGAATAGTACAACTATCTGCAGTCGACTACTCTCTTGAAATTCGCATTATTTCTATCTTGATGAAAAACTTGGAAAAATCCTAAGTATAAAGATTCGATGCAAAAGTGTTCTTGGTCATACAATTGTGATTCGGATAGCAAGTCGCCAAAATTCATTAAATGGGCACAATTACACTTGTTGATTGTGATCATTCTTTGAAAAGCAATGGTGACCCTTGATGAAATTAAGCGATTGATCATGCGGTGGAAATTAATTACGAGTAAATAGTGGAATTTGTTGAAATTCGGACATGGCCCACTAAGCATTTAATGCCGAACTAGCTTTTGATCACGCCTACTGAAAACAGATACTTACTTACACACAAAATCAATTTGTATGTATTTATGCATTGGGATTCAACTGCTATATATATAGGATTTTGGCATAAGAAATCACTTTTGCCTAATCCGAAAACTCATCTTGCACAAAAATAGCAAATCCTTCTCTTGATTCTCTGCAAAACTTCTACAATCTCTGCAAATCAAGATTAAGTTTTTCTGCAAAGAATTACTGAATCAAATCTCTTTCAAAACACCAATTTCAAATCCCTACACTATATAAAGAGATGGCCCCTAAAAGTTCAATCACACTGAAATCTCAATCCTCCACTGGTACTGCTGAAAAGCAAGCACCAGAGTTGGTTATTGTGAACAACCGACTGGTAGGAGATTTTAATCCTGACCATTGGACTTCAAATCACAGAATGATTTGGGGTGGTGCCATGGTTGAGGAATACCTCACGGCTGGAATAGAGAACCAAGCCGACAGAAAGCTAATTCTTGACATGCTTGAAAAGGCACAAATCAAGGGCTTTCTATCTGCTCGCCCTAGTGGAATTTCATCACTCGATGTGTTGGAATTCTACAACAACTTTTGAAATAAAGACCAAGGATGATGAACTCCTTGAAGGTGTTAAAGAACTGTACAGTGACGTGTGTGATCTTGAAAAATCAGATACACCCACTGAGTTCAAGCTTGCTGACATCCGAACCAGACATCTGATGGTTCCTTTGGGATGTCTTGGCTTGCATTCTTCATAGATGCTTTGATGGTCTACAAGGAGGTCTTGACGGATAAGACAAGAACGATGGATCATGATGTTCTTCTTTGAATCAACAAGACAAAATTTGGAAAACCCTTTTAAGCGGGAAAGTACACCTTCATGAAGTTTGTGAAGAAAATTCAAGGCTTGAGCCTAAGATTTCAAAAGGACTAGTGAGCCAAAGGCCACGATGGATATAGTGCGAAGATATGCTACTTTGGAGAAGCTTGGCATTGAGCTCGAGAGAGGCAATTTGAAATAGCCAACAGTAACCTACTCTACAAATATGAGTATACAAACTTGATGAAAAAGGTTACTGGGTCTCAGAAAGGTTCTAAGAAGCGAAAGTCTGAAAAGGTATCTGAAGAAAAGGTTGCGACCAAGAAGCCCAGAACTTGAAGAAAGAAGTCTACTGGCAGATCAGAAGACACACCCAAAGAGGTTGTCAATTCTCAGATATCTGCAGGCATTGCCGATGAACTGATAAAGGCAGATGAAATCATCAATGCTGCAAAAGAGTTATCAACTACTGAACAAGTAGACTCAGCAAGGGAAAGTGCTTTAAGAAATGTTTCGACTAATGCAGAAAGCCTTGCTGATGAACTCATAAATGCTGCCAAAAGTGGTGAAAAACACCAAGCCCTATCTGCAGAAACCGCAGGAATAATGGACCAATCAGTTCCCAATGCTGATGAGAGCTCTGACGATGAAGATGATGAACTAGTCATCTCTCAAGTCCTAGAAAGAACAAAGAGGGCTAAGGTTACTGTAACAGTAACTGGTGATAAGGTATCTGAAGAAGAACCTACACCACAGGTTGCTGAACCTATAGCAAAGGTTGTTGGTGCAAACACATCATCAGGGAACGTTTCTTATGCACAACTTCAAAAAGCCCTGATGAGTGGTATTTTAGTGTTTGGCGGATGGATTGATGGATCTAAAAATCTGGAAGAACATTCTACTGATCAATCCTCTGCTTCCAGACAACCACAACAACCACAATCACAACAACCACAACAGCCACAAGTGGTTGATGAAATGGTAAATGAACTCCATTTCGAATTACCAAATACTGATATCTTTGAAGAAAATTTTGCAAAAGAGCAGGTTCCCCAACTCAATGAGAGGGATCAAACTGAGACATTTCCTCAGAATGATCAACCAGGGGAGGCAACTGAGTTGCATACTCAGGAAAGGTGTGAAGTACCAGAAACTTCAAGCAAAGAAACTACACTGGGACAAGAAGACCAAAGTATAGAAAGGTCACAAGTTCCGAGACCAATCGACTGAAATTGCTCGGTGGTGACGGTTTAACTCTTATCTTGTGAAAATTTTATGCTTATACATCTTGTTACTCATAAAATTTCTTTATTCTGGTGAGTTAGAAACACCAAACCACGAGGAAGCTGATAAGCTTACCTCAGAAACTGAGAAGGAGGTTTCCTCAACCTCGCCTCTTAAGATATCTGAGCCTGTGCCACAGGTAATAATTGATTCTTAAGATAACACTTCTTCAGTTATAAGTTTATGCGCTTAATCATTAAAATGAATGTTTCTAACGAGCTCCGAGAAAGAGGAAGATAAGGAAATGCGAGAAGAAAACCGACAAGGTTTGAAGAAACGAATCATTGAGCCTTCGGTATGAAGGTATATGAAAATCAATGATAAATATTCTTCACCTTGGGTTAACTAAAATCTTCTCTAAATTATTCAATGCTTTCTATTCACGGCTCACTCGAAGTAGAAGTGCAAGGGACGAGTTGCGACATCCCACACTTATGGAAATTGATGAGGCATCAAGGCCTTCATCACAAGAAAAGATTCGAAGCGCACAAGTCTCGAGAGACAAGTATCGAGCCTCCCATGGAGGTTCAAGAAAGAAAGGTTGATGAGGATCGACTTCCAAGTCTCCGCCTCACAACAAGATATCTGAGACGAATTGTCTCAAGAGAACAAGTCTCTGAGCACAAGTATTTACTCGAGGCTCAAACAAGTGCGAAAGGGCTCCCAATCTTGAGACAAGGACCTACTTCCCTTCTTCAAAGCTCACACCCAAAGCACATTAAATGCTTCAAGAAATGGCAAAGGTTAAGGTGCTCGATCTCTACGAAATATTGAGAATCACAGATCAACCAACAGATGAGCACAAGCTCTTGACTTGGAGACATACATCCATGCAATGTTCCTACCGATGCTCTGATTGCGACTATTGCATAAGGATTTCTCCGGAGAAGTGGCATACCTGATACAAGCCTTTGAGCAGGAGATGGTCGACAAGATTACAAATGGCATTTAAGCCGATCACCCCCAAATTCTGCAATTTATACCTTCTGAACAAGAAGAGGTTAATGGGCAGAAGATCACTATTCCTGAAGTGATCAATCTTGTATCTGAAGATGATGAGGAGGAAGAAATAAACGAAAATGACTTCGATGAACCTCCTACTGACCATCACCAAAAGGATGACACAGATAAAAAGGACGATGATGATGCCCCTGCACCAGGGACCGGAGGAATTTCGCTAAGAAATGATGCCTCAACTGCTGAAAAGCACACTGAGAAGACTTCACAGAAATCTCCGTCTCCATCTCCTCAGAAATCTACTCATCCATCTTCTCACCAACACCCAGTTACTACTGAACAAGTAGTTGAGCTTTCTGAAGAAACCAATCAGAAAATATTAAACACTCAAACCATATCTGCTCAACTCAGACAACTGTTGGAAGAAGAACAATAGCTCCATCTTCAACTGGAAGATCAAATAGCTAAATCCAGAGACAAGCTTGATCAACTACAAGATCAATACTTACAAGAAATGATTGCTTACTCTGAGGTTAAAGAGCTACGAGATGCTGTGCATGATATCACCAAAGAACTCGATACTGAAGAAGTATCTGAAGTCAAGCATGATGCTAAGGATGCATCATCTTGAAAAGAAGTACCATCCTCCTCCCAGAAAGGGAAGAAACCAATCTCTGAGATGGTTGCTGGACTCGATACAATCGATGAAAATGTCCAGGAGGATGAAGATCACTGGGCTGATTACTCAGATGATGAAGAAGACAAGACTTTGGCAGAACACCGCAATGAACATTTAGCGGTTTCTCACTTGAAAAGGAAGCTGATTGCTCCTACAATATTCAAAAAGCGCCAAATGTCCACTCCAATGAATACATGAGCAGGTGCAATCTTGGCTACTCTAAACAAGGAGATGTCTTCACAGAACAAGGAAGTAATTGCCTCCGTCCCCTCTGAAATGAAAAAGTTCACTGAGCTCATCACTCAGAGAACAACTAGCATAGTCATTGCTCAGAAAGATCTGGGAATGATAAGGGACAATGATGCGTCTTTAGCTGAAAAAGCTTTCCAAGAGGCAAGTTACACTACTGGAAAAGTAGATGTCATCCTAGGCCCATTGGCAGAGCTCACTGATAAGGACAATGGACTTATCAAGCAAAATCAGGAGCTCAAAGCCGAACTTCAGAAGTTGGTCACTGCCTATAATTATTTACAAGGGCACTTTAACTCTCTCTCAGATTCCTTTATGAGACTGAGTCAGCCAACAATGACTAAGGGGGAAAGAATGTACAAATCTGGACCTCAAAGTCAGGGGGAATGGGAAGAAGGAGAAGAAAACAAGAAGAAATCTGGAGCTGGTGCGGCTCAGAAAGGAAGAAGAAACATGAAAACTTCCCAGCCACCACTCAGAATCAATGAACCCTCCTCAAGCCAAGCTGCTTTGCAAATAGTAGCTGCTTCCCAGAAACCTACTGAAGGAACTAAAATGATAACAAGGGCCATGGCACAGAAACCTCCAAGGAGTACCAAGGCTCCAAGGAGAAGACAAGTTAAAGGGATTGATGAATCTTCTGAAGAAGAAGAAGGTCAAATCAAGTCCCTGGGCAATGAAGAAGGTCAGAAACTCTCACAAGATCTAATCTTGATGATGATGAGGAAACTGATGAAGATGAAGCTCCTCTTCACATAAAAAGGAAAATTGAAAGCCTAACTGAGCCCATAGCTGCAAAGCCCCTAGCAGCTAAAACACCCTCTGGAAATACCAAGTCTATCCAGGGTGGTTCTTCAAGCAACAACCCCAAAGAGAATTCAAGACAAAGAAGGAACAGACTGAGAGCTGAGCAAAGACAAAGTCAACTTCCACTCAGGCCAGAAGAAGCCAAAATAGAGTATGTGAAGTATGACAATGATTCCTCTATCTACAGGTGCATCAATCAGAAAAATGGCTATTGGATTCTGGAACTTAAGCATCTATTGGTAAATTCAAGATTTCCAGAACCAATCCATAAACAACTTATGGCATGGAGAAAAGATAAGCCAACCTTGATCAACACCAATCACATTAAAGCCTGGTTGGATTTTGAAGTTGTCAAGAGAACTGAAGCCATGAGAAAGGACCTCTCTGATGAATGTCCATATGGAAAGCCAGATGATGTGCACAAAATTCTGAATATCACAGGAACAGGCACAAGAGCAAGACTCGCTGTAGAACCCTATGAATCGTTCTATCTAACTGAAGATCAATACAAGGGTGACATCAGGTATCTGAGGATTATCTACGAATACTTCAAGCTTTCAGATATCATAATAGAGCATGCCTGGAAGTGGGGAAAGTACCTATGGGTCAAACATTTGTCAAGAAAAATCCTACCAAAACCTATAAAGAGGTCTGTGGATTTGCCAGAGACACTGAGATGCTCGTCATAACACTTCTCTATGATTATTCTGATGACATCAAAAGGTTTGGAGATAGGAAATTTGCAGATTGATCCACATAAATACTGTTGAAGACTTGAAGAAATTGAAGACTTGAAGACTAGTTTATTAAGATGTTTACTTGGAGCTTGGTTACTCCTGTTGTCCTAATTTACTATGTAGTTTTTGTATTTTTGCTGACTGAGCCAAACTTGTTCTATGTATTGAAGTTATCTGTAATCTCTCATTGTAACTTATCTGAAGAACCTACTCTCAGATAGTATTCTATAAAAGATAACTTGTCAGCAAAGATCACACCTTGTGATTTGGTTGATGTTTACTTTCTGCACTTAATTAAATAAATTGAAGATCTTAAGAAAAGATTAAGTGTTGGATTGTTCACTCATCCAGATTTGTAATAGGTAAGATAGTCATCGTTGACTGATCATAAAGGGGGAAATTTGTTGGGAAATTTGTTGGGAAATTTGTTGGGAAATTTGTTTGGAAATTTGTTAGATATTTTGTTAGAAATATCTGTTTAGATTTTGATCAGCAACATGATGACTTATCTTAGTCTCAGAAAGGTGATTAGTACTCTTGGTTCACTTGAACATTGTAAAAGAGGAAATCCACTAAGTATGATAGTCTAGCTAATCTTGTATAGGATGTTAGGTCTCAAAATGTAATTTTTATTTTATGAAGAGAAGACCAAGAAGAAGACATCCAAGCAGAACAAGCTCAACGACTTTGAAGACTTGAAGAAACTGCACAAGATTCTGGTCGAATTTTCGGATACCTTAGCGAGATATCTTGGAGACACGAATAGTTTTAGACAAACTGTCACAAGAGATATCTGAGAAATAAGAGGCCTATCTGAAAACAAGGAAAGTGTCCACATATATCTATTCTCAGATACCTTGAGCATTAACCACATTTCTGAAAGAGAAATATATATTGCAAACAAAGTTGTTTCAATAAATAGTGGTATCTGAAGATTGAAGATAAGGACGTGCAAAGAATCAGATAACACTAGTCTCTGATACAAAGCATAGTTCCGTTGACACTCTGAGGACAAAAAGTATAGTACAATGCATTTAATGAGCAGACGGAGATGTCTCGAATAAAAGCAGCGACTTCAAGAAGAAGACAAAACTCACTAAGATTACACAGATATCAATAGTTTGAATTTGAGCCTAACAGATACTATTCAAACGGTACTCAAATTCATCTATAAATATCAACACTTAGACTGCTTGAAGAGACACACGACATATCTTGAAAACGCTGAACATCTTACTCTCTCAAAGCAACTTACTTATCCTCAAAGCTTTCTGTTGCGACCAAAGCTTTTGATCTTGAGTAACACTGAAGTTCTAAGTGTCCTGATCCTAAACAAGTACAGCTATCTGTGAAAGAGTTGAAACGAAAGATCAAGTATCTGAGATTCATTCTCTTGAACATTTATCTAAGACTTGGGTCGGTAAAAAGAACAAGATACCATACATTGAAAAGTGTATTAAGTATACTTGATTCACAGAGCTATCTGAATAACTGAACAAGTTATTAAGGAAGCTCATCTGACAACTCAAACCAAAACCAACACCATAACTGGCGTGGAGTATAGGAAGTACTTAGTTTGAAAAATCAGGGAATAACTCCAAGGTTACCGGAGTATAGGAAGTACTTGATTTGGGAAACTAAGGAATAAATCAAAAGTTATTGAGTATAGGAAGTACTTAGCTTGGGAAGCTAGGGAATAACTTAAAGGTTTCTGAGTACATGAAGTACTTGGCTGTGAAAGCCGGGGAACAACTCAGGGGGAACATTTGGTTGGGAACCAATTGTTTAAGAATCTTAGAATAGGATTATTGTAAGGTTAACTCAATTATCTGTTCTAGTGAATTCTAGGTCTCTGGTAGACCGAAGTGGATTAGTTGGAGGATTACGCCACCTCCAGATACCACTATACTTGCTGTGCTATTTACCTTTCTTTATTTACATTTCAGCAACACACACACACACTTTAACTGTTTTTGCACTTATCTTTATTAAGTCTTCCGCGCTCTGATTTTAAGTATCAGATATCTATTCAGATATCTGAGAAATAGTTTTTATCGACAAAAGTTTTAAAAGACTATTCACCCCCCCCCCCCTCTAGTCTTTTACTTTGTCGTTATCTGGACCAACAGATTTGCATCGTCGGTTCTCAAGTAACAAGATCAATCATAATTCAGATAAGAACCTTATGGTATGCGACTCATGCTTCCCTTCAAAAAGTAATTCACCGTATAAACAGACTTCTAAGACAGTCTGAGATTAGGCTAGAAAAAGGATTAAGGTAGGATATGCATAAGTAAGCTAAATGTTGAGATATTTGTCTTCCATGCTCCTTAGGAAAACTACCCTGTCAAAAGTTCATCCCTTCTTCTCCACCTTCTCAAAATAATAAAGTCTAAAGCTCCTCTCTCTCTCTCTCTCTCTCTCTCTCTCTCTCTCTCTCTCTCTCTCTGTTTTACATACTATTTTTTGTTGGCCATCATTGGGCTCTTTTGTTGGCCTCATTGGGCTCTTTTAGTCTCTATATTTTTTTGTAGTGTCTATTTTACCGAATTCCGCACTTTTGTGCATGCTGGTTTGCTATACATGCCATCAACCCTCACGGACATGTAGCTTTAAGGGCCATGCCGGTATGTGGATAGTATATGTAACATGCAACACGAAAACGGTGATCACAAGGACCATAGATCTACTCCGAGACTTTTAGTACCTTTGCTTTTTATGGTACTTCTTTTTTTCTCTTTTTTTTTTTTTTTTTGGGTACATTGCTTTTTTAGGTACTTCTTTTTCTTCATTTTTTCCTTCTTTTTTTTTTTTAAGAGAGAGAGAAAGAGAAAACAACAAAACAATGCAACCACAACTTCCTTCTACTTCTCCTCCCCCCAAACCTGTTAGTTTCACAGAGTTTACTTCTTCCCAGAATCCCTGTTTAGCTAAGCAGACTCACTTAGAGCATAAAAGACTTCTAAAACAATGTATATAAGTGAATCAAGAGATTAAAGAGAGTAAGGATGGAAAAGTATTCTAAGATTGCCTCTTTATCTTTGTGTTGCATGGCTAAAACTCATCAGTAGGTGCATGTAAAGTGTCTTGGTTCAAAATGTAAGATGAAGATCTCTTGCTAATGATAACATAGGTTCCTCAACAATCGACGTAGGTAAATGAAAGTGCCTCAATCAAAACAATAAAATACTTAAATATTAAATAGGCTTGAATAAACTTCGAGTCGCAGCTCGGTAAATAAATACGAGTCAAAACTCGGTATATAAATAGCGAGTCAAAGCTCGGTAATCATCCAAAATAGGAAAGAAATAAAATTGCGACAACCGGAAACTAAGTGCATAAAATAAGAAAATAACAAAAAATAAGGCCCTAAAAAATTTGAATTTCGAGTTGCCGTTACTGATCAAGTATCTTATCATGATCATAGTGATACATAAATGTATCATAATGATAATTATCCTACTAGTTCTAAACCCATCATTAAATGGATAAGAGATCATCCTGCAAAGGATGTGATAGGTCCTTTAGACCAAGGGGTAAGAACTAGGAGAGGTATTACTGAAAACGCAAATTCTCTCTATGGATGCTTCATCTCAGACATTGAACCAAAGACCATTGAAGAAGCATTAAAAGACCAACATTGGATCTTAGCAATGCAAGAAGAATTGGATCAATTTGAGAGAAACAAAGTCTGGAAACTAGTTCCTTATATACATCTGTCATAAGAACTAAGTGCGTTTTCAGAAACAAGATGAATGAATCTGGTGAAATAACCAGAAACAAAACAAGGTTGGTTGCCAAGGGATTCACCCAGACTGAGAAACTAGATTTTGATGAGTCATATGCTCCAGTTGCAAGATTGGATACAATCAGACTATTTCTAGCATTTGGAGCTCATAATGACTTTAAAGTTTACCAAATGGATGTTAAGAGTGCATTTCTAAATGGTGAGCTTGCTGAGGAAGTCTATGTTGAGCAGCCACCTGGTTTTGAAGTTTCCTCAGAAAGCAAGATGGTCTATAAGCTTCAGAAAGCTCTATATGGACTTATACAAGCTCCAAGAGCATGGTATGACGCATTGGCCAAGTACTTGCTGGGAAGTGGATTCAAGCTTCAGAAAGCCGTCCCTCACCTTTTCTGATTCCTTTTCGATCTACTCTCCTCTCCTCCTCCTCGTTTTCCATTCCATTTGATCAGGCCTCACTCTGTTTCCGTTTTGCCGTTTTTGCGAGTTTCGGTTTCTGACTCAGTTTGGCATTGCCACACTGAGTCAAGTGCCATCGTTTCACTTGGTTCTTTTTCGGTCTCTGATTCCGTCTTGCTCAGTTTGGAATCGTCTTTCCCGTCCTGCTCTGTTCGAGTTTCCGGATCCTTCTCTCTCCTGAGTCGCCGCCACGCCTTTGGGAACCAGTTTCGTCGGGGTTTTTATCTTTCTCTCACCTGGGTTGCACTTTTCAGACCTGGTTTTCGGTAGGTTCCCAGGTGCTCCGACCAAATTGGGTTCAGTTGCTCTGGCTGGCTGCTCTCTTCTTGGATGGTTGATTCAGCCTATGCTGCTGTGGGTAGGGTTGAGGTTGAGGCGTCTCCTCCTACATCTACTGGTGTTTCTGTTCCGACTACTACGGATCATCCGCTGTTCAATTCGTTGGTTGCTGTAGGGGGTCGGGTGTTGAATGATTTCACTCGATCTGCCTCGACGTTTTTTGGTTCTGATTTGGACTCTCGGAAAATTGTTGCAAAAAAGGTAGTATTTGAGGAAGAAGGATGCCCTGCTATTTCTTTTTCGGATGAAGAAATTAGTAAACTTTCTACGCCTTTTACTACAACTTTGGTTGGGAAATTTTACAATGGTGTTCCGTCGATTTCTAAAATTTTCAAGGCGCTTAAAGGCCAAAATCTGAAAGGTACCTTCTTTGCCAGTTTTATCAATGCAAAATCAGTGATTATTCGTTTGCTGAATGTGGAAGACTTTGATTATCTGTGGATGAAGCAATGTGTTTCTGTGGAAAAATGTCAAATGAGAGTTGTAAAATGGACTCCTACTTTCAATACTTCTACAGATTCCCCTGTTGTTCCAGTATGAATTTCTTTGCGACATGTCACAATCATGTTGTTTCACCCAGAGGCTTTATTTGAATTAGTTAGGCCTTTTGGTAAACCGTTGAAAGTAGATTCGGCAACTGCTTCTTGTACTAGGTTGGAAAAAGCTAGAGTTTTGGTTGAACTCGACATCTTAAAAGTTATGCCGGAAGCTATTTTCGCTGAGTTTAGAGGTCAGAAGGTTAAAATCAAGGTGTCACATGATTCTTTGCCTTTGTATTGCGATTTTTGCTTGAAGATTGGAAATAGAGCAGATACTTGTTTTTTAATAAAAAAATCCCCGAGTTAAATATGTCAGCAACTTAGATCAGTGGTGTGCTTCGTCAGATAAGTTGCGTACTAAACAGGATTCCTCCATTAGAAATGCTCAAAAGGATGTTATATCGGAAGAAGACAGGATTAACAGTAACTCTAATTGGGATGGTCGACAGGATGTTGATTTGGAAGGTCAAAGAAACGACAACAACTCTAATTGGGAGGTCCCATCAAAAACTTTTCGAAGTATTTGTAGACAAGAAGTGCAAAGTGATTCAGGTCCAGAGAAAGTAAAAAACAATTTATCGGTTTTGGAAAATCTAGAGGTTCAGGAAAAGGATTTAGAATCCCCTCTTGTAGATATGGAAGACGTCTCGGATACAGTGATTGAGAACCTTTTAGTGGCCTCTTCGACGTGTGTTGCTTTTGCAAGTTCTAGTCCCGAGTTTGTTTCTCTGACTTTGGAGAAACTTGGTGTTTCATCTTCGGTTCCTACTTTTTTGGTGGAGCAGGTTGCTCCCTTTTTTGGACAAGTTGCAAAGTCCCTTGTGCCCCCTCCCCAGCCTCCGGAAAAGAAAAAAGGAAGAACCACTAAGAACTCGATTAAAGCTTCATATTCTTCCTCTCTTCCTATGATGATGGCTGTTTTAAGAAAGTATCGTAGGTATAGCCCCAAAAAATTCAAATGAAGATCGAGTATATAAGATTGGCTTGTTGGCACTTGTGTAGGTGGATTGGAGCTCGTTGGATTGTAGTTTTCACTTGGATGATTGGTATTTTGGTGGTGCAGCAGAAGTATTTTTTGCTTGACCTTGGATTCTCTGTTGTTGTATGTTGTGCTATTAGCATGTGGATTAGAAGAACTCTTGGATGGACTAGCTTCGCTCCTTTGTTTTTTGTGCTAGTTTGGACTTTCATTTGAGTAATTTATTGGAGTTGTACTCGGGTTCCTATAAACCCCCCGTGATTGTATGGTTTTCATTAGAATAATAGGAGCTTGACTCCACCTTTTAACCAAAAAAAAAAAAAAAAAAAAGAAGAAAGGAGAAGTTGACAAACTCTCTTTACATTGAATCATAATGGAAAATTACTCTTAGTACAAGTTTATGTTGATGACATAATCTTTGGATCTAAGGACAAACAACTTTGTGAAAACTTTGCTGAGCTCATGAAAAGTAAATTTGAGATGAGCATGATGCATGGGAGAATTGAATTACTTCCTAGGGTTGCAAGTCAAGCAACTCAATGATGGAATATTCATTAGTCAAACAAAGTATGCTAAGGATAAGCTCAACAAGTTTAATCTAAAGGCTTCTGAAAAGAATGCTAAGCTACCTATGAGCATTGGAACCAAGATGACCTATACTGAATCCGATAAGAGTTTTGAAGAACGCAAATATAGGAAATTAATTGGGTCTCTACTATACCTTACAGCAACGAGACCAGATATTCAATATGCAGTTGGTGTATGTGCAGGATTTCAGACAAATCCAATGTAATCACACTATAATACTGCTATGAAAATTCTAAGGTGTGTTAAAGGTACAGTGGAAGTTGAATTGTGGTATCCAAAAGAGAGTGGCTTGGGTTTAGTTGGCTATTCAGATGCTGACTATGCTGGATCAATTGTTGATAGAAAAAGTACTTCAGGAACATGCCAATTCCTTGGTACTAGATTGATATCATGGTTCATCAAGAAGCAAAACTCAATTGCTACCTCAACCACAGAAACAGAGTATATTGATGCTGGGTGTTGTGATTCACAAATCTTGTGGATACAACAACAACTCCGAGACTATGAGATCAATGAAGAGAAAACTCCCATTTTATGTGACAACACAAGTGCTATTGCCATAACTCAGAATCCTAAGTTTCATGCAAGAACAAAGCACATAGATGTTAGAGACCACTTCATTAGAGATCATGTTGAAAAAGGCAATATTGAGATACTCAAGATTGGTACAAAAGACCAACTTGCAGATATCTTCACAAAGACTCTGCAAGAAAGTAGATTCCTAACTTTGAGACATAGTCTTTGATTAATGGAACTACCAAGGTGCTAAATTGGTCACTGAGACGGGAACTCAAGAAGCCAATAAGAGAAGAATAGGGGGTTGTTAAACGCAACGCGTTTTCGGCTAAACGCAACACAAATATTTTGTAAGTTGACGAAAATGCCCCTAGCTAAAAAAAACTTATGAAATACGAAAAAATTTAAAAAACTCGTATATACATACGAAAATATTATACGAACATGTACGGATAGTAAATAACAACAGTAAACACAAATCGGAAAAAATTTTGAATTTTTTATTTTTTGCGAAAAATATTTCGGTTATAAAAATATTTAAAAAAACTTGAAGTAATTTCGAATTTTTTTTTTAAAAAAAAAAATAAAGGTTATGAAATGGCCGGTTTTAAAATCGGCCATTTCTTAAATTGGCCGGTTTTAAAACCGGCCATTTCATGAACTGTTAAAACCGGCCAGTTCATAATCTGGTTTTTTTTTTTTTTCTAAAAATTGAAAGTAATTTGGAAATTTAAAAAATAATTAAAAAAATACGAAATGGGATGTGGCCGGTTTTAAAACCGGCCAAAGGGTGATTTGGCCGGTTTCAAACCGGCCACATCCGATTCCGTTATTTTTTTCTGTTTTTTTTAATTTGTTTTTGTACTTTTTTAATTGGTTTTAAAACCGGCCAGTTCATAATCTGGGTTTTTTTTTAATTTTTTTATTTTTTTTTACAAATTTCAAGTAATTTGGAAATTAAAAAAAAAGGAAATACGAAGTGGCCGGTTTTAAAACCGGCCATATGGTAATTTTCCTTTTCCAATTTTTTTTTTATCGTTTTGCATTTTTTATTACATGTTTGTTTAATAACACTACTATACATAAGACTTGTCTCGATAATGACCAATTGACATCGGTAGAATCCGTTCAAAATTTTAAATTTACATGTATTACTTAATCACGAGCTACTCGAAACATATGCGGCTTTTGGCTTCTCTGAAAGACATTGGATTCAAAATTGAGAATGCCATTTTGAGAATCAAAAGAAACAGTATAAAACGATAAAATTGTTCTATAATTGGACACTTAAATTTGATCATAGAACCATATCATCTCACCACTACTAGAATTCAAATGAACCTGGGCACTCACCTCACCATGAACACTTTATACTGCTGCAATCAGCATGCCACTAATTTCGTAGTTTAGTGAGCTCATGGCATGCATATGATATGAGTAGATGGATTCCTACCAACACTATACTGTCATAGCTATGCGTTTTATGTCTGGCATGCATTGAAAGACAGAGAAGATATATAGGCTTAAGTGTGCTCCAATTTTTTTTTATCGTTTTGCGTTTTTATTACATGTTTGTTTAATAACACTACTATACATAAGACTTGTCTCGATAATGACCAATTGACATCGATACAATCCGTTGAAAATTTCAAATTTACATGTATTACTTAATCACGAGCTACTCGAAACACTACATTGTAAACCACTGACGTAGTCGAACGGCATAATGTTGCTTCCAATGCGTTGTTCTTGCCTCGGTTTGATGCGTCCAGGTTGGCCAGAGTGGTGGAAGTGGACTTTCTCGGCCAACGCACAATCTAATGTAATGGTTGCCGTTGACAAACGCGATTGTCCACTCTTGATCTACCGGTGGGGGGTCCGGAGAAGCTGAATCCATGTCCGTATGACATTCCAAGGGCAAGTATGTGTGAGACCCATGTCTTACATATGAGGAGAATACCCGTTGATACGTCGTAGCTGTTAGCAGTGCCATATCTGGTAGTGTAAACCAATAAATGTCTTCGTCTACGCATGCTCCTGTAAACCAGTTTAGTGCATTCGATATCTGGTTGTTAGGCACATCTCTATTTGTCGACAAATCTGGTCATCGAGTGCCTGTCGGGTTTCTACAGTTCCTCGTTAACCTGAATGAGGTTGACTAAATGCAGAGTCATGGGGCACTTGCAAATCAGTACAGACAGTTGGGAATTGCAACACGTATCAATTGCAAACAGATAGATGGCTGTCTTTCACTTCTGCAGGTTCGCCCCCTCTATAATATATATATATATATATATATATATATATATATATATATATATATATATATATATATATGTATATATATATATACATATATATATATATATATATATATATATATATATATATATATATATATATATATATATATATACATACAATTTTTACATAACTTTAGAAAAGATCATTTCAATCAAGTCTTTAAACTATTTCAGGCGTGGATATACTGGTATTTTCTACATCTTCAGAGATGGAACTTGGGAACCGACGATGAAGATTCTATACATCTTATGTACAGAACTGCATTGGACAATGTTAAACCAAATGAAGTATGACATTCAATTAAGTTTTACTCTTCTTTCATTTTTTTTTTAAAAAAATTATATACACTTATGTTACTTGCCTCTCATGAATAGGTGAATTGGACACCATTCGGAACAATGGCGGATGAGGCAGTCCCCATATCACAATATAGGGGAATTATTCATTGTCTGAAGGTTATGGAGGCTTACATGCCAGACCGTGTTATGCGGCAGTTCGGATACCCCCAGTACATTCCTAAGGAACTGATAAAACCATTGCTTGTACAGAGGCCACCACAACCATCACTCTACCGATGTTCTCATTCCGTTCGGGACTCATTCGAAGACTTCATGAACTATCGATGTAATTTCGATCAACAAGCTGTGCGAGTGCAATTTGGTTATGAAACAATTCCAGCGTACGTAAACTGGTTTCGACAACGTACGCATATCCAAGTGACACCGCCCCAATCATTTAATCCAACTCAACAATTCCAACCAGCCACTATGGATCCAGGCGTGGTATGTTTCATATACATTCAATATATACATACACGATGTTTGCTCGTATTATCAAAATCCTTATTCCTATTTCATTTTTACTTATAGAGGCTACGAATGGTTGCTGCAATGCTCGGACGCATCACTCCACTAAACAGGCAGTATATGCAGATTTAAGACATATTAACGATTGTTGATCAAGTTTGCGAACACTTGCAAGATTTAATTCCAAATTAAGTATCTAGTCTTTCCGGTCACATCATATTAGTACGTTATTTGATATTCTAGTCGTATTGTATATTACTTTTGATGAAGTTATTGATGTAATATTTTCCTATTCAAGTTTGTATCGTTGTTCAAATTTCAAACCCGATTGCAAATTTGAATTAGCAAAACGCAAAAACAAACAAATAATTATATAAATCAATTTATAGGAAGGAAAAAAAAATAGAATCAATTTCCATAATTAAAAATAAAATAAAACCAATTAAAACCAATTAAAAAAATACAATAACAAATTAAAAAAAAAACAGAAAAAAAAACTAGGAATCGGATGTGGCCGGTTTGAAAACCGGCCATTTCACCATTTGGCCGGTTTTAAAACCGGCCACATCCCATTTTCGTATTTTTTTTTAATTTTTTTTTAAAATTTCCAAATTAGTTTCAATTTTTAGAAAAAAAAAAAAAAAGATACCCAGATTATGAAACCGGCCATTTCACCATTTGGCCGGTTTTAAAATCGGCCAAATTAAGAAATGGCCGGTTTTAAAACTGACCATTTCATAACCTTTATTTTATTTTAAAAAAATTTTTTTTTTTTCGAAATTACTATAAGTTTTTTGTAAATATTTTTCTAACCGAAATATTTTTCGCAAAAAAAAAAAATTCAAAATTTTTTCCGATTTGTGTTTACTGTTGTTATTTACTGTCCGTACATGTTCGTATAATGTTTTCGTATGTATATACGAGTTTTTTAAATTTTTTCGTATTTCATAAGTTTTTTTTAGCTAGGGGCATTTTCGTCAACTTACAAAATATTTGTGTTGCGTTTAGCCAAAAACGCGCTGCATTTAACATTGCTGGAAGAATAAGGCTTTCTGAGAAAGAAAGGCACTTAAAGAATGAAGGAGATATATGGGACGGGAACTCAGATATCAAGGCTAAGTATAAAAGTTGGATAAAGAATTATCTGAAACGGGTATTCAGATACATGAGGCCACTAAGTATGGGGGAACACAAAAGAAGAGAAGTTGACAAATAGTACACTCTGTCAGAAGTCAACTATCTCTTGTGTTTGAAAAATTTCCATTCTTGTGATAATTTTCAAACAATACTGGACGCTTAATTAATAAGCTCAGAAACCAGTTTGTCTCCTAGTTACAGGTTACTGAGAGTCGAAAATGACTCAGATAGCTATTAGTCAAATATTGGGCACAATTACATTTGTTGATTGATATCATTGCTGAGAAATCAATTTCAACCATTGAAAAATGGCGCTTGTAATTCAACGGATCAGATGAGTCTCTCAAGCCCACTAGTGCAGAAACCTAGTAATTGGCCCAACTAGCATTTAATGAAAAATCGCTTTTTCACCCACGCCTGTGCAGATTGCGAGATACATAGATACATAATTAATACATATATGTGTACTTGTATTGCTATATAAAGGAGATTTTGGCAAAGACAAACACTTTTGCCTAATTCCACATTCTACCTAGCACAAAACAGCAAAACCTTCATCTTTTCTCTGCTAATCTTCTCTGAAAGTGTCTGAATTTCTGCTATGTTTTTCTGCAAAGAATCACGGAATCGAATTTGACCTTAACCTCTTTCGATCTTACCTCTCTACCACATCTATTTAAAGAGATGGCACAAAAAAGAGCTAGATCTCAGAAGTCCGAAGTCACTACCTCTGGTACTGCTGAAAAGCAAGCACCGGAGTTGATTGTCTTCAACAATCGACTTGTTGGAGACTTTAACCCAGACCATTGGTCTTCAAATCACAGAATGATTTTGGGAGGCACTCTAATTGACGAGTACATGATGGGTGTTGCTGTAAACAAAACCGATATGCTGCAAATTCTTGACTTGCTTGAAAAGGCAAAAATCAAGGAATTTTGCTCGGCTATTCCCAGGGGTGTATCCCCTTTGGATGTCTTGGAATTCTACAACAATTCCAAGATTGTTTCTAGATTGGTAAATGGCACTGAAGAAGTGTCCATCAAAACAAATGTCCAAGGAAAACCAATTTTTCTGGACTGTGTGTCTTTCTGTGGAATCTTTGGACTCCCTAACAAAGGAAATGACTTTGAAATAGACACTACTGATGAAATCCTTGTTGAAGGAGTCAAGTCACTGTACAGTGATGTATGTGACCTTACCAAATCTGGAGCTTTATCTGATTTTACACTTACCAAAATCAAAACAAGACATATGGTTGAGCACTGGGATATGATGGCTCACATACTCCACAGATGTCTTGCTGGTCTACAAGGAGGAGCTTATCAGATAAGTATGGAGAGATGGATGATAATGCTCCTTCTCAACACACAAGATGACAGGCTGGAAAACCCATTCAATTGGGGTAAGTGCGCCTTCATGAATTCAGTTATAGCAGTTCAAAATTTTGAACCCACAATTGTCAATGATCTTGCTAAACTAAATGACACTGTGAGTTTTGGACTGAAGATTTGCTACTTGATGGAAAAGCTTGGCTTTACCCTCAGAGAGGAAGGTAAAATTTCCAACAGCAACTTACTCCGTAAATTTGAGTATACAAACTTGATGAAGAAAGTTGCTGGGACTCAAAAGACCAAGAAAGGTTCTAGGAAAAGAAAGACCGAGGAGATATCTGAGGGGTCTGTTGCGACCAAGAAACCAGATCTTCCAGAAGGAAGACAACTGGCAAGAAAGAGGAAACTCCTATTGTGGAGGTTGACTCTCAGATATCTTACTCTAGTGCTGACGAGGACACCAAAGTCAATGCATCCTTAGCACTTATTGAAGAAAGTGGTGAGAGACCACTTACACTCTCTGCTGAAGAAGTAGATTAGTTAAACTTTGACCTAATCTTAGAAAGGATTGAGGTTTTTGAGGAAGTCCCAACTTCCAAGGTTGCTGAGCAAGTAACTCTACCAGGGCTATCCACTTTTCAGGGTATGCAAGAGGCCTTGAGGAGTAATGAGTTAGTACTAGAGGACACAACCAATGATTCAGTACTTAAAAATCTAACTCAAAAAGATCTGGACAGACCTCATACTTCCACACCTTCAACGTCCATATTAGGATCACCACAACAACCACAACAGCCCCAGACAGATGAGGATGATGTTGAAATGATCCTTGAGTTTCAAAGATTTGATGATATACCAGCAAATTTTACTGCTGAAGAAATTCCTGCAAGAGAGTAGGTTCCCCAACTCTTATCTGAGAGGGATCAACCTGATGTTATGACTCAGGAAGATCAACCAGGGAAGGCAACTGATTCTAAGTCTCAGGAAAGGCATGAAGTGCCAGAAACTTCAAACAGAGCTGAGGTCACTCGACAACAAGACCAAGGCATGGAACCCAGACAAGTTCCAGATACCAATCAGCCTGACATTGATCAGGTTACTGAGTGGTTTAAATCTCCACTTTTCAAATTTATATGTTATATGTTTTGTTATTAATGTGATTAATCTTTGTTACAGGCTGAAAAAGAAACAAATGAAGGAGAGGCAGCTGAAAAGCTTCCATCTCAGAAGGAAGGAGAGGAAGCTGGAAAACTTCCTTCACAATCTGAGAAGGAGGATTCTGAAGCCCCCATCAACAAGGAATCTGAGCCTGTCCCACAGGTAGCTAAAGATTCTAGTTTGAAATCTCAGAGATCTCCCTCCAATGAACTTTCTAACCTATTCTTATGTTTCTTAAAGGCTCAAACTGAGAAGAAAGATGATGTGGCTGAAAAGCAAAAGACATCAGAGGATATACCAGAAACCTCAAAGGTTTCTGAGAAACACATATCTGAGCCTCCCGTCAGAGAGGTAAACAACTCAGATACCCTTGTGTGTGAAATCCTGCTAAATCTTTCCAAGTGTACTAACACTTTTTATTCTCAGGTTCAGAAAGAAATGGAAGTTGAAGAGGATAGGATGCCAAAGTCTCCTCTACTAACCAGGATATCTAAGGGTCCTTCCACCTCACTAGTTAAACCATCTGAGCCTGTTGTTGAGACACAGGTAATTCAAAAACTTGACACATTTGATACTCAGATATCTGCACAAGTTTTGACACTTACTCAAAACTCCATTTTCTTTCAGGAACATTCTCGCGCCATAAGGGTTCCTACCACTGATGAGGATCTCCTACAGTTCTTCAAGGATTATACTGTGCCTAGACACCTTAGCTGCTTCAGACAATGGCAGAAAATAAGGAGCTCTCACACCGATGAGATCATCAGAATTCTTGATGATCCTACAGGAAGGGCACATGCATTTGATTTGGAGAACCATGTGCAAAACATGTTCCATATTGACAATATTCTTTTTCCCAGCTGATGGAAAAGAAGTTCAGAAAGGAAGTGGCGCGCAGGCTTATTCAAGATTTTGAGCAAGCAGATAGCCAGACCAGACTGGAAATGGCACTGAAGCCAGTTCTTTCAAAGACTTTGCAGATTGCTCCATCTGAGCAAGAAGAAGACAGTGGTCATTTGATAACTCTTCTAGAGGTTATTAATCTGGTTTCTGAAGATGATGAAGAAGATGATGAGACTGGTGAAAATGATACTGAAAAACCAAAGCCTCCATCTCCATCTACTCACAGGAAGGATGATGATCCCAAGGATGGTGATGATAGTCCTGTACCTGGAACATGAGGGATTACCAGAACACTTACTACCTCAGCTGCTGAAAAGCAACCAAAGAGGACAACTCAAAAATCCCCTTCTCCATCTCCTTCTAGATCATCAAGTCATCATACCATCATACCCAACAGCAAGACTCTACTGAAATAGTAGGAGAGCTCTCTGAAGATACTCCACAGAAGATCAAGGATACTGAGTACATAGTAGCTCAACTCAGAGTTCTGTTGGAAGAAGAAACAAGACTGCATCTTGAGTTGGAAATCAAGATGGCAGAAAAAGAAGCCAACCTAAGGAAGGTTGAGGAATTAACTCGCAAGGCAGAAGAGGCCCTTGCTGAGCAAAAGGAAATCCAACTTGCTGCAAAAGCATTTGCTGAGGAACTGGATGCTGAAGAAACTCTAGAGGAAGAAGCTGGAAAAGATGTGCCCTCATCTAGTAAAGCAAAAGTTGCTGACTTGGACAATGAGGATGACTGGAGTAATGAAGAGAAGAAGACAAGGTAGCCACCCCTCAGAAAGTAAATGACAATAGTCAACTTCAGACTATTGAGAAGAAGACTTTGGGTAGCCTTGTGCTTATCCAGGTGCCAGAAGAAGAAGCTGAGGTCTATGAAAGAAGATCTCAGATTATGCAAGACCAGTTCAAGGAGCTAGAAGATCAAAACAAAGAGTTGATTGCATCTGTTCCTCCTGCATACCAGAAACTTACTGAATTAATTGCCAGGAGAACATCCATCATAGCTATGGAACATCAAGATCTAGCTTTGCTAAGAAAATCAGATGAACAACTAATGCAGTTTGCTGACATTCATTCTGCCTTGGCCATGACCACTATAAGCCAAGTAGTTACTGAGGTTGCAAAGCTCACTGATGCAGAAAATGGCTTTGCCCAGCAGAATGTTACACTCAGAGCAGAGTTGCAAGAATTATCCCAAGCCTATTGATATGCTCAAATTGATACTTACAAACAAGTAGCAAGCAGTTGTTGTAGAATAAACTAAGCTAACCACAAGGTTGTTCAAAAAGCAAACAATTAAGCTACCAAGCAATTGAAACCAAATAGTCACTTGCGTAAACTGTTTGAGTTGTTAACTACTAATAATTGGAATATAGAAAAGCTGATAACTGATTTAGATATGAGAGAGAAGAGAACACAGTAGTTAGATCGAGTGGTGCTAATTCGCTCAAGGGAAATCGTTCATACTTGTCACACGGTCGGTGTACTTAAAACATTCAATCCAATTCAATCAAACATTATTTGAAAATCTTTGAACTAGAGTAATCGTGGGTCGTCAATCCACGATCCTTAACCAAACGTTTTAGAGAATCTTTGAACTAGCTTATTGAATTGAAAGGTTTTTACGAAGATATTTGAACTAGACGAACCTATATGAACGAATCCTAACCCTAGAAGCGAATACGCAATCACCGTCACATCACTACCGTGTTCGGAGTGGTTTAGCTACTCATGACAGATTGAAAGATGAAAGACTTCAAGATATTGCTCATGATAAACATAAACATAATGATAATCGCATGCAAGCTCATACAATTCGACAAACAAGAAAAAGAACGAATTGTAAAGAGATAAACAATAGAGAATTACCACGGTGATCAGGAATTCGATATCGATAAATCAATCAAGGATAAAACCAAGCTCCAAGATATGTCTCAATGTCAAAGTATGAATGTAAATTTTAGATCTAGGGCAAAGTGTATTTTTTGACAATAGAATGAATGTATATAAAAGAGAAAAACTATGTCTGGGCGAATTAGGAAAGAAGACGCAGAAAAAACGACAGAATCGGCAGAAAAAAGAAACTGGCGTCGCTAGTTGGAAAACTGGCGTCGTCAATTTGGAGACGCCAGAAACAGTGAGTTTAGCGTCGCTGATTCTCAAGCTGGCGTCGCCAGCTTCCTGACGACTTTACAACGTCCATATCTTTTTCTACAGGCGTAATTTGGCTATGATTATGTAACGAAAGTTTTAGCCCTTTGAATTATATTTCCGTGGCCACCGACCTCAGATCAATCGAACATTATATAAGAGAGTTATTCCCAAAATGGGTAGACTGCTCCGTAAAACTTCACTTTTGCAAGCTTCGCTAAAACGGCCCTCAAATCTTCGTCCGAACTCCGAATTCACTTCCGTTTTCACCCAGTTACTCTACATTCAAATCTCTAGAACCAATATTTTCACTCCAATTTTCACATTCGGAACACAAAAATCCTACAAAACACAAACAAAGCACCAAAGCATAAAAACGTACAAAAACACTAAAAAACCATAAAAGAAGACTTACAAAGACCGCTAAAAGGAGCCAATGAGACTCTAAATTATTGTCTCATCAAACTCCCCAAACCGAACCTTTGCTTGTCCTCGAGCAAACACACAACAAAATAAAAACAACTAGACTCTAGACAACGACACACAAGAACACATAAACGAGTCAGACTTCCAAGTGACCGAACTCTACCATTGTAAGCATTAAGTTCACAAGATGCAAAAGGTTTGCACTCAACCAACCTTGACAGAAATAGTGC